>RYYW01000071.1:47298-146241 GCA_013621005.1 Aeschynomene evenia | reverse complement strand
GAGTGTCATTGGGACTAAATGGGTGTTTCGAAACAAACTTATGAAAACGGTCAAGTCGTGAGAAACAAGGCCAGATTGGTTGCACAAGGGTACAACCAACAAGAAGGGATAGACTATGATGAAACCTTTCGCTCCAGTCGCAAGATTGGAAGCTATCAGAATGTTGCTAGCTTTTGCTGCTCACAAGGTTTCAAACTCTATCAGATGGACGTAAGTCTGCCTTCTGAATGGATACCTTTCTGAGGAAGTCTATGTAAAACAACCTCCTGGTTTTGTGAATGATGCATTCCCGGATCATGTATTCAAGCTTACAAAGGCTCTCTATGGTCTGAAACAAGCTCCAAGGGCTTGGTACGATAGATTGAGCTCTTTCCTGCTTAAAAACGGATTCTCAAGAGGGAAAGTGGACACAACTCTTTTTACACTCTCAGAAGACTCTGGCTTCTTGATTGTCCAGATTTATGTTGATGACATAATATTTGGCGCAACCAATGAATGCCTCTGCAAAGAATTCTCCAAGCTTATGCAAGGTGAATTCGAGATGAGCATGATGGGAGAATTAAAATTCTTCCTAGGATTGCAAATCAAGCAAGAGTCAGAAGGGACAGTTATTCATCAAGAGAAGTATACCAAGGAACTTCTGAGGAAGTTTCTGATGGATAAGGCCAAACCCATGAGCACTCCCATGCATCCTTCTCAAGTAATTGACTTGGATGAAGATGGTGAGAAAGTCTCAGAAAGCAACTATCGAGGATGATTGGCTCTTCTTTACTTAACCGCCTCCAGACCAGATATCCAACTCAGTGTTGGGATCTGTGCTAGATTCCAGTCTAAGCCTAAGCAATCACATTTAACTACAGTTAAACGAATTTTACGATATTTAAGTGGAACTACTAATCTTGGTCTTTGGTACGAGAAAGGTTGTTCTTCTGATGTTGTAGGTTACTGTGATGCTGACTACGCTGGAGATAGGATAGATCGCAAAAGCACAAGTGGCTGCTGCTGCTTCTTTGGAAAATGCTTGATCACTTGGTCTTGCAAGAAGCAAAATACGATCGCCCTATCAACTGCTGAAGCTGAATATGTATCTGCTGCGAACTGCTGTTCTCTGATGCTCTGGATTAAGAATCAGCTACTTGATTATCAAATAAGGTACACCAAAATCCCTATCCTCTGTGATAATACAAGTGCTATCAACTTAGCTAAAAATCCTATTCAGCATTCTCGATCCAAGCACATTGATATAAAACATCATTTATTCGGGATCATGTGCAAAAAGGCGACATTGAACTCAAATTTGTAAATACTGAGGATCAAATCTCAGATATATTTACAAAGCCTTTACCCGAGGATCGTTTCAATGTTCTGAAAGGATTTCTCAATCTAAGACGTTTCTAAGTGCTTTGAAATTTAAAAACCCTCTCTTAGAAACTCCCCCCTTAGTCCTAGTTTAGACTCTGAGACGAACAATAGAACTAAGCTTCTGAGCTAGAAGTAGGAAAACACAGAAAAACTCTATCTGAGAAAATTTGTTCTCAGAAGACTAATCTCTCAGAAAGGAGATCTTCTGAAACATCTCTCAGAAGGAGGGTTTCTCAGAAGGACCACCTCTCTCAGAAAGGTACCTTCCGAGAAACAATTTACCAACGGTAACTTTTGGATAAGTGGCAGGAAACGGCTAGTTACCAGCCATGTCTATAAATACTTGTAGCATTGTTTCATTTGAGCACCTTACGCTCAAAACTTACCAAACCTCTGCCAAAACCTCTCCTCGCTTTCCAATCTTCATCTGCTCTCTCTCTCTCTCTCTTGTTCTTCTCTATCTCTTCTCAAAACTTAAACCTTCCTTCCTAATGGCCGTCTCTGGAGAAATCAAGGGCTTAATGAGAAACAATCTCAATGAGATATCCGAAGATATTCTCTATGACAATGAGGAAATGCAGTCCCTATTCCACAAGATTTATCTCCCACGGAATCTAGCCATGGGAAGGGTATTGCCTCTCAATGTCTACAATCAGGTGGACGAAATTCAATTCACATTCCTCAAGCAATCTGGATGGCCAGCCATGATGAGTTCCGAGGACGTGTGCTACCCAAATGTGGTGAGAGCTTTCTATTCGCAAATAGAAAGGTTCACCAACAAAGGGGTCAAGAGCAAGATTGGTGACCAACAGATCCGCTTCTCCTCCTCTGACATCAACAAAGTCTTCAAGACCTTGAATGGTGGTGCTGTCATCGCCAACGACCCAGAATGGGTCAAGGAGGTAGATGACTCAGAAGAAGAAGTCGTGACACTTCTGACTGGTAGCAACAGCCTACCACTCAAGGGGGTAAAGGTGCCTCATCTCACGCAAGAGGCCAGAATCATCTTCTCCGTTGTGCAACACACCCTTCTCCCTCGGATTGGAGACATGGGAAACGTTACCACCATGGATGCCTGCCTGCTGTACCACATGCTGAAGAAGGAAAGAGTAGATTTTGGGAGGATGGTGCTCAACTGCATGATGCACCAAGCTCATCCGAAGAGGGCTCTCACAAGTCTACCTTACGGAAGCCTTCTGACCAGAATCCTCGACCATTTTTCCTTCCCACTTGAAGACTATGAATACGTCTTCAACCACAGCAAATTCTCCATGGTCACCTTCAACAACATCAAGAAGAAGAAGGTACCAGATACGGGGGCACCTAAGAAGAAGGAGGAAGCAAAGCCTTCTAAGGGAGCTGCTGGTCCCAACCAGCCCTCCAAGGCTGAGAAAGGAAAGGAAAAGGTTTCCGATCCTACAGAAAAGAGGAAGAAGAAGCAAAAGGTAACTCATCCTTCTCCAACAAGGGTGACAAGGAGTATGGCTTCTGAGGAAGCTCAGAAAACTCCTCAGAAGAAACCTACGGTTGTTGAGGCTGCTGAAGACTCAGAAGAAACAACTTCTGAGCAACCCATGACCAAAAAAAGGAAAGCACCTCCCACTCTCCAAGTCCCAGACGTGCCACCAGAAGGGAAAAAGAAACGTGGTCGTTTGGTAAAAGCTTACTCTAAAACTCCACCTTTCTTTCTTAAATCTTCTTCTACTTCAATTCCTGTTTCTGATTCTGTTACTGGTTTTAAACCCACCAAATTTAAAACTAAACTCCTGCATTCCTTGAAATATCAGGGAAAGTCTCACAAAGGAGTGGGGATAAAAACCGCTCAGAAACAGAGCCCGCCGAAGCCGACGGGTAAAGAAATTGTAGCAGTTACTGCTACTGCTGCCACCACCGCTGCTGCTACTGCTGCCGCTGTTGAAAAAGAAGCAGAAGCTTCTCATCACTCCTCCCCATCTGGGAATGTCTCCCCCACCAGAGAAGACATTCAGGGGCATGGAGGAAATGTTGCTGATTCCTCTTCCGAGGAAGAAGATGCGGCAAGCTTTCGCATTGAGCATCGCACTCCAGATGCTGGAAGCTCCAAGAAAGAGCCCCAAAAGAAGCCATCTGAGGTTTCTATGGTGGAACTTTCTGAGGCAACCACAACTGAAGTTGCCACTGTGAATGCTGAGTCATTGGCTCAGACGATGCGTGACGTCCAGAAGGCACTGGATCAACCTTCTGAGACTCCAGAAGCTGCTCAGATGCAACCACAACACCAACTACAGCATGAGGAAGCCTTATTTGAACCAACTTCCGAGGTTGGACTCCTCTCTACTGAGATCCCTTTGGAACATGAGGAAACTCATGTCTCAACACATGACGTAGTGCCAGGGACCACCAGCACTGGGCTCAGCTCAGAGGTGGGCGCTGACGCTACCATGGCTGCCGGAGTTGCAGCAGTTGAGGCATTTGTTGCCCATAGTTCCTTGGAAGGAACTCTATCTAAGAAGGACTCTCAGAAGGAACCAGAGGTTCCTCTTCCAGATATAACAGAGGTTCCTCCTACATCCTTTGATCAACAAGGTCCCACCTTCTCGATTACGGACTCAATGATCGGTTCCGGCTTTCAGCTGGGAAGGATGGTAGTCACCCCACCCTCTGTGCAATTTCGGCCTTTCTTTGGTCGAACTGAGAAGTTGAAGTGCATTGACGCCATGCATAGCCAGATCTCAACCTTCAACCTCTCCGACGATGCTCAGACTTCTGGTGCTATGGAGCAACCATCAGCTAGGCAACCTTCTGACCTAGACCTTGCTCTAGTTTCTGAGGACACTCAAAGGCAGCCTTCCATTGAACTTGCTGCTATTGAAGGTAAAGCTGTCCAAGAAGAAGAACCTCCTGAATATCAAATAAGGGATATAATCGATGAAGTACTTGAGGATGAAGTCTCTCGTCCTCCTTCATCTCAACCCTCATCTTCTCAACATCCTTCCACTGCCTCTGAACTCCCTCCAGAATGCGCTCAGAATGCGACTCAGAGCGAGATTCTCATGGAGATATGCCAGCTGCTACGCTACATTGCCAGAAGGCAATAGTTCTAAGTCAATGATGGCGTTTATGTCTTAGCCACCCTTTTTGATGTAACAAAGGGGGAGTAGATAAATGATAAAAATTTTTGTACACTGGCTATCGTAAACACTAGGCTAGAACTTAGGGGGAGCAACAACTTAGGGGGAGCCAAATATTTTGTATCGTTACAAAACAATAAATGAAAAATCATTATTTTGGCATCTCATGTTTTACCTATTTTATGCTTATCTTTTATTATTTAATTTTTTGGCATCTCTTGATTTACTTAGATTGGTATTTCTGAATTCCATACATACATTTATCATGAAATACATGCTATGTTATTGATAATCTCAAACAGTGATCATACATTGCATACTTGAACTGTTGATTATCACAGCCTTCTAAGAAATTAACTAAGTCTTCTATCAGAAAGCTAAGTTAGTTTCTAAGAAAGCAAAAGTGCATTCTGAATAAGTTATGAACTTACTCAGAAACACTTCTGAACTTAAGCAAAATTGTTATCTTAAGACTTAAGTTGTTATCATCAAAAAGGGGGAGATTGTAAGCTCCAGAACCCTTCTGAGAGAATTAAGCACAATTCTCTTAGAGTTATGAAAGTTTTAATGATAACAAGGTAAGCCATAAGTATAAAATTTTACTTAAGGTTTTGCTAATATGTGCGCTAAGTGTCTCAGAAAGCTTTAAATTATTGCAATGCCATGAGCAAAGACCAAGACAAAACATCAAGTAGCCTTGAAATCAATTGAAAGAATCATAGCGTCAAAGATATCAGAAAGGATGTCTCAGAAGCGCAGAAGGTGAAAACATGTTTCTGAGGAAAGAACACTGTCGCCTCAGAAGGGTCTCAGAAGACCTCGCGAATAGTAGTTCTCAGAAGGGTCTTCCCTCAGAAGGTTAGGCTCAGAAGTTCGTACAACTCTTAGAAGGTTGGACTCAGAAGCAACCAAGTGTCTGGACTCAAGGGAGCGCAAACAGTCTCAGAAAGCTCGCTACAACTAGCCAAGGAAGTGGGAACACGCGCACTGTGCAGTTCTGAAAAGTTCCTCATTTTGCACTGACTCTAGCAGGGAGCCGTTCTGAAAAAGACACAGCCACATAAGCAAAGTGAAAGCTTCTAATTTCGCGGCTCTTTGATGCCTATATATATGAGTTCAATTCCAGAGCAATGTGACGAAACTCTTGCGCAAAAACTCTTGATTAAAACGTGCCAAAACTCTGTAGAATTGAAAATCATTTTGCGAAAACTTAGAACTTTCTCAGAAAGACAATTTTCACGAAATTGTTCTTCTAACTTTGCAAAATCTTCTAGTTCTGAATTGGTGTAAATTCTTACATTTGTAAGTTAAATCTAGAAGTCTACTAAGTGTAAAACTAGGTTTGTAACTTAGTCTTGGTAGTTATTTTCGATCAAATCAAACCTTTGAAAAACGCTAAGTCCTTCTTTGTGTGAAGGCAGTTTTAAGTCCTCTGGTGTTTGAGGCAAAGTTCAAGTCCTTAACTGTTTAAGGCAAGGAAGTCCTCTGTTGTGAGGCAAGGAAGTCCTTAAGTGTCTAAGGCAAGGAAGTCCTCTAGTGTGAGGCAAGGAAATCCACTTCGGGTTGTGAAGTGGTGAAAGTCCTTTACTTGGTAAAGGCAGTGTTGTCTGAGAAGGCACATTAAGAAGAATATCTAAGAACTCTCAACTGAAGGTTGAGGACTGGAGTAGGTTGATTATAACCGAACCAGTATAAAACTCCTTGTGTTAAGCTTTTCTCCCTTACTCTTTAATTGCATAAAGCTTTGAGAAAAACTCAACCACGATTTTAATTAAGAAGTCTTGTGAAAATATTACTGATTAAAATCAGAAAGCGTTTAAAAGATTATAACTCAAAGTCATTTTCTTAAGACTTCTCAGATAGGAACTTTCTCAGAAAGACTAAGTTCTCAGAAACTTAATCTTCTCAGAAAGCTATTTCCGCTGCAAGCTCTTAAATCCACCTTCTGAGTAAAAACAGCTTTCTAAGTAAAAGTTTTAAAAGGTAATTTTCAAAACTTGCACGATTCAACCCCCCCTTCTCGTGCACACATACACTTTCAGTTTTTACCAATCAAGAACTTAGATGCAACTACGTTGGAACCTTAATGGATTTTTCTCTCAAAGAATAACTAGCAAAGCTAGGATAAACAACAAAAGCTCACTCTTTTAAGAATTACAACCTTTTCCCAAATAAAAATAAGAACTTGAGGTTTAGAGGTTGAAGATGAAGAGAAAATAAGGATTCAATTCGACAGCGTTTTGGCACTTGTAAGCTTGGGTAGTCTCTTGAATTCTTCGGCATTGAGGTCTTGTATTTATAGAGAAAAAACCCTATAAATTTCGAAAATGTTGCCTTGATCTCCACCCTTGGTTTGAATTTAAAATCTCTTAGATCCAATGGTGAGAATTCCTTGATATGGTTTGAAATTTGATCTTCCAAAAATAGAAAAATCAAATAAGAGGAAGTTTCATCTTGGCCATTGATTTAAGTAATTCCCTTTAATCCAAAGGTTATTATTTTATCTTAAATGTGGAAACTTTGTAACCAAGAATTAGAAAAGCGGAAACTTCATCTTGGCCCTTGAATTTGAATTTGTGCCTTGATCTTGTGGTGTGCATTGCTTCATCAAATTTTCACATAATCTTGCAAAAATGCAAGCTATGTTGCGCCAACTTGGGAGTGAGAAAGGCTAGGGTTTTTAGCTTTTCTTGCTCCACAAGTGTGCCTCCATGTTGGTACGAATTAGGATTTCACAATTTCTCAATTTTTGAAAATCCTAAATCACCAAACATGGTCTTCCAGGGAATCTTCTGAATGTAGATTCTTGAATGTTGAAAATTCTTGAATCTTGAATCTTGAGGCTTGAGATTCTTCTGGAATCTTTAGATTCTTCGGGATCTTGATAGAATCTTCAGGAATCTTCTAGAATCTTCACAGAATCTTCGGGAATCTTCTAGACTTGAAAATCTTGACAGAATCTTCTGAGGTCTTCTAACTTCGTGTAGAATCTTCGACAGAATCTTCTGGTCCCGTATGGAATCTTCAGGGAATCTTGTAGATTCAAATAAAATCTTTTGGAGGCTCACAGGATCTTTTTAAAGTATCCGTAAAAATATTCTGTTACTTAAATGTAAAATATATTCTAGAATAAATTCTAGATAATTATTTTTATTTAATAATTTGCATTTAATTCTCGATACAAGATCTTTCTAGATTTCCCACACATATATATATTTTCGAAAATATTATGTAATGTTGTGTAAAATAGAGATTTAATTTTGTTTCCCTATTTTATATATTATTTCGAAATATATGTATATATATATATATATTGTGCATGAATATTTAAATAGAGATATTTGATAAAGAAGATTCTCTATTTAATTTCATATATTTTCCATAATTAATTTTTTAGGAAATCTTAGAGTCTTCCAACCAAACTTTCCTTAATTAGAAAAGCTTCCTTAATTAGAAAAACTTTGACTTGGTCTTCAAAAATTAGAATAACTTGTATTCCAAGTCTTGTTTTGCGCCACTTTTGCTCACTATTGTTGTCAAGATGTGTCTTTTTATAATTTCAATTAATCAAGTCCTAAAACACACTTAACAAACAATTAGTCCAACCAAATTAAAACTTTTATTTTAATTAAGAATTTTATCATTCAAAACCTTCAATGATGAGGTAAAGGGTTCTTGGAGCTAACAATCTCCCCCTTTTTGATGATAACAATTCTAATTGAAATAAAGGTTTTGATTTGATTACAAGGGAAAATATTTTCTTAAGACTTGAAGCCTTAGGAAATTATTTTTAAATAAACAATATAATAATAAAAAGTAATAGAAGAAGAGAAATATTAAAAAGATAAACTTTAATTTAAATTAAAGAAATAAACAAAGACATAAAAGAAAATAAAATATAAAAGAAATTAAAGAACATGACAAGTGCAAGAACTTTTAAAAGAACTAAAAAAAACTTTAAAAGAATTTTAAAAAACATAGAAAAAGAATTAAGCTCCCCCTAGAGCTAGATAAGTTCTTGATCTTCATTCTTCATTGTTATTGAAAAAGTCTTTTTTTATGTTCAATTTTCTTCTCCCCCTTTGTTTCATAAAAAAGGTCTTCAACTCTTGAGAATTAGAAGAAGATACCGAAATTCTTCAACGGTCATGTCCCCTTTAGATGTTGAACTAAGAACAAGAGAGTTGTTGAAACCGATGAAGTGTAGGATTTTTCTGACTTTTTCGTAAGGGATGCTTTCCCCGTCAACTTGAAACATTTCGAGAACTGTCTTCTTGAGAGCTTCTTGATCAAAACATAGATGCTCCCCCTTAATGAGACATTCTTCCTTTTGGTGAGGTACCATATGTTCTTCTCGATTTTCAATGACCAAAGGTATTGAACTTGGACAGAGAACAACTTCTTCTTTTTCAGAGATATCATGCCCGAATGGAGCATCACACTTGAAAATATACTCATCCACATCAAGAGATGGATTGTCTTCAAAAAACTTGTCAATGTCTGTTGTTATCACGGATGAGAGTGGAGTAGAAGTAGAAGAAGAAGAATCATGTGTGCTAGAATTTACCTTTTTCAACTGAGGAGAGGGTGACCCCTTTTTCTCATTGTCCTTTACATCATCGGCAAAGGTTACTCTTTTTCTCTTCAAGAATGATTGATATGGAAGTTCGAGAGAAGCTGTTGGACAGAAGAATTCAAATCTAGTCATGTCCATCTTTTTGTCGGCAAAAATTCAAGTGAGTAGCCTTCCATATGGAAGATTCGAATTTGTTGTTCTTGTAGAATCAATCATAAATTCAAAGAGCAATCTTCCAATGTTGACCTTGACAGAGATAAGAAGAAAGAACATTAACATAGATTCTCTTGGGCTCAAGAAGTTGTTTGATTCCTTTGTGGGGAGCAACGCTTCCCTAACAACTTGTAACAGAATCTTTGCTATTGGCCGTAGATGATGCACTTTGATAGACAGAGGATGTATTTTATGATTAGTGCACAAAATCCTTGAAACATCTTCTTCATCAAGTTTTTCATCATTAAACCATCTAGCCTTGTTGGTTATGATTACACCGCTATCTTCCAAATCAAAAACACGAATAAATGTGTTTTCGGAGACATTGAAAGGATGACTTCCAATGTTACTAACCCATCCGTAGTGATGGTCCAACTTGAGAGAGGAGTAGAATGCCTTGACAGCCGTTGGATAGATTGGTTCATCCTCCATAATCAAAGAAAGTAGATTCTTTTGACTATTTAGAATGTCTTTAAGCTCTGGCATCTTTTCAAGAGTTGGTCTTTGTAAAACCTTCTCAATGGATATGTCTCTCATAAGAAAGAGTTGCTCAAATCTTTCTTGTGATTGTGGGTTAGAGAATACTCTTTTTTCAGCATCCATACCATATTTGATATTGCAAACAAGATTCATGATGCTTAAGGATCAATAGGATGTGTTTGAGGTTGTGTATGTGGGTATGTATGTGTATGGTTTGCGCAAATTGAGAGGGAAAAGGAGTAGAAAAGAAAACTTTGTTGTGTTTGTTGGTTGGGGGATGAAAGAATATATAGATGGGGGAAAAGAGAGAGAGGGTTGCGAAATATAGGAGGCAAAAGGGAGGGAAAATCACAAAAATATAGCAAGGATTTTTCATGTGAATATCTCTCAAAATACTCTTAGGAAAAAGGTATTATAAATCAAGAAAGAATAAACAATATTTTCCAATATTATCATTTAATTTAAATGACAATAATTTAAGAAAATAAAAATTATTTTTTCAAGAGAGAGGGAGAGAGAAATTCAAAAATTATATGTATAGGTAAAAGTGAGGGTAAATCAAAAAGATATAATGTGGAAAATAAGGATATGTAATGATTTTTCATAAAAGATCTCTTCCACTAAATCTAGATTTATTCTAGATAATATCCATTGAAATCCAAATAAGAATAATCTTAATTTTCAATATCATTATTTAAATAATAAATAACAATATTTGAAAAATTAAAATATATTCACCATAAATGCAAGATATGGGGCGAAAATTTGATCCATATGGGTCTTCTTGGATTTTAATTTTTCTTCCATAAGGCCCATGTAGAGATATAAGAGGCCCATTTGATTTTATCAAAGCCCATAATAATTTTTGAGGCCCAATAATCTTGATACAAGCCTTTACATCTTGTCTGAGGCCCAAATCCCATCAGTAGTTCGAGGCCCAGTTAAGGCCCAAAACCTGTGTGAGGCCCAAGGCCCATATGAAAGCCCATCAACTTTTCTTCAATACGGGTGGTCTTCATATAGTAATTAGCAATACTGTACACCCGGTATCTTCAAAAGATCTTCAGAAGGTCTTCAAATGAGGTTCAGAAAAATTTTCCAAAGCTCATATGTCTTTAAAAATAGTCTTTAAAAAATCTTCAAACTCTTGAGACAAAACTCAAGGCCTTCAAAAAGTCTTTAAACACTTGAGACAGGCCCAAGGTCTTCAAAAAGTCTTCAAACACTTGAGACAGCCCCAAGGTCTTCAAAAATCTTGAAATTTGGCTCATCATGAAGAGAGGGGGCGCAAAATTAGTCTTCATAGGTCTTCAGTTGACTTTTTGTTGACTTCTGTAGTGGTTGACTTTTTGTTGACTTCTGATTGTTGGTATGTTGATTTTTCTTCATTTTCTTGAACACTTACCAACTTTTGGGGTATACTTAAAGCTTTTTAATTTTCAAAAAGATTTTCGAAAAGAGTTTTTAAAAGCTCTTTAGGTTAAGTAAACCTTTCAGCGTGCTAAAACGATCTTCAGCTAAAGGTTTTGTAAATATGTCAGACACTTGGTCTTCCATATTTACAAACTTTAACTCAATATCGCCTTTCTGCACATGATCTCTAATGAAATGATGTTTAACATCAATATGTTTAGATCTAGAGTGCTGAATGGGATTCTTAGCCAAAGCTATTGCACTTGTGTTATCACACATAACGGGAATTTTATCATACCTGAGATTGTAGTCAAGTAGTTGATTTCTTACCCATAAAATTTGTGTTACACATCTAGCAGCAGACACGTATTCTGCTTCTGCGGTTGATAGTGCAATGGTATTTTGTTTTCTACAACTCCATGTGATGAGTGCATCCCCAAAGAACACACAACATCCACTGGTGCTTTTTCTGTCCACCCGGTCTCCGGCGTAATCAGCATCACAGAAACCTGTAACCACAGAGGAGATACCTTTCTTGTACCAAAGGCCAAGATTATTAGTACCTGCCAAGTATCTAAGAATACGCTTGACTGTAGTTAGGTGAGACTGTTTTGGACAAGATTGAAATCTTGCACAAATGCCAACACTTAACTGTATGTCAGGCCTAGATGCAGTTAAATAAAGCATGGACCCGATCATACATCTGTAGGTGCTTTCAGAGACCTTTTCTCCTTCTTCATCCTTGTCAATGACTTGTGATGGATGCATTGGAGTTTTCATGGGACTACACTTGTCCATTAACAATCTTTTGAGAAGTTCTTTGGTGTACTTTTCTTGATGTATGAAGGTTCCATCAGCTTGTTGCTTGATTTGAAGTCCTAGGAAGAACTTCAATTCTCCCATCATACTCATTTCGAACTCCCCTTGCATTAGATCTGCAAACTTTCTACATAGAGATTCGTTAGTAGCACCAAATACTATATCATCAACATAAATTTGCACAATTAATAAATCAGAGTTATCAGTTAAGGTGAAAAGAGTTGTGTCCACTTTTCCACGAGTGAATCCAATCGTAGTCAAGAAGCTACTAAGTCTATCATACGAAGCTCTAGGAGCTTGTTTAAGACCGTATAACGCTTTAGACAAACGATAGACGTGCTCAGGATATGTTTCACTGATAAAACCTGGAGGTTGCTTGACGTAGACCTCTTCACTGAGGACACCATTAAGAAATGCGGATTTCACATCCATTTGATACAGTTTTATTCCTTTATGAGCAGCGAATGCAAGAAGCATCCTAATGGCTTCTAGTCTTGCAACTGGTGCGAAGGTTTCGTCGTAGTCGATCCCTTCTTGCTGGTTATATCCTTGTGCCACGAGTCTAGCTTTGTTCCTTGTGACCTTTCCGGATTCGTCTAACTTGTTTCGGAATACCCACTTTGTGCCGTAATTGTTTTGCCCTTGGGTTTCTGAACAAGCTTCCAGACTTCATTCTTTTCGAACTGTTCGAGTTCGTCTTCCATGGCTTCCACCCAACTGGGTGCATCCAATGCTTCTTGAACTGTCTCAGGTTCGATTTCTGAAACAAGTGCAGCATTTGATTGAAATCTCAGGGATCGTCTTGTTCTTATCACATGAGATGGATCGCCAAGAACTTCGTTATCTCTGACAGCTTTGAGATCATTTATTCCGATCTTTCTTCTTAGAACGGATTCTTGAACTTCAATACACTCAACCCCTTGAGGACTAGAGGG
This sequence comes from Aeschynomene evenia, assembly GCA_013621005.1. Lineage (NCBI taxonomy): Eukaryota > Viridiplantae > Streptophyta > Magnoliopsida > Fabales > Fabaceae > Aeschynomene > Aeschynomene evenia. The sequence goes on along the minus strand of RYYW01000071.1, from coordinate 133,333 downwards.
TTCTTGAGCTACAATAATTCTTGGTTCATCTCCCCCTGAATCGGGTGATTCCTTCATAACTTGATGATCATCTTCTTCAATAGGTGTTTGATCATGACTTTCGCAACCTTTGGTTGAGATAGTTAGATCCTTCATTCTTTCTTCTATGTCATCTAGATTATGTTGGATGTCTTGCTTTAGTTCCTTGAACTTGATATGGATGGTTTCTTCAACTGTCTTCCTTTGTTTGTAGTAAACCCTGTAAGCTTTAGAAACAGCAGAATATCCTAGAAACACTCCGTCATCGGATTTGGAATCAAACTTTGAAAGCTTGTCCCTTGTGTTCAAGATAAAGCAAGGTGAACCAAAGATATGAAAATAAGATATATTGGGCATTCTTCCTTTCCAAAGCTCATATGGAGTTTTGTTGAGACTTTGCCTTATGAAAACATGATTTTGAATATAGCAAGTTGTATTGACAGGTTCAGCCCAAAAACCTTTTGATAAACCGCTTTCCAAAAGCACTGTTCTTGCCATCTCTATGAGACTTCGATTCTTTCTCTTAGCCACTCCATTTTGCTATGGAGTTCTAGGAAAGGAAAATTCGTGAACAATACCAAGATCCTCACAAAGATTTTCAAAAGCATGATTTTCAAACTCACCTCCATGATCAGAACGAATGGTGGTGATGCGAGAACCTTTTTCGTTAGAAACCATTTTCGCAAATGTTTTAAACTTTGAAAACGTCTCATCCTTAGAAGCTAAGAAAATTGCCCAGGTGTATCTACTGTAGTCGTCAACTATGACAAGGCAATAATATTTGCCCGCAAGAGAAGCCTGTCTTGTAGGACCAAAGAGATCCATGTGAATTAGCTTAAGTGGTCTAGGAGTAGAGACTACTTTCTTACTTTGGAAAGAAGCTTTGGTCTGCTTTCCCTTCTCACAGAAATCACAGGTTGTATCCCTGTCATAGCGGATCTTGGGAAGCCCCTTGACCAAACCTTTCTGAGATAACTCGGAAAGTAACTTCATGTGGGCATGACCCCACTTCTTGTGCCAAAGCCACTTGTCATCCTCAAAGGACGCTAAGCATTTCACATCTTGATCCAAAAGGTCCTCAAGATAGATGACATAGGTGTTGCCTAGTCTTCTTCCCTCGAGAACAACTTTACCTATCTTCAGATCAATGACGCTACAATATTTGGCTAGAAACTCAACCTTTAAGCCTTTGTCACAAAACTGACTAATGCTTAAAAGATTGTGAGTCAAAACATAAACAAGCAATACCTCAGATATTTGATGATCATCGGACTTACCAACATTTCCCTTGCCGACGATCTTGCCCTTAGCTCCATCACCGAAACGCATTGTTCCTTTCTTCTTTGGTTTAACATCCTTGAACCAGTGCTTGCTTCCGGTCCTGTGCCTTGAGCACCCGCTATCTAGGTACCACTTTTCACCTAGCCACTGGTGTTGTGGCTCTTGATGGTTGATCTGTGCTTGAAGTTCCTGCATTCACAGATGAAGGATTTTTAGGTACCCATACCTTCTTGGGTCCTTTCTTGTTAGCCTTCCCAGCATCTGGTTTCGGCTTTTGAGAGTTCCACGTCTTTTTAGGTTTTCCCTTCCACGTGCCACCCTTGGCTTTGGAGGTAGTTCTTTTTTTAAGAAGTGGACATTTCTCTCTGTCGTGTCCATGTTTAAAACAAAAAAGACAAGTAGGAATTGGCTCTCTGTCTGTTGGGGGTATCAATGTATCCTCATGAAAGACTGGAACATATCCAAGACCTGTATGATCTTTGTAAGGTTTTTGACCTCCTAACAATAGATCGAGCATCTTAGATTCGTTAACCATTCTTTCAAGATCCTTTAGGAGAAGCGCATTAGTCTTCTGTGCATGGTACATGGCTTCCTCAGCCTTCTCCACAAGCACAAAAGCTTCTATCTCTAGAGATTGTCAGCCCTCATACAGTTTATCTTTACTGTCCTTGAGTTCTTGACATTCTTTCTCTAGTTCCTCCTTTTGAGATCTTAATGACTTATTTTCTGATTCAAGGTTTTTCAAAGCTTTTTTATTCATCAGAAAATGAGTCGTCAGATTCTTTGAATCCTCTAACAGTTCATCATAGAGGTCAGAGAGTTCCTCATACGATGGTGTCGAGTTTTTAATACATACCTCAGATTCATCTTTATCAGATTCTGAGTCTGTATCATACGAAACTCCTGCCATGAAGCAGAGGTTCGCTTCTTCTTCTGTGTCTTCGTTTTTCAGATTCATCAGAATCAGAGTTGTCACTCCATGTGGCTGCAAGAGCCTTTTTCTTCTTGAAGAACTTCTTCTTCGACTGCCTATTTTTAGGACAATCGGTCTTGAAGTGGCCTTTTTCACCATATCCGAAACAAGTTGTGTTATCGGTCTTCGTCTTGTTCTTCTTATCCTTCTTAAAGAAGGCTTCTTTATTCTTATTAGATCTGTTCTTCCAAGCCTTTGACATTTTATGCACGAGCATGCTCATGTTTTCTTCGTCAAGGTCTTTGTCTTCAGATTCTTCATCTGTTTCTTCGTCTTCATCTTCTTCAACCTTTAGCGCTTTCTTCTTAGTCTTCAAAGTCTTCTTAGTTGTAGATGTCTTGAGCGCTAAAGGTCTTGATCTTGATGTTGTTGGTTCTTCTTGAGCTTCAAGCTCGATTTCATGAGTCTTAAGAGACCCAATCAATTCATCCAAGCCTAACTTAGTTAGGTCCTTGGCTTCTTGAATAGCGGTGACCTTAGGTCTCCACTTTGCAGTAAGGCTTCGAAGGATCTTCCTTACCATTTCGGCGTTTGAATACGTCTTATGTGATACCCCGTATCATAGTGTCCCTTAGGAAGGACTCTCTTTAGGACGCGTCAGAAACACGTCAGCAGGTTGCTGTCAGAGGGGGCTCGCTAGCGAGCAGTCAGCTATTGCTAGCGAGCAGTCGGTCGCCAGCGACCACTTGTGAGTCGCCAGCGACGGGACCAAGTCCCACATCGTGCAGAACGAACGTCACAGCGTTGCTGTCAGCAGGTGCTAGCTAGCGAGCAACCAGTGCTAGCTAGCGAGCAACCAGTGCCCGCTAGCGATGAGCTCGTCGCTAGCGAGCGTAGTCTAGTCGCTAGCGACCGTCCGAAGTCCCACATCGGACGCAGCATGATGTCAGCCTTCCCCCCCTCACCTATATATATGAGTAGTAGTTGAGTCCTTTTCTTCACACCTCATTCTTACGCCTTTTAAGAGCAGTGCTTTTGGGCGTTCCTTTTTCGGTAAAGGGACTCTGTCGGAGTGAGGTTTCGACGTCTTGGGGATACTCTGCTTGAGCAAATTCCCGACGATGAGTGAAAAGTCAGTTTTGTCCTTTTTCTGCGTGAGGGTCGCCAGCGAGCAGGAGGAGCTCGCCAGCGGCCGACCCCTCGCTAGCGAGAGGCAGTATCTCGCTAGCGACGGCGTGACGCAGCAGCAGTTCAAGTTTTCGCTTTTCTTTTCTTCAGGGGTCCTAATGGGTCCTTTTTGCACTTCAGGTGCGAACGCAGTGCCGCTGGCTGGAGCCGGAGCTGACGGTACTTCTCAGAGTCAGGATTATCCAGGTGAGTGGAGGTCTTGCATGTAGTTCAGCATTTATAGCATATATTTATGTTTGATAATTAGATAATTAGGAAGGATATTAATACAGTTATTATGCATGTGTTTGTATATAGAGTAGTAGTAGAATTAGTAACATGTTAGGTGGTTAGAGTAGAATAGGAAAGACTTATGTTTTCATGTTATGTATGTGAATTGCGGATTGGTTGGCTGTTTACTGCTTTATGATATAACATGTGATATAAAACAGATAAATAAGATTATAAACAGAATTTATGACATGTATGATTGCTTGAGTAAGTTATGTGCTGACTGTCTAGAATAGTTACGCCGCCCCTGATTAGTATACGTCAGGCGCTATGGCCGGTGGTCAGTCCCGGTATCTTAGTATGGTTTACTAATTAGTGGTGAGTCGCCCGAGCCCGCCAAGTACGCTCCGATCCCGGTTATCGGACGGCTTGGTTACAGATACAGATATGCCCCATGAGGTTCAGTTATGAGTAAACTCATGCCGCGCGCTGAGACATATTAAGTTATGCCTATGTTGAGCGCTAGGTGACAGATCACAGATACAATGTACAATACAGAGGCTTGGTATGCAGGCTTTAGTGTGACAGCTAGACATGATATTGTTTGTGTGATTGATAACAGGCTAGTTCGTGATATATGTGTTATGAATGTTGCATTGCATGCATATTCCCCATCACTGAGTCGATGACTCACCCCTCATCAACCATTTTCAGAGTACGATCCCGCCGCCGACGAGGAGCCGTTGATCCACTAGAGGTCGTGTCAGCTGATATCCTGGGTGAGCTCCGCTTCGTTCGTGGAGCCCTTTAGCTATAATTTTGCATTTATTTCAGTTATTAGTTTTCATAAGACATTCCAGTTTCAGTTGTAATAGTTGCTCCAGACTTTAGAGGCAGGTTACCTTTCATTTACGTTTCAGATATTTTCAGCAGTTATACAGTTACACAGTTATACAGTTATATCAGTTTTATACAGTTATATACAGATATCAGTTTACAGTTATTTTCAGTTAATCTATTTTATTTAAGAGTTTATGCATACGTTAGCGTGTTCGTTGGGACAGTACCCTTCGCACGGACACCCCTAAGTAGCGGGGTGTTACATCTTGCCAAGAACTTTCAATTGATTAACAATATGTAAGAATCTTGTAGCAAGAGTATCAATGTCTTCGTCTTGATTCATCTTGAACGACTCGTACTTATGTACAAGCATGGACATCTTCGTTTCTTTGACTCGATCTGTGCCTTCATGTAGGGTCTCTAAGCGATCCCATATTTGCTTTGTAGTTTCACATGACACAATTTTATCATATTCAGCTTTAGGTAAAGCACATAGACGAATATACTTAGCTTTCTTGTTTTGTTGCACTTGAGCCTTTTGTTCTTCAGTCCATAGTTTCTTTGGGCCGAAGGGTGTAGGATTGTACCGACTTCTACGATGTCCCAAAGGTCGAGACTTGTGAATTGAATGAACAACGTCATTCGATCTCTCCAGTACGCATAGTCATCACCGTTGAACATAGGTGGTCTGTTGGTGGAGGCTCCATCAGCAATATACGCGTTGTTGTTTGCTGCCATGGTCCCTTGAATCTTTTCTTGATACTGTTAAGTGCTCAACCCCAAGGTCGAGCTCTGATGCCAATTGAAGGTAGTGAAACGTGAGAAGGGGGGTTGAATCACGTTCCAACTATAATTCCTGTTTCTGAAAATTATTTAAAAAATAAAGATCAAGTATAAACTTGTCTTGCACAACGGAAACAATTGTTAGTAAATAATCAGAAACTTAGCCTATAGACAAGGCTTTTTGTAGATCTTGAAAGTATATTTACTTTCAAGGTCTTCTAAATGATAAAGGTCAAAACTTTAACCTTCAACACTTAGACAATGATGATGATGTATGCGAAATATGTATATGTATGTGTATGCTATGATAAATTGTAAAAACAATAATAATAAAAGAGTAGGGAAGAGAGAAAGCACACACATAAATTTTATACTGGTTCGGCAACGTGCCTACTCCAGTCCCCAGGATACACATGAGAGTTCACTATCACCACCAACACTAGGTGGAATTTCCTGCCTCTGCTACACCACAAAGGACTTCAACCTGCAGCTTCACCAAGGTGACTCACTGCCTTTGAAAACCACAAAGGACTTCACTTGCACCACAACTAGGTGACTAACTGCCTTTGACAACTCCAAAGGACTTCAATCCTTGCCTTCAACACTGAAGGACTTTCTACCCTTGCCTTAGACCCTCTAAGGACTTCTTGCCTTACAAAAATAAGGACTTTGTATAAAAGATGTGGTTTTTACCAATCAAGAACTTAGATGCAACTACGTTGGAACCTTGATGGATTTTTCTCTCAAAGAATAATTAGCAAAGCTAGGATAAACAACAAAAGCTCACTCTTTTAAGAATTACAACATTTTCCCAAATAAAAATAAGAACTTGAGGTTTAGAGGTTGAAGATGAAGAGATAATAAGGATTCAATTCGACAGCGTTTTGGCACTTGTAAGCTTGGGTAGTCTCTTGAATTCTTGGGCATTGAGGTCTTGTATTTATAGATAAAAAACCCTATAAATTTCGAAAATGTTGCCTTGATCTCCGCCCTTGGTTTGAATTTGAAATCTCTTGATCCAATGTTGAGAATTCCTTGATATGATTTGAAATTTGATCTTCCAAAAATAGAAAAATCAAATAAGAGGAAGTTTCATCTTGGCCATTGATTTAAATAATTCCCTTTAATCCAAAGGTTATTATTTTATCTTAAATGTGGAAACTTTGTAACCAAGAATTAGAAAAGAGGAAACTTCATCTTGGCCCTTGAATTTGAATTTGTGCCTTGATCTTGTGGTGTGCATTGCTTCATCAAATTTTCACATAATCTTGCAAAAATGCAAGCTATGTTACGCCAACTTGGGAGTGAGAAAGGCTAGGGTTTTTAGCTTTTCTTGCTCCACAAGTGTGCCTCCATGTTGGTACGAATTAGGATTTCACAATTTCTCAATTTTTGAAAATCCTAAATCACCAAACATGGTCTTCCAGGGAATCTTCTGAATGTAGATTCTTGAATCTTGAAAATTCTTGAATCTTGAATCTTGAGGCTTGAGATTCTTCTGGAATCTTGAGATTCTTCGAGATCTTGATAGAATCTTCGGGAATCTTCTGGAATCTTCACAGAATCTTCGGGAATCTTCTAGACTTGAAAATCTTGCCAGAATCTTCTGAGGTCTTCTAACTTCGTGTAGAATCTTCGACAGAATCTTCTAGTCCGCATGGAATCTTCAGGGAATCTTGTAGATTCAAATAGAATCTTTTGGAGGCTCACAGAATTTTTTTAAAGTATCCGTAAAAATATTCTGTTACTTAAATGCAAAATAAATTCTAGAATAAATTCTAGATAATTGTTTTTATTTAATAATTTGCATTTAATTCTCCATACAAGATCTTTCTAGATTTCTCACACACATATATATATATATTTTCGAAAATATTGAGTAATGTTGTGTAAAATAGAGATTTAATTTTGTTTCCCTATTTTATATATTATTTCGAAATATATGTGTATATATATATATATATATATTGTGCATGGATATTTAAATAGAGATATTTGATAAAGAGAATTCTCTATTTAATTTCATGTATTTTCCATAATTAATTTTTTAGGAAATCTTAGAGTCTTCCAACCAAACTTGCCTTAATTAGAAAAGCTTTGACTTGGTCTTCAAAAATTAGAATAACTTGTATTCCAAGTCTTGTTTTGCGCCACTTTTGCTCACTATTGTTGTCAAGATGTGTCTTTTTATAATTTCAATTAATCAAGTCCTAAAACACACTTAACAAACAATTAGTCCAACCAAATTAAAACTTTTATTTTAATTAAGAATTTTATCATTCAAAACTTTCAACGATAAGGTAAAGGGTTCTTGGAGCTAACACTTGTAAGCTTGGGAAAAACTTGATAGGGTATCGGCAAGTGCACCGAATCATTCAAGTAATAAAAACCACGGTGAGTGGGTATCGTTCCCACGAGGATTAAAGAACCGAGCAAAAATTTCTTAAAGTAGATTTCTAATTAGACGAATCCAATAAAAGGTAATGAATGAACATATAATCTAAATTCAAAAGGCTATTAAATGTAACAAGACAGTAAAAGTTTAATGAAAAATTCAATTGATAAAAGGTTAGGGAATCGGGTTCACGTATTTTCTGAAATTAATAAAACAATTGCTTGCCTTTAAATTTTAAAGCTTCAATTCAATGAACGAATCTTAAGTTGTCAATTCCAATTCCTTGGTAATTTAACACTTTTTCTATGAACAATTAGTCAATTCCTTGATCAAATCATTTCAAAGAAAAGAAAATATTTTTACTGATTCAAAGTTCACAAAAATCTTAATTCTATTCCTAGATATTAATCTTTCTGGCAATTTCCCTTAAGCTAATTCACAAATTTATTTTCCCAAATAAACATATGAATCCAAGATAAGTTGAAAAGTGATTTTCCAATCCTCAGAACAACACAATACAAATAAGGTAATTGTTTGAATCGAATTAATAAAACTCAAAGGTTCACAAACATCGGATTAATTCATAATAATACGATCCCCTTTCCCTAACAAAGAAATTAGTTGCTCATAATAAAAGAAAACAAAACATAAAAATTGAAAGACATTTTTAAACACGAATAACTGATTTTATTGAAAAACAGAGAAAAACATAATACTTGAACAAAGATAGAATAAAAGATAAAAACTAAGATTGCATTCTAGTCCTATTTATAACAAAAAAAATCCTAAAATTCAAATTGTTTCAATCCCTAAAACAACGGGAATTAAGTTTAAAGATAAATTCAAAAAGATATGAAAAAGATTTGCATTTGAATTAATTCTGGATCATGCGGCACAATTTTAGGTATCAGTTGATGAGGCGCGGTGCTTCAGGGGAACGCGGAGCGTGGAACTTCAATTTACTTCGGGCGCGGGACGCGCGGGACGGGCGCGGGACGCGCGGGACGGGCGCGGGACGCGCGGGACGGGCGCGGGGCGCCTGAATCTGTACAATTTCTCCAATTCAGTTCTGTTTCGGTGGCGCGGTGCGTGTGATGAGGCGCGAGGCGCGAGAGAAATTTTCGGGACATGGCGCATGACGCGGGATGGGCGCGGGCGCAAGACGCGGGACGCAGGACGCGGGACACGCGCGGGGCGCCCTGCACTTCCTTCTTGGGCGCGGATGAATGGCGCCTGGCGCCTTGCTTCTTGTTGCATGCAGGGTCATGCTTCACGCGGTTTTCAAGCAATGAGGTGCACATCATGTGCTTTTCTTTAATTTTCAAAGGGTCATATGACCCTTGTATATAGGAACAAAGAATGGCAATGCATGCATGGTCAAAGGGTCATATGACCTTAAAGTGCAGCGCCAGTCTTTTCTTTTTAAGGGCGCACAATGGTGGCGCCTTGCGCCTGCAATATTCTAATGGGCGCTTCAGACTTTGATTTGTCCAGAAATGTAACAAGTTTCCTGAAAATTAAACACAGAAAATACACAAAATACATAAAATAATACTAAAAATTTAAATTAATTCTAAACTAATTAAATTACTCTAAAACCAAACAAAATACTGTTAAAACTAACATAAATTATTGGAAATTTATACTAAAATTATACTACAAATGCCAAGGCATCAGGTAGTCTCTTGAATTCTTAGGCATTGAGGTCTTCTATTTATAGAGAAAAGAGAGCCTCAATTTCGAAAATCATAGGCTTGATCTCCACCCTTGATTTGAATTTGTAATCTCTTGATCCAATGGTGAGAATTCCTTGATATGATTTGAAATTTGATCTTCCAAAAATAGAAAAATTAAATAAGAGGAAGTTTCATCTTGGCCATTGATTTAAATAATTCCCTTTAATCCAAAGGTTATTATTTGATCATAAATATGGAAACTTTGTAACCAAGAATTAGAAAAGAGGAAACTTCATCTTGGCCCTTGAATTTGAATTGTGCCTTGATCTTGTGGTGTGCATTGCTTCAACATTTTTTCACACAATCTTGCTAAATCAAGCAAGTTGTATGCGCCACTGTTGGAGAGAGAAAGGCTAGGGTTTTTAGCTTTTCTTGCTCCACAAGTGTGCCTCCATGTTGGTACGAATAAGGATTTCACAATTTCTCATTTTTGAAAATCCTAAAACACCAAACATGGTCTTCCAGGGAATCTTCTGTAAATGGATTCTTGAATCTTGAATCTTGAGGCTTGAGATTCTTCGGGATCTTGATAGAATCTTCGGGAATCTTCTGGAATCTTCACAGAATCTTCGGGAATCTTCTAGACTTGAAATTCTTGACAGAATCTTCTGAGGTCTTCTAACTTCGTGTAGAATCTTCAACAGAATCATCTGGTCCCGCATGGAATCTTCTGGGAATCTTGTAGATTCGTATAGAATCTTTAAGAGGCTCACAGAATCTTTTTAAAGTATCCGTAAAAATATTCTGTTACTTAAATGCAAGATATATTCTAGAATAAATTCTAGATAATTATTTTTTAAATCTTTTGCATTTAATTCTCCATACAAGATCTTTCTAGATTTCCCCCATATATATATAATTTCGAAATCTTGAAAGATAATATGTAAAATAGAGATTTGATTTTGATTCTCTATTTTAATGTAATTTTCGAAATATATATATATATATAATAATAATTTTTCGAATTTATTAGGAGAGAGAATGTAAAATAGAGATTTGATTTTGATTCCCTATTTTAATTCTTATATTTCGAAAAAATTATATATATTATATATATTAAGATACATGAATGATTAAATAGAGATTTTCTATTTAAATCCATGCACTTTCCATAAATAGATTTTTGGGAAATCATCTACTTCATGAAAGCTTTCCCTTTTTAATAAATGTCCATGTGGTTGATCTTCATAAAATATGAAAAATAATTTTCATATTTCTTCTTCAATGTGTTGCCACTTTTTGGTCCCATGGTGGTCAAGATGTGTCTTTTTTTATTTTATCAAGTAAATTAAATCCTAGAACATACTTAACAAATCATTAGTCCAACCAAATTAAAACTTTTATTTTAATTAAGAATTTTATCATTCAAAACTTTCAATGATGAGGTAAAGGGTTCTTGGAGCTAACAAAAATCACCCAATATTTATAATTCTTATAATGTTAACAAATGTTGCATTGTTAAGATTTAAATTGTGATGAGCATTTCACATAATTGAGATTAATATCTTTTGAATAATTTTGTATTTTTGTTTATAAATTTTATTGACTATCTTTTCATGGTTTAGAGCTCGCTTTTTCGCGGGACGGACCATGTAAGATATTATTGTTTTTTATTTATAAATATTGTTGAATATTTTTTATGGTTGAGAGCTCGCCTTCGCGGGACGGATCATGGAAGATATTATTGTTCTTGTTTATAATATTGATTAAATATTTTCGTACTCAATTATGAATATTATTGTGTTGCTCATCAAATATTGTTGGACATTTTTAATGGTTGAGAGCTCACCTTCGTGGGACGGATTATGAAAAATATCATTGAATATTGTTTTTTTTTTATATATTGTATATTGTTGACTATCTTTTCATGGTTGAGAGCTTGCCTTCGCAGGACGGACCATGATAAGATAGTATTGTATTTTATAGAAATTTGTTGATGTTTTGCATGATTGAGAGCTCACATTCGTGGGACGGATTATGTAAGACATAATGATATTTTATTATTGTGTTTATTGTTGCATTAAAAATTGTGTTGATAAAAGTCTTGCCCTTCGGTTTGCTTTTATTGATATAATTCTTGATGAGTTATAATCATATTTTAAGGTTCTCAGTGTCCTCTCGATATTAGCCTTAAGGATATGATGATCGTTATTTGATGTTCAATGCTTCTTGTGTTTTTCAAGTGTCATAGCGTACACATTCTTCTTGCTACTCATAGTGACTTGAATTTTGTGTATTATTGAAAATATTGTTTTTGCTTCTGTTGTCGTTAATCTAATGAATTTTCAAGTCTACATTGAGTTAGTAAGAAATTGTAAATTGTTTAGTGCATTGAGTTAGTGGGAGTCATTTTGTAACTATTGTTATGGCTGCTTATTATGAAATATTTTGTAATGTTTTGATTTATGTAGTCCAAGTGAGAGAAATGATACCCTTATTGTTGTGGACTGACATAAATCAAATAATTGTCAATGATGACATATTGTGCAGACACTTGAGGTCATCTCATAATATTCTATTGTATTGTTAAATGTCTTGACATGTTGTTTATCAAGTTGATTTAAGGATTGCTTTTATGTTATATGATGTTGTTGTTGTGCAATTCCTTAATTACTGCTCATATCCTAATTTTGTTGTTTATTGAGAGTGCTTTGGTATACTATTGCGGTCATGTATAATGTATACATATTATTGATAATCTGATAATTGATTTATGTAGTCCAAGTGGGAGAATTGTTGGTCTTGCTATTGTTGTGGACTACATAAATCAATTTTAGTTATTGTTGAATATCAGATTAACGTATACCGTTTGATTAATTATTGTGATATTATGAACACTCTCAGTTAAGGATATGTGGTGGTCTGTGTTGGTTTGGCCTGTATGGTCAAGCTCAGTTTGTCTTTATCCAACACAATGTATATAATGAGGTTTTATGATATATTGGTTTAGTGGGAGTCTGTCTCACGTATTGTTTGAACCTCATGCTTAAGATTGTCATATTAAGGCCAACATTTAATTTTTGTTATGATGACAATCTTCTTGTATTGCCGTATTTTGTTTAATGTGGTTTTCGGCAATTATAAGTATTTATTCCTTTGTTCATAGAGACATTTTGGACTCAGTCTCATATTGATATTGTAATGAAATGAGATTATTTGTCTTAATCTCATATTGCATCTTGGGCGGATGTTAGGGACTATTGTATTTCACATTTTTTTTAAAAGGTCACCGAGATGTGAGTGTTTTATTTCTGTATGATATCTTTGTTCTTTCGGGTGAGATTTTCTGCAGAGATAAGATACTACATTTCATTTTGGACCTTATGGTTAACTATATTGTGATCACACATTGTGTGAATTGATCCGAACTAGTTTGAATGCTTTTACTCTAATTTGTGTTGTCCAAGTGGAAGAATGTTGGAATTTTATTTTGTGGACTTACACAAATTAGTAAATAGTGCAGATTAATTTTATTGCCAAAATATTTTATGAATTGATCTAGATTGATATTAATCTCAGTTCTAATTTATGCTGTCCAAGTGGGAGATTGTTGGATAATTATTTAGTGGACTAGCATAAATTAATAGTTATCCAGATCAATTCACTTATTAAATATTATGTAGCAATTATTATATTTATTAATATTATTGTTATTGGGCTACATAATATATTATTGTGAAAATTATTGTGAAAATGTGAAAGAAATTATGTTTGGGCCAGCTGATGATAGATGTGCTGGACCCATCATTATCTAACCTTAGAGAGTCCCTACTGTTGACCAGTTGATAGTGTTTATTCCGCCCTATTAGGAATAAATTAATATAAATAGGCTGCTTAGCCTAGCCTAACGTAAGCTGTCTCTTGGCTCTCCAGTACACACTCTCCTCTCTCTGTGTTCTCTATTCTCTGTTTTCAGACACCAAAATGCTTGGGGTGTGAGGAGCAACAATGAACGAGAAACAAGTCAATTGCTTCTAGTTAATTCAATTCAGGTTCTGTTTCTTATTACCCTTTTGTTTATCACATGCTATAATCGAAACTAAAATTATGTTGTTATTATTTTTCCTTCAGGAGATGTATACACCTTCACAATGTCCAATAATAACAATATCCTAATAATATGCTTCTATCATGTAGCTCTATCTTCTTTATCTTTATTTATCAATATCCATCACATACATGAGCACATTAGAACACATTAGTAAGACTAATATAAAAAAAGAGTAGAAATAAAATCCTAAAGACATCTTTCTGATGACATTTATCAAAGACTAATAAACACAATCCAACGTAAAAGCCTAACACAATATTCACAGAAAATAAAAGGACTAAAACACTTTCCAAAAGTACACTACACAAATCAATATAGTAGAGAAAAAAAAACTTGTAAGGTAAAAGTAATTTTTTACCCTTTAAAAGTTTTTATCTTCCCAAAATGTATAACAACAATTGGTCTTAGAGCATTATTATTGGCAATGAAGTTGTTCATTACATCCACAAAATTTTTAAAAAGGGCAACATCTAACTTCAAACTAATTTTAAGACATAAAAAATAGTAAGAATAATCATATACATTTCCAATTCATAGAAACTAAAAGTAGAACTCATATAATAGGAATTGAAAACTAAAGAGTAAGGATTTGATGATTTTACTTGTCAGCTTCTAATTAAATAACAACCATCCTAGTCTTTTTCCCAACCTTGTCATATTCTTTTTCCATCCTAACAGCAGTTAATAGATCGATGGTATCTAAAAAAAAACTCCTTGAAGATTAATTAGGTAAAAAAATAAAATAAAATGAAAGCTGCACTTAAATAAAAATAACAGTTAGGATAAACTACCAATTAAATAGGGTACTTGAGCATCAAGTGTGTTACACAAATTAGCCATGAAAAGAAAATTTGAGTAAGATAATAGTCACAAAAAGAGATGATGAGTAAGAACTAAAAATTAACAATAGTAGAAGAGTGCAGGGAAAAGATGAGTAATGAATCAAAAAATACACAAATTAAATATATAGCAAATCTATCAAGAAAGTGAAAGGGTGGAGATTCTCACCGTATTTTTCTCTTCAATCATGCCCAAATAAACGTTTTGCATTCCCGTAGCAGCTTGTGAATTAATTACTTGGTAATTTCCAACCATGATTACATTCCCGCTGCAGTTTGTGGATGGTTGCGAAAGAGAAAAAGACTTCTGATATAATGGTAGATGATTCCAGTATTATCTTAACCTAATTGTCAAATATGTTTTTATTTATTATTAACAATCAGATATTGGGCTAGAAATAGCTTGGCTGCAGCATGTCCATGGGCCACACAATTTGAATTTTTTTTGGATTTGTTTACCTACTGTTAAATATATGTTAAATGCATGCATCGAGAATACAAATCTCTATTAAAAAGAATTAAATAATTTTCAAATTTTATATTAAAAGTTGAGATATTATTGAATCTTTCCTTATTTAGAATAATTATTGTTGATAATTTCTACAAAGATGACACGTGTCAAACATCTAGCAAAACTTTCAAAACAATACCTCTTCTTTTTATATATTAATAGATGACATGAGATGATGATCTATTATATTTTATTTGTATATGTGTTAAATTTTATTTTTTGTTCTATTTGTTTTAGTATTATATTTTTAAAAATATTCTATCTCTTGACCCTTTCATATGCATTAAATTATGTACATATAAGGTATTACAACCATATTCATTCTTATAGTAAGTAGAAAATTGACCTTAAATAAATTAAAAATATCATGACATTATTCAAGACAATAAGAGTAGTGGTGCAAATAAATAAAATGATTTTAATGCATAAAATGAGAGTTATAAACTTTAAAAGACAATTTAATTGAACTTATCAGAATTTAGTAGGAGAACTAATATGTAGTCTGTAACACCCCAACTTTTATTAAGTTCTAATGAAGTGAAATTAAGGGTAATTGATCTTGGTTAGAATTTAATTAAGTTTGAGTGGATAAGTTTCTCTTAGATTACACTTTTTGTGTGTTATGTGTTTTATTTATATGTGTTTATGTGTTTTTATTTATGTTTTGATGATGTATGAGGTTAGATATAGTGTATGTGAAGTTATAGCACGAGTTGAGACATTTTTTAGGTGTTTTGGGGCTGCTTTGCAGCCCAATAATCGATTACACAGTTCAGATTTTCAAATGTGTGCATTTTGACAGGATGTAATCGATTATAGTTTCGTGGTAATTGATTACAGACTGCGCAGGTAGGGTTTTAAGTGCGGTTTTAGTCACATGTTGGCCCCACAACGTCTCCATATTATGTATATTTGTGCCACCACATGAGAAACCTAATTCCTATTATCAGAAACACTTTTTGTACTCTCTCTAAACCCTTGTGCCTCCACCATACTCTCTCTCTCTCAAGAACTCAAAGTCATAGTCATTCCACAACACCAAACTCACGTCAAACCTCACCCAATCACAAAAACAATTACATATTCTTAATCCTCTCATCAAAATACACATTTCTTCCGATTCCAATTCTTTAAAGGGATCTTCTTTTGTTATCCTACCGTTCGTGGGGCTAGTGAGAGAAAGAGAAACAAGGATTACATCGGGAAAGGGTGTCATATTGCATTGTATTGGAGGTTTGTTAACATTTAACTTTAACATTTCATAACTCATCATAATAACATAACATATCTCATAACATCAAATCATAACACATATCAACATATAATCATGCATATAGTTCATAAATATCATACATAAATCATAGAAAATTCACATATATCATACATATGTAGAACACGTTAGAGTACATAAAAGGTCAAAAGAGTTAATTTTTGTAAAAGTTGCAGTACTGTATTCAATTACAGACAGGTTGTAATCGATTACTATAATCAATTATCACGCCTCTGTAATCGATTAACAGAGAGCACGTTTCTCATGATTGGAAATTCTCAGCTCGTAATTGATTACGAACTCGTGTAATCGATTACGAACGCGGGAATTCAGATTATAGGGTTTCAAAAACACGTTTTTCATAAGCTAATGGCAAAAATTTGATCTAGAATCATTCCAGTTGATTGAAAACAAAAGCACACGTGAAACCATCCATGAAAAACATTTTTAAACAACTTTCAATCGGTAAAAACTCGTTTTCTTTGAAAATCATTCGGTAAAACATAACCCTTTTATGAACCCTAATAGAAAAAATGACTTTAATCCATAATATATTAGAACATACATTGAAACACATGAAATTATGCATCCCTAGAACCCCTACCTTTTGTAGACCTCCAATACAATGCAATATGACACCCTTTCCCGATGTAATCATTGTTTCTCTTTCTCTCACTAGCCCCACTCTATTAGTTCTTCTACATATCCTATATCTATGAATGACTCTCCATTGATTTGTATTTCATTTATCTGTTTCTTCCTGGGTTTTTTGCAATTTGGTGATATATGTCCTAATTCTCCACAATTAAAACATTTATATTTCTTAGGGTTCTTTTTATATGTTTTCTTTATTCTAGTATATTTTCCTTTAGGGTAATAGTTCTTCTTGATTGGATTTCTTCTTTTATAAGTAATTTTTATGAATTTTCTTTTATGTTGAAATTTTTTCTTAACTCTTTCTCTCCTAGGATATTGCTTACTACATCCAAATTTAGGTGCGGTATATAGCTTACAGCAATCCATATTCGTTTTTACTATATTTTTAGTTTTAGTTTGTACCACATATTTTTCACATTCTTTTTTAAACCAATCTTTTAGAAATCTTATTCTTACTCCTAATATATCTTATTTGGGTTTTTGTTTATAGTCGTCTTCTATTCTATCTCTAATTATTTATGGTAATTTCATGTAAAACATTTTATTGAAATTTTGTTATTCCTCGGAATTTAACATATTTTATAATATGTTTTACTATATGCACACGAATATTCATTTATATAACATAAATCACATATTTGTATGCTCAACATATCATTTATGGCTTATTGTTTTTTTTTAATTCTTGGTTAACTTCACTATTCAAATTACTAAACTGTCCTCTAATTACATGTTCATATTTTTCTAATATATCTATATTCATGGTTGTATCTTATCTCTTTAGGTTAGTTGTTTTCTTAATGCATTCTTGTCATTTTCGCTTAAGTTTGTTAACCATAATTTTACATTTCCTGTTATTGATCTTTCTATATATGAGGGTGTTCATCAACATAACATTTAGTTTTGATTATAGCATGTAATGAAACAAAATGATAATGAGAAACAAAACTTGAATTGGATGAATTAGAAGTCATTGTTGTTTCTCCTTCTGTTGTTTGCTCCTCACACCAAAGTTCTGAGTCACTGAGAAAAGAACAGAGAGAAGAGAAGAGTGGAGAGTGTTTATTGGAGAGCCAAAAGACAGGATATGTTAGGTTAGGTTAAGCAGCCTATTTCTATTAATTTATTCCTAATAGGGCGGAATAAATACTGTCAACTGATCAACAGTAGGGACTCTCTAAGGTTAGATAATGATGGGTCCAGCCCACCTATCATCAGCTAGCTCAAACATAATTTACTTCACATTTTCACAATAATATATTCATGTAGCCCAATAACAATAATATTAATAAATATAATAATGGCTACGTAATATTTAATAAATGAATTGATCTAGATAAATACTAATTTATGCTAGTCCACCAAATAATTATCCAACAATCTCCCACTTGGACAACATAAATTAGAGCACGAGATTAATATCAATCCAGATCAATTCATAAAATATTTTGGCAATAAAATTAATCTGCACAATTTGCTAATTTGTGTAAGTCCACAAAATAAAGTTCCAACATTCTCCCACTTGGACAACACAAATTAGAGTAAAAGAAGTCAGACTAGTACAGATTAATTCACACAATTTGTGATCACAACAAAATGTCAAACATCACAATATAGTTAACTATAAGGTCCAAAATGAAATGTAGTATCTCATCTCTGCAGAAAATCTCACCCGAAAGAGCAAAGATATCATACAGAAATAAAACACTCACATCTCGGTGACCTTTAAGAATGTGAATTACAATAGTCCCTAACATCCGCCCAAGATGCAATATGAGATTAAGACAAATAATCTCATTACAATATCAACATGAGACTGAGTCCAAAATGTCTCTATGAACAAAGGAATAAATAACTATAATTGCCGAAAACCATATTAAACAAAATACGACAATACATGAATAATGTCATCATAACAATAAATAAATGTTGGTCTTAATATGACAATCTTAAGCATGAGGTTCAAACAATACGTGAGACAGACTCCCACTAAACAAATATATCATAAAACCTCATTATTACATTGTGCTGGATAAAGACAAACTGAGCTTGTCCATACAAGCCAAACCAACACAGGCCACCACATATCCTTAATTGAGAGTGTTCATAATATCACAATAATTAATCAAATGGTATACGTTAATCTGATACTCAATATTCAATAATAACTAAAATTGATTTATGTATTGCACAACAATAGCAAGACCAACAATTCTCTCACTTGGACTACATAAATCAATTATCAGATTATCAATAATATGTATACATTATACATGGCCACAATAGTGTACCAAAACATTCTCAATAAACAACAAATATAGGATATGAGTAGTCATTAAGGATTGCACAATAACAACATCATATAACATAAATGCAATCCTTAAATCACCTTGACAAACAACATGTCAAGACATTAATCAATACAATACAATATTATGAGATGACCTCAAAAGGGTCTGCACAATATGTCATCACTGACAATTATTTGATTTATGTCAGTCCACAACAATAAGGGTATCAATTCTCCCACTTGGACTACATAAATCAAAACATTATAAAATATCTCATAATAAGCAGAGTCATAACAATAGTTACAAAATGACTCCCACTAACTCAATGCACTAAACAATTTACAATTTCTTACTAACTCAATGTAGACTTGAAAATACATTAGATTAACGACAGCGGAAGCAAAAAAAATATTTTCAATAATACACAAAATTCAAGTCACTATGAGTAGCAAGAAGAATGTGTACACTATGACACTTGAAAAACACAAGAAGCATTGAACATCAAATAACGATCATCATATCCTTAAGGCTAATATCGAGAGGATACTGAGAACCTTAAAATATGATTACAACTCATCAAGAATTATATCAATAAAAGCAAACCGAAGGGCAAGACTTTTATCAACACAATTTTTAATGCAACAATAGGAACAATAATTTAAAAACACCATTATGCAATATCATTATGCCTTACATAATCCGTCCCACGAAGGTGAGCTCTCAATCATGCAAGACATCAACAAATTTCTATAAAACACAATACTATCTTATCACGGTCCGTCCTGCGAAGGCAAGCTCTCAACCATGAAAAAATAGTCAACAATATTAATAGCACAAAATACTAATATTTATAAATTAAATAACAATATTCATTTACAATGATATTTTTCATAATCCATCCCACGAAGGTGAGCTCTCAACCATGAAAAATATCCAACAATATTTGATGAGCAACACAATAATAATATTCATAATTGAGTACGAAAATATTTAATCAATATTATAAATAAGAACAATAATATCTTCCATGGTCCGTCCCGCGAAGGCGAGCTCTCAACCATGAAAAATATTTAACAACATTTTTAAATATAAATACAAAATTATTCAAAAGATATTAATCTTAATTATGTGAAATGCTCATCACAATTTAAATCTCAACAATGCAACATTTGTTAACATTATAAGAATTATAAATATTGAGTGATTTTGTCACAACCATAATGGGAGAAAAACAAAATTTTATTTGTATCAATATGCTCATATAATTAACAATAATTTATTGAGATTCAATAAATTAATCACAATAGTTTTTAACCAAAAGAAAATTTGTGAGCCAAAAAACCAAATATCTCTCAAAATGAACTCAAAAGGTTGTGAAGTAAAACATAGAAAGATTTACAAAATAAAATATAATGTCTTTCTTTAAACTTCACCCATTATAAATTTCTCATTATGAGAAATAGGATTTTAGCAAAACAATAATAATAATAATAATAATAATAATAATAATAAAGAATCCAAATGATTCAAATTTCAAGGACTCACAAAAGCTAAAATCCAATTATGATTTATGTCAGTTCACAAAATAATAAATTATTAAATATTCTTCCACTTGAATGACATAAATCAGATAGAAAATATTTATAAAAATATATTGTGCAACATAATATGGGAGTATAAATATGTCAAAATAAAAACTTTAAACAAAATGCACAATATAATTTCCAAAACAATATTCATCTCAGATAATGAATCAAATTATAATCGGTGCCTAAATTATTCAAAATAATACCAATGATATCACCAATAATTAATATTTAATTAAAATATTAATTTAGAACAAAAGATTGGTGAAACACGAACCGAAAATTAGGTTATCCACACATTGGTATGCACTAAAATAGGCATTCTGCACCGATTTACGCATGACACGAACAGACACATGTCATCATGCACGCAAACGCGTCAAAACTCGCCGCCTTGAGCAGCCCACGCGCCACCACAAGCTGCCACGCGCCACCACAACCCTCCACGCCGCCAACGACATCACACGCGCCTTCACGCGCTTCCCACGCGCCTTCACGCGCTTCCCACGCGCCTTCACGCGCTTCCACGTGCCGTCACTCGCCTGGCGCGTGATAACACGCGTGGCTGCTTCTGTTGAGCTGCTCAGCCAACACGTGGCGCAATCTGGAGGTTTCGGGCTCGCCAATCAGACGGCGCAGGACGAGACACGTGGCAAGACCTGGAGACACACCGTCAGAAGCGATCGACGGCTGCAGTTGAGACACATAGCTCAATCCGGAGCGCCAGCTCCTGCAGCAATCGCACGACGGTGGACATGACACGTGGCGACATCAGAATGCAACCCCTTCAACGATCTAGCGATATAGCAATAGACACGTGGCGCGATCTGGAGGGTCAGGAGTACTGTTCATCATCTTCAACCTCCAGCCAGGTCGTGAACCGGGTCGGGTCGGGTTCGTTGCGATCCGCGAACCCGCAAACTTCTCTCTTCGATATCTCTCTCCACAGAGCTCTGTTTCATGCGTTCTTGGTGTCTATGGAATCGTGAGATTGTCCTCTTCATGATCATGCAATCAATTAGAACCAAAAATGCCCAGAAAAATACAGAATTCGGTCGAAAGAGAAGGGGTTTGAGAAGTGGTTTTTCTTCGATTTCTCACTCAATACTCAACGAAAATTGATGATCCAAAAAAGGTTTTATTCAGAATTCAATTCTCTACAAAAGCCCTATGGATTCACGTTATGAAACAACCCAAAAAATTAAAACCAGAATCGAAAGAGGTTTATGTATCAAAATTAGGGTTCATCAATTCAAACTCCAAATTCTCTCTATATACTTAACGAAATCAAACATATTACATGTCGATTTAATCAGAATAACAAGAGCAACAATATCCCTCAATCAATTTCGGCTTTAATCGGTTAAAACAATAAATCCAAATTTTAATATTAGGGTTCATCATAAAACTGATTTTAACAAAAGTTTAATCATGTATTATCAAAAATCAGTCTCAAGCAACAAAATAAAACCCTAAATCAAAATTAGGATTATCACAAAAATAATACCAAAATTAAAACCGAAATTGGAACAAAGATAACAAACATACACAGCCATAATCAAAACTAAAAATTGGCTCTGATACCAATTGAAGGAAAATAACATCAACATAACATTTAGTTTTGATTATAGCATGTGATGAAACAAAATGATAATGAGAAACAGAACCTGAATTGGATGAATTAGAAGTCATTGTTGTTTCTCCTTCTGTTGTTTGCTCCTCACACCAAAGTTCTGAGTCACTGAGAAAAGAACAGAGAGAAGAGAATAGTGAAGAGTGTTTACTAGAGAGCTAAAAGACATTATACGTTAGGCTAGGCTAAGCAGCCTATTTATATTAATTTATTCCTAATAGAACGGAATAAATATTGTCAATTGGTCAACAGTAGGGACTCTCCAAGGTTAGATAATGATGGGTCCAGGCCACCTATCATCAGCTGGCCCAAACATAATTTACTTCACATTTTCACAATAATATATTAATGTAGCCCAATAACAATAATATTAATAAATATAATAATGACTACATAATATTTAATAAATGAATTGATCTGGATAAATACTAATTTATGTTAGTCCACCAAATAATTATCCAACATTTCTGTCATACTTACCTTATTATCAGTTAATTGTTTTCCTATATAGACTATTCATTTTTGTATTTCTTCATTTTCATCTATAACAGTGTCTAAGCCTAATATTCATACTTCACTATTTTCGGGATATACTCATTTTTTAATCTTTTATTCCATAAGTTTTGTTCTCTTCTATCTTATATGTATGTATTTCTGTAATATTCTGGTCTAGGCTTGTTAAATTGCCTAAATGGTGGTTTTGTGAATGATGTTAATGGCTTATTAGGTTCATATGCTTCTTCTGTATTTATTTTTTTATCTATGCCTAATTCCGATTTTGTTTCTAAATCTATGTTATTGATTCCTTTTATTAATTCTATATAAGTTTCACTTTTACTATCTTCTCTGGTCTTTATATCTTCCAATTCTATATTGTTTATGTTTATTATTTGAGTTTCTTTATTTTCATACTTCGAGTCTGAATTCTCTATTTCTTCTAGTTTTTCTTTTAACCTCTTTAATTTACTTAATTTTCTCTTTTCTTTATCTTCTTTTAGTTTTTGTACTTTTTGTTTTAGTTCTTTTATTTCTCTATCTATTTCATCTTCTGAACTTGATTCTGTTAATGCTTTATTTCCAACATCTAATTTCTCTTGTTTATTTTCTTCTTGTAGTCTTTTTATTTCATCAATATCATTTTCTAAGGTCATTGGTTTTTCTTTAATTATTTTCTTAAATATTCTTCCCATTCTATAAAATTTTCTTCCTAAATTTGTTTCACATATTTCTCCTTCATTATTCTAATATTGTATTTTTATCTTTGTGCTCTTAATTATGTATTCTTTATTATTCATAATGCCATTTTATAATACGTGTTCTTGCTACATTGCTCAATATATCTTTTTTTGTATTATTTCTTCTTTATATACTGGTAATTTTGTTTTAATGTCTTTTTGTAATTTTACTCTTTTTTTTTAATTTCTTCTTCCAATAATTGTTTTTTAATTTTTTTTATTTCTATGGGATTTGGTTCTATTTCTATAACTGTTACTTTTTCTATAATTTTTTAAAGTTCTAAAATATTATTATTAAAATTTCTAAATTTTCTACTATATTTGTGCTTTCTAGTTTTTCATTATAATTTTTTGTGTTGGTATTTAACTACATTTATAAGTGTTGCTAATAGATTTAACACTTTTATATTTGGACACATGTTTATTTTTAATTGGTTGTCTTTAGGTAAAGACATGAATGATGCCTTTATTTGAGAACTCTCCTTTATTTTAAGAAAAATGTTCACATATCATTCTATAGTTTATTTATTTTTTGGTAAAGGTCACATACGTACTCAATTTAGAGATCATTTTTCTTATGTCAAATAGAATCATATCAAAACTCACTTTCGATTTTCGATTTTTAATACGATTACGTACTTAAAACTCGAACTAGAGACATCTTGTTAATATTATTTTTTTTGAAAAATGAATAATAAGTAGTAAAATGCTACATCTCTCTTATATTGTAAAACACAGTTAATGACTCTCATATCATGTCACGTGTCACTTTTTGAAAACCTACCATTCCACTTGATTCTTGTTGCTCATAAAATCATGCTCCAATCAATAATAATAAATATTATAGCAATCAAAGTTAATCATGCTCTAATCAATACTAATAAATATACGAGAATCAATTTATCAGTATAATTTATAATAAATAGATAATATAATTTTCGTGCATCTGATATCATATAATTTTATAGCGAGAATCAATCATAATATTATTGTAGGCGAGACAATTAAAATGCAAATCAATAATTTCAATCATAATATTGATTTTATAGCAATTTCATAATCAGAATATGCGAGAATCAATTTGATAGCAATTTATTAGTATGAAAATCAATCAATCATGATATTATTGTAGGTGAGACAATTAAAGTGCAAATCAATAATATTGATTGACAAATCATTTTAATGCTAATTAAGATGATTTATAGTGAGAATCAATTTATCAGTGTTTTAATATTGATTGGCAAATCATTTTAATGCTAATTAAGTCTATGCTAATCAATTTATTCATCAATGGTTTATTTTTGATAATTTGATGTATTCAAAATAAATATGCGAGAATCAAGTATTGTATTTATTACATGGAGTATTGTATTATTATTCTAATTCTAAATGTATTTATTACACGGAGAAACAATTTATCTGTTGCTCTTAATGCCCCATCTTATAAGATCAAAATGGAGTTTAGACTCTACTTCAAACAAGACACTAATGTTCAAGAAATTGAGGAAAAAGCAATAAAAATGAATGCTTTCGTGTTCGTGTCATTCAATCAAATATTGAAAGTGTAATACCTGGGGTAGTCTGAGTTTGTTTGAGTAAGAGATCACAGTGCACACCAGAGAGATAGGGCCAGGTGGGCCCCACCCCTCTTTTTCCCTTCCTTTTCTCTTTTTCTTTCTTCTTTTCTCTCTTTTTCTTTTCTCTCTCGCAGAACACTCCCTCCCTCTCTTCTCCATTTCTTTCTTTCCTCATTTCTCATCTTCCTTCTCTCTCAATCTCTCATCCATCTTGAAGATTGAAGTGTGTTTTGCTCATCTAGTATATTGTGGGTAAGTGTAGTGTATTTCTTTCTCTCTATGGTTGTCTATTTCTCTCTATTTTTCGGATTGGGGGTTTAGGGTTCCTAATTGGGGTTTTTGATTTTGTTGAGAGATTGAGATTTGTGATGTGTTCTCTAGGGTCTCAACCAACTAGGGAAGCTCCGGGGAACTCATCCTAGCTCTGGGTGGTGTCTTGGAGCTCATTGGAGTAATTTGTGAGTAATGGGTTATTTGTGGTTTATGTATGATTTTGATTGAATCTGTGAATATCTTGCTATGATAGTTGATAGGGACTGAGATTGGTTGATATATAATTGATATTGCATGTTGGTTGTGTTTGATTTGGATGAGTTGTGGTGAAAATGTGGATTTGGGGATGATTTTCGCGAAGTTTTCTGCAGAATTTCGTCTCTGACCCAGGCTATAATCGATTACAGCGAATTGGTAATCGATTACTGTAATCGATTACCACGGGTTGGTAATCGATTACAGACAGCCAATTTTCGTAAAAATTTTCTTCAGAACGAAATTTGAAGCAGGTAATCGATTACAAAGGTCTGTAATCGATTACATCAGTATAAAAACTCAATTTTCAAGACTTTAACTCAATATTTTCTTATTTTAAAGTTAATTGCTCAAATCCATTCGTTCACCACTACCCCATACTTATTACGTGAATGTTTATAAGGTCATGGTATTTATGATATGATGTCGATGATGTGATGATGACTTGATGAATTACTTAGGCTGTGATTGTGAATGATATGTGCCACTAACAGCGTTAAATAAGATAAAATTTGAATGAATTAAGAGATGGTAAAACGACCTGAGGAGGGGCATAGCTCGCGGGGTCGTAAATAGGAAACCTGATGAGGGCGATAACTCGCGGGGTTTCTCAGTATGGTGTCTGATGAGGGGCATAGCTCGCGGGACAACCATACTTCCTATGAACATGAGTCGGGGCCGAGCTCCAGGTGTTCATAGGTTAAAAGCTACCAAGACAAAGAGACTGTATAAGAACGTTTGAGTTATATATCTGCTGTGTTGGTTTATTTTATGCTTGTTGATTTATGTTATATCTGTATACACTGCTTATAACTTGTTTATTCACTGAGCGTATGACTCACCCATTCATACAATATGTTTTCAGATCAAGGTGCAGATCAAGGGACGAGTTCATCCGTTCCTCCGGGTTCTTAGATTTGGTGAGCCTCGTGTGTTAGAGGCGTTATGTAGTTATTCTTAGTGTACGCTCCTTATGTTACAGACAGGATTTCCTTCTACTAGAGTAGGTGGTTGTTAATGTACAAGTCTATGTAAGACTTGTTGTGATTGTGTTGTTGTTATTAGACTTCCTTCAGAGTATGTATGATGATATTTATATATATTTGGATGTATGGATTGCTATGGTGGTTTATGAATTAAGTAGAATGTTATGACCAGGTTATATATATGGATTTTATGTATGCTATTGTAGCTGGATTACTGTGTGGATTACAGGTTAAGGCTGACATGGGACTTAGTGTCCCATGTGCCGGTCACGATCCGAATTGGGTCGTGACAAAGTTGGTATCAGAGCCTAGGTTGAGTCCTGTAACTTATGGAGCAAACTGTTTTCAATAGGGTGACAATCGTGTAAATGGTTGCCGACCCATTTCCACAAGATTGTGACTCTAGTGAAAGCTATATAGGATGTCTTATGGTTTTGTCTTGATGTTTCTGTGTGGTGATCCCTTATTGTTCAGGGTCACCTCTTCTGCTGTTTTTCTGAACGCTTGTTTGTTTGTGCAGCTATCTTGTTCTGACCATGCCTCCTAGGAGAAGCACCCGAGGTAGACCTCGTATCAATAGGGACCCTCCTCCTGAGCAAGAGGCTGTGGGACCCCAAGGGGGCAATACGGATTATGACCGCGATGCGGAGATCCGGGATATTCGTCAGACTCTGAACACTCTGATGCAGATGATGGCGAATCAGAATAATCAGAATTAGGAAAGAGCAGAAGTTCCCCCTAACCTTGAGTATGAGCCGCCAAGAAGAAGACCACAAGTTTTTGGGCCTACAGAGGTGTCGCTAGAGGCGCATCTGAAGCTTAATCCGCCAACCTTTTCTGGAGATTCCATGGATGATGACCCTGAGGAGTTTCTTGATAGGGCTACGAGGGCTCTGCGTTCTCTCCAATGTCATGATGTTAGGGCCGTTGACCTTGTTACCTACACTCTGCAGGGCACTGCAGCCCACTAGTATGAGACCTTAAGGATTGAAAGGGCAAACATGAGGAGACCACCACCTGTATGGGAAGAGTTCACAGACGCCTTCAGGGCAAGATTCTTTTCAGAGAACCGAAGGGAGCTGTTGGCTGACCAGTTCCTTAAGCTGAAGCAGACACAGGGCATGTCCGTAGTTGAGTACGCTACGCAGTTTACTCGATTATGCCGATATGCACCCCATGAGATCACTCCGGAGGACCGGAAGGTGAGAAGGTTTGTGAAGGGGCTCAGGGATCCGATGCAATCCATCTTACACAATGAGATTGGGCGGAAGACTTTTTCTCAAGTCATGGATACTGCAGTGGGAATTGAAGGTTCCCTAGAGGAAGACAAGCCTTGTAGAGGATTTGACAAGAAGAAGAAGACTACAGGGCAGTTCTCTGGAGGATCCAGTTCTGGTGGATCTCATGGCTACCGGCATCAGAGGTTTGTACCTGGGGTGGTTTCAACTCATCAGGATCCACTCCTAGAGATGTGCCGACGAGGTCCCAGTCTAGCAGTGGTTCTCAGTCTGGTACGCAGTGGCCAGATCCTCGTGCCCCTCATTGCAAGAGTTGTGGAAGGTATCATCAGGGACCCTGTCGTGCTGTTCCTCACACCTGTTATGGTTGTGGTCAGACAGGCCACTTTATCAAGGATTGTCCCCACTTTTCTGGTGGAACTTCTAGGCCTCAGGCACCGGTTTTACCCACTCCATCTTTCTCAGCTATGTCTCCAGGTCGATCTTCTGGGCATGGGGGTAGAGGACCGACTAGAGGAAACAGAGGCCATGGTCAGGGAGGTGGAGGAAGAGCTCAGCCTAGAGTCTTTGCTTTGACCCATCAGGATGCTCAGGCATCCAATGCTGTGGTGGCAGGTATAACAAAAGTTTGTTCTTCTGAAGCTTATGTGCTGTTTGATCCGGGCTCCACACATTCTTATGTGTCCCCGTTCTTTGCTTCCCATTTTGGCGAGCAACCTGTGTCTTTGGAGGATCCTTTTTGGGTTAGCACTCCGGTCGGAGAACCTTGTATGGTTCATCTTGTGTGCAAGTCGTGTGTGGTTTCTGTGGGCGGGATGGACACTTTGGCCGACCTGGTGATCCTTGATATGGTGGACTTTGATGTCATCCTGGGCATGGATTGGTTGGCTTCCTGTCATGCCTCGGTGGATTGCTATGCCAAGTTGGTGAAGTTTGTCCTCCCCGATGGCTCAACCTTCGAGTTCCAAGGGGATCATTGTATGACCCTTGCTTCTTTGATCTCGGCTATGAGTGCTACGAAGTTGATGGACCACGGGTGTCAAGGTTTTCTGGCGTCAGTGACGAACATGGAGGCGAGTGTTGTAGATGTCGGTCAAGTTCCAGTGGTATGTGAGTACCCAGATGTGTTTCCGGAGGAGTTGCCGGGTATGCCACCTGATCGGGAGATAGAGTTCGGGATTGATCTAGCTCCTGATGCTCAACCAGTTTCCATTCCTCCTTACCGTATGGCTCCGAAAGAGTTAAACGAGTTGAAGGATCAGCTAAAGGATCTCTTGGACAAAGGGTTCATCCGACCGAGCACATCACCTTGGGGTGCTCCGGTTCTTTTTGTCAAGAAGAAGGATGGATCCATGAGGCTTTGT
Source organism: Aeschynomene evenia (assembly GCA_013621005.1). Taxonomy (NCBI): domain Eukaryota; kingdom Viridiplantae; phylum Streptophyta; class Magnoliopsida; order Fabales; family Fabaceae; genus Aeschynomene; species Aeschynomene evenia. The sequence goes on along the minus strand of RYYW01000071.1, from coordinate 104,203 downwards.
GTGGACTACAGGCAGCTCAACAAGATGACGGTCCGACACAAGTACCCTCTCCCGAGGATTGATGATTTGTTTGATCAGCTTCAGGGTGCTTGCTGTTTTTCTAAGATTGATCTGAGATTGGGTTACCATCAGTTGAGGATTAAGGAAGGAGACATTCCGAAGACGGCTTTCCGTACTCGATATGGGCATTTCGAGTTTCTTGTGATGTCTTTTGGGTTGACCAATGCCCCTGCAGCTTTTATGGATCTCATGAACCGAGTGTTCAAACCATTCTTGGATCGATTCGTCATAGTCTTCATTGACGACATCTTGGTGTACTCTAAGAGTGCTGAGGAGCATGAGCATCATCTCAGAGTTGTGCTGCAGACTCTGAGGGATCACAATCTTTATGCCAAGTTCTCTAAGTGCGAGTTTTGGCTGGATCAAGTAACCTTTCTGGGGCATGTAGTGTCTAAAGATGGTATCATGGTGGATTCGAAGAAAATAGAAGCAGTTCAGAAGTGGCCTAGACCTGCAACGGTGACGGAGATCCGCAGTTTCTTGGGTCTTGCGGGCTACTACCGGAGATTTGTCAAAGATTTCTCCCGGATAGCAGCACCTCTCACCCAGTTAACTCAGAAGAACGCACCTTTTCTATGGTCGGAAGCTTGTGAGTCAAGTTTTCAAAGGTTGAAGGAGGCTTTGACTACTGCTCCCGTTTTGGCTTTGCCTGCCGGTTCAGGAGGCTACTCCGTGTATTGTGATGCTTCCCGGATTGGGCTTGGCTGTGTTTTGATGCAGAATGGGAGAGTGATAGCTTATGCCTCAAGGAAGTTGAAGAATCACGAGCAGAACTACCCCACTCATGATTTGGAGATGGCAGCGGTGCTGTTTGCTCTCAAGATATGGAGACACTACCTCTACAGAGAGACGTGTGAGATCTACACAGACCACAAGAGCTTGAAGTACATCTTTCAGCAGAAAGACCTCAATCTGAGACAGAGGCGGTGGATGGAGTTGCTGAAGGACTATGATTGTACCATCTTGTATCACCCTAGAAGAGCAAATGTAGTCGCTGATGCGTTAAGCAGGAAGTCTATGGGTAGTCTGGCCCACATTGCTGTTGTGAAGAGACCGTTGGTTGAGGAGATCCATAGGTTGGAGTCGGAGGGCATGCACTTCGAGTTAGGGAGATCTGGAGTACTCTTAGCTCATGTGCGGGCTCAATCCTCTTTGGTGGACCAAACTAAATCTGTTCAGCGTGATGATCCAAGGCATGCTAAGCTAGTGTCAGAGGTCAGTGAAGGGAAGAACGTGGAGCTATCTCTAGACTCAGAGGGTGTTTTACGGTGTGGACAGCGGTTGTGCGTACCCGATGTGGGTAACCTGAGGAGGCTCATTCTAGAGGAAGCTCACAACTCCAAGTATTCCATCCAACCAGGTAGCACGAAGATGTATCAGGATTTGAAACAGTTGTTTTGGTGGGAAGGTATGAAGCGGGATGTAGCAGACTTTGTTTCCCGGTGCTTGGTGTGTCAGCAAGTGAAAGCAGAGCATCAAAGACCCGCAGGGCTGTTGCAACCGTTGGAGATACCCACGTGGAAGTTGGAGATGATCACCATGGATTTTGTGACGGGATTACCCCGCAGTTTCCGAGGCTTTGACTCCATATGCGTGATTGTGGATCGACTGACCAAGTCGGCCCACTTCATCCCGGTTAAGACGGCTTACGGAGCGCCTCGCTATGCTCAGTTGTTCTTGGAGGTGATTGTGCGACTCCATGGTGTTCCTGTCTCCATCATCTCGGACCGAGGTACTCAGTTCACCTCCCGATTTTGGCGATCCTTTCAAGAAGCTTTAGGGACTCGTCTTAATTTCAGTACGACATTTCACCCTCAGACCGATGGGCAGTCAGAGAGGACTATTCAGATTTTGGAGGACATGCTCCGAGCTTGTGTGATGGATTTCGGCGATGGTTGGGATCCATACCTTCCATTGATCGAATTCTCTTATAATAACAGTTATCAGGCCAGTATTAGAATGGCACCGTTTGAGGCTCTGTATGGTAGGAGATGTCGTTCCCCCATTGGGTGGTTTGAGAGTGGTTGAGGCGGCTCTGTTGGGACCCGACCTGGTTCAAGATGCCATGGAGAAGGTGAAGTTGATCAGGGAAAGGCTGCAAGCGGCCCAGAGTAGGCAGAAGGCCTATGCCAACAACCGGAGACGAGACTTGGAGTTCTCGGTTGGTGATCATGTGTTCCTCCGCATTTCTCCGATGAAGGGAGTTATGAGGTTCGGGAAGAAAGGGAAGTTGAGTCCCCGTTATATCGGACCTTTTAAGATCTTGGATCGGATTGGAGCCGTGGCTTATCATCTGGCACTTCCCCCTGATTTATCTGCTATACACCCCGTTTTTTATGTGTCCATGTTAAGGAAATACCTATCTGACCCATCTCATGTGCTTGAGCATCAAGTGTTGCCTCTGGATGAGAACTTAGCTTTCGAGGAGCAACCCGTGGCGATTGTAGACCATCAGGTGAGGAAGCTCCGAACTAAGGAAGTTGCTACAGTGAAAGTGGTTTGGCGGAACCACTCAGGTCCGGAAGCTACATGGGAGCCCGAAAAAGCCATGCGGGACAAGTATCCGCACCTCTTTCATGTTTGAGGTAATCTATTTTCCCTTCTGTGTTTGAATTCGGGGTCCGAATTCTTTAAGGGGGGAAGATTGTAATACCTGGGGTAGTCTGAGTTTGTTTGAGTAACAGATCACGGTGCACACCAGAGAGATAGGGCCAGGTGGGCCCCACCCCTCTTTTTCCCTTCCTTTTCTCTTTTTCTTTCTTCCTTTCTCTCTTTTTCTTTTCTCTCTCGCAGAACACTCCCTCCCTCTCTTCTCCATTTCTTTCTTTCCTCATTTCTCATCTTCCTTCTCTCTCAATCTCTCATCCATCTTGAAGATTGAAGTGTGTTTTGCTCATCTAGTATATTGTGGGTAAGTGTAGTGTATTTCTTTCTCTCTATGGTTGTCTATTTCTCTCTATTTTTCGGATTGGGGGTTTAGGGTTCCTAATTGGGGTTTTTGATTTTGTTGAGAGATTGAGGTTTGTGATGTGTTCTCTAGGGTCTCAACCAACTAGGGAAGCTCCGGGGAACTCATCCTAGCTCTGGGTGGTGTCTTGGAGCTCATTGGAGTAATTTGTGAGTAATGGGTTATTTGTGGTTTATGTATGATTTTGATTGAATCTGTGAATATCTTGCTATGATAGTTGATAGGGACTGAGATTGGTTGATATATGATTGATATTGCATGTTGGTTGTGTTTGATTTGGATGAGTTGTGGTGAAAGTATGGATTTAGGGATGATTTTCGCGAAGTTTTCTGTAGAATTTCGTCTCTGACCCAGGCTGTAATCGATTACAGCGAATTGGTAATCGATTACTGTAATCGATTACCAATATACTGTAATCGATTACTGTAATCGATTACCACGGGTTGGTAATCGATTACAGACAGCCAATTTTCGTAAAAATTTTCTTCAGAACGAAATTTGAAGCAGGTAATCGATTACAGAGGTCTGTAATCGATTAATCAGTATAAAAACTCAATTTTCAAGACTTTAACTCAATATTTTCTTATTTTAAAGTTAATTGCTCAAATCCATTCGTTCACCACTACCCCAAACTTATTACGTGAATGATTATAAGGTCATGGTATTTATGATATGATGTCGATGATGTGATGATGACTTGATGAATTACTTAGGGTGTGATTGTGAATGATATGTGCCACTAACAGCGTTAAATAAGATAAAATTTGAATGAATTAAGAGATGGTAAAACGACCTGAGGAGGGGCATAGCTCGCGGGGTCGTAAATGGGAAACCTGATGAGGGGCATAACTCGCGGGGTTTCTCAGTATGGTGTCTGATGAGGGGCATAGCTCGCGGGACAACCATACTTCCTATGAACATGAGTCGGGGCCGAGCTCCAGGTGTTCATAGGTTAAAAGATACCAAGATAAAGAGACTGTATAAGAACGTTTGAGTTATATATCTGCTGTGTTGGTTTATTTTATGCTTGTTGATTTATGTTATATCTGTATACACTGCTTATAACCTGTTTATTCACTGAGCGTATGACTCACCCATTCATACAATATGTTTTCAGATCAAGGTGCAGATCAAGGGACGAGTTCATCCGTTCCTCCGGGTTCTTAGATTTGGTGAGCCTCGTGTGTTAGAGGCGTTATGTAGTTATTCTTAGTGTACGCTCCTTATGTTACAGACAGGATTTCCTTCTACTAGAGTAGGTGGTTGTTAATGTACAAGTCTATGTAAGACTTGTTGTGATTGTGTTGTTGTTATTAGACTTCCTTCAGAGTATGTATGATGATATTTATATATATTTGGATGTATGGATTGCTATGGTGGTTTATGAATTAAGTAGAATGTTATGACCAGGTTATATATATGGATTTTATGTATGCTATTGTAGCTGGATTACTGTGTGGATTACAAGTTAAGGCTGACATGGGACTCAGTGTCCCATGTGCCGGTCACGATCCGAATTGGGTCGTGACAGAAAGAAACTCGGGAAGATGGTTACTGTGTTGGTACGTATATGTCTATTTTATAATAGTAGGCATGGTGTTACTAATTTAAATATATAAAGAATTGCTAAATAATTTTATACTAATATACAATTTGATTTACAAAAAATGCAGATGTGATAGGTCTTATTACAGCTAAAGATTCAATGAGGACTTTGCCAAGGAATGGCAAAACTCTTACCTACATGGACTTGGAGTTGGACAATCTAGAATTAGTTTTTTCTATTTATTTAAATTTAAATATAGACTAAAGGACAATATTGTATATTTAAAAAGTATTTCATGGAGTTATACACGTGATTGTTAGTATATTATTCACAAATTTCTATTTTTTATAAAGGGGCTCCAAACTAAAATGCACTTTATGGGGAGAATATGCGCATAAACTTGACAAATATGTTTCCGAACAACCTTATGTGAAATGCATAGTTCTTCTTCAACTAGGCAAGATGAAGATCTATAAGGGTATGTAGTATAACGTTTTTGTTCATCTTAATTATTTATTTATTAATATGCGTAAAATATTATACTTATTTAATTGTATATTTATACTTATTAAAAATTTATATTTAATATAGTATTTTTAATCTATTTGAACTATATTATTTATTTAATGCAAAATGATGTTTTCAAATATTGACAACTATTCTCAATATACTTATGTTATTCACAGGAAATATGAGAATTTCAAACTCAACATATGGCTCTAAATTATATATTAATGATGATTTTCCGGAAGTTGTTGAGTTTCGAAACAAGTAAGTTTGTACTTAAGACATGAAATATTATAAAGAATGGAATTGTACTTTTTCCTTATATCTCAATTTCACATCTTTTATAGGTTGCTACGTGATTCAATTTTGTCTTCACAATCGTTAACGCCCTTGAATTCTAAAGCCAACATACACTTTAGAAGATGATTTTTTGTCTATTACCCAGTACAAGACACTTTCTGAATTAAATGAAGCTAACCAGGTACATGTCATATACCAATATTAAATATAATTTTGTCACAATCATTATTTATTTAAGCTACTAATCCCATATTTCAATGTACTCAATGGGGTAGATTGGAACATTTGTGACAATTGCTACTGTGAAGGACATAGATACCAAACTTGGGTGGTGGTATAAGTCATGTAAAAAATGTTTTGGTGGTTTGAGAGTAGATGAAGGTTTTTTTTTTTGTAAAAGGTGCAAGAAACATGATAAATTATTTATTCCAAGGTATGATAATATCATTTAGCTTTGAAAATGTTTAGTTTAATTATTCTTTTAATAGTTTACATGTTTAATCTTACTCGTTATTCTACTATGCTATTTGTTTGATATAGGTATAGTATCCGACTTCGAGTTGTTGATGCCACAGACTCTACCACATTTATATTGTTTGATCATAAATCATCATTTTTTTTAACATCTCTGCTTCTGATCTTCGTATTTCACACTCCACAAAGGTTTTTAGCACAAATCATTGTTAATCAAAATCGTTGTCTAAATTAAATTAATTACATTTATCCCCATAAGATTGAATCTTAAATTGTAATTGCAGGGAGGGGATAGTAAGGATCTGCTGAAGGAGCTTAATGTATTCAAGGATAGGAAATTTGTCTTCAAGGTCCAAGTGAAGATCCAATATTTCAATTCTTATGAACCTGTTGTGCTCCATGTGACAAAGATTTGCTATGATGCTCCTTTAATTGCAGCTTTTGAAAGCAAATACATATCAGTAAGTGAACATACTCCTTTAATTGCATTCATTGAAAGCAAATACATATTCCCAGAAAGGCTTCATCACACGAAATTTAATTGAGATAATTGCCAAAGGTTGCATCAATATTATTTAGTGAAAAATTAATATTGAAATTATACATCAATTGCACCATATAGCTAGAGTAATTGAGTTCATATTCCCAAGACCACCTATATTTGTCTTAGGCGGTCAAAACTATCATAACATTGGAAGTCTACTCCCTATAGAAAATTTGAGGCCAAAGTTTGCACAATTATATATATATGACACAGAAAATGAGGTTGACAACAAAATTAGTACATTAAGGTATGAACGTATGGTGCTAAAGCTATATCATTGCTTCTTTAAGATTATTGTATAATTTTACTCCTTTTTAAGTTTAATATATATTTCTCGATTTATTTAATTCATATTCTACTATTTTTATTATTACAGGTCTCCCGATCAAGTTAGTTCATTGGATGTTGAAATAGTCTCATTGTTAAAAGAAATGATTGATGAATGTAATGTTTTGGCAAAAACATTCAGGTGTGCTCGAGATCGTTTCAAGGATGGGAGTTTGACTGACATCAAGATCAAATTGATAAGGAGGCGAAATAAAGATGCCAAGACATATGATTTGCCAACTGCTTCTGAGGTTGCAGCATTAATTGTTGGTGATGTTGATGATTTGAATGCTGAAAGATACATCATTATTGAGACCAAATCTAAAGCTTTACAAAGGATTGATGTGTTACATCCATTGTACCTATCTCTTCAATATCATTTGTTATTCCCTTATGGAGAAGATGGTTATAGGCCAGATACTTTTACTGCTGAAACATCATCAAGGAGATCATGTTTGAAGAGGAGTAAAATAAGCATGCGAGAGTTCTTTTCGTATAGAATGCAAGATAGAAAAGAAGATTCTCCTTTGATCCTGATAACGTGGTTTTTGCCAATATTTTATGCCCTTAAGTTGAGTGATTGTATGCATTTCTTTACTCTATTTTAGCCTTTTATTGTATTTAATACAATTTGGATTTATCTAGGACTTAATGGAAATAAAGGCTCAATTAATAAGTTTTATGATGTTTTTGCAATTCAAGGATGACCTTTGCACTTGATCTTTGGTATTAGATGTTTGTGGTGCAGATCATAGGAATTATTGGAGCAGTGGACATCAGGAACTAAGTAAGAAGCGGAGCAGTGGAGTCCAGGTCGGGGTCGTGCGCCCCAGCGCCCTCAGGGAGCCCCAGCGCCTGAGCACTATAAGATCCCAGCTCGGGCACAGCACCTGCGCCCTGGCGTGATACCAGCGCCCTAGCGCGCGCCGCAATTCTGTTACAGCAGGGACCAATCTGGAAAACCGAGTTGGGGGCCCAATTGCTAGGGTTCTGAGGTTGCTTCCTCTATTTAAAGCAGTGCCTAGGCATCCAGAAAACACACTTCAACACCTCTACATCTCTACACTACTACGTCATAGTTCTATCACTTTTCAAACCCTAGACTTTTGTTTTCCCTTTTAGTTAGAGTTTCTTTCTCCCATTAGGATTCCATTTTCTTTTCCTAGTTGTTCTCTAACTTTTTCCATTGTTTACTTTCAATGTTATTCATCAAGTCTTTTGGGTTTTGTAAGTTACTTTCATAATTAATTCAGTTATTCGTTCTTCATTTATTTCCTTATTTGCATTTTACTTTCCATTAATCCTTATTCTTCTTTACCCTTTCTCTTTATTGTTCAAGTCAAGTTATTTTCTTCCATTCCATATTTATTTTAATCCAATTTATTTTCTGCCCTTATTTTCTCCATGAGTAACTAAGTCTCTTGGTGGTTTATGAGGCTATGAACATCATTGGGGTAAATTGAGGTTTTGCACTTCATATTGCATAAGTTTTCATTGTCAATCCTAGCATATAATTTGAGATCTTAAATAGTGTGTGTTTACCTTTGTCTTGGCTTACTCGATTGAGTTAGGCTAATTCATTTGGCATGTTCATGTGTTGGTTGATCAATTAATGCATGACATAATAGGAATTGACATATGATTAGTTAATTGGCTGATTGGTCTCTTTAACTAGATTAATGTGATTGGCTTTAAAGACTGTTGAAAACGAAACTAAAGGTGAGATCTCACTGATTAATCTTGTTCTAGGCAATCAATCATTAGAATCACAACAATAGGGTTAGATTTAACTCTAGCGTAATTAATCAACTCATGCATTCTTTTGTAGCCAATGATAAAAGCCCTAATGAATGTTCTACCTCATAAACCACTGTTTTTAGCATTCTATTTTAATTAAATCATTTTTACATTCCTGCATTCAAAAACCCCCAATTTGTGACAACCCTCATACGACTAGTCTCGCGTGTTGCTTTCTTAGTCATTCCTTGTGAGAGACGACCCTGGTTTCCACTAAACTATATTAGGGGAACTTGGTTTTATAAATAAATAAATTTGTGGGAGTTGCGACGCTCGACCATCAAATTTTTGGCGCCATTGCCGGGGAATGGCGATGAAAGTAATCTCTAGTTGTGTGATTTGTGCATATTGTACATAATCGTTTTCTTTTCTTTGTTTCTTTGAAAAATAAAAACAACTAAAAAGATTTTCATTTTATTTTGCATTGCATACTGCATTTTATTTTCGTTTACTGCATTTTTATTTTTGTTTGTTCTTTACAGACTCGCTGTTCCTCGAACAGTAGAGTCTGCTGCTGTCATACGCGCCCTAGCGCGCGACTGCAACTACAAAGTTGCAGATTTGCATGACTCGATCTCAACCGGATCCCCAACTTGCTATTTTTTATCCTGAAATTGAAATTACTTTGAGAAAAGTAAGGCAAGCTAGGAGAGGGTTTAGTGAGTCTCGAGAGCAACCGGAAAGTCCATCATTTACCTTGCTTTTCATTGGTCCTGAACTTTCTGATTTGTCTGTTAGTGTTTCAGGGTCAAGTCCAATCATGGAGGATCATCAGCCTACCTTGAAGGAACTCGTAGCTCCTAACCTCACCCAACAACCCCTTAGGAATCACCTACCCAAGGTTGGATACCGAATTCGAGCTTAAGGGAGCAATTCTCCATTTTCTTCCTAAGTTCCACGGGTTGGCCGGAGAGGATCCACACCAGCACTTGAAGGAATTCCATGTGGTGTGTGAGACTCTCAAGCCAAGAGGAGTCAACGAAGAGCACGTGAAGCTCTGGGCTTTTCCGTTCTCTCTGGACGGTCAAGCGAAACAATGGTTCCTGAATCTTCCAAACGAAGTTGTCACTACATGGATTGGCATGAAGAAGATCTTCCTGGAGAAGTTCTTCCCAGCATCAAGGGCAGCCGCCATAAGGAAGGACATTAGTGGCATCCGACAACTCCAAGGTGAGTCTCTCCATGAGTATTGGGAGAGATTCAAGAAGCTAGTGGCGAGTTGTCCAACCCATCAGATCTCCGAACAACTTTTGATCTAATACTACTATGACGCTCTGACGGGAATAAATCATTGCATGATCAATGCCGCTAGTGGTGGTGCCTTGATGGACAAGACTCCGGCGGATGCGAGAATCCTGTTCGAGAACATGGCTATGAACTCACAGCAATTTGGCACAAGGGCTACTGCCGTGACTAAAGGGGTGAATGAGGTAACTTAGAAGGAGAATGGTGGCCTCTACCAGAAGCTGGATGAAATTGCAACCTTCATGAAGCAATTGGCCATCAACCAATCCAAACCGGGAATCCCAAGTCAGCCAATGATGTGTGGGATATGTTCCTTGGACTCCCATGTAACCGACCAGTGCCCACATCTTCAAGATGAAGCAACAATGGTGGCAGCTGCAAATACCTTTCCGGGAAAACCCCAATTTCAGTCACAAAATCAACCTATGGGGAACACCTACAACTCGAGTTGGAGGAATCACCCGAACCTGAGGTGGAATAATAATCCACAGCCACAACAAGCCCAACCAACTCAGCAGGTTCGGTATCAACCTCCCCATCAAAGGCAACCCCAAGCTCCATATAAAGCTCAATTGCCTCTACCTCCACCACCTCAACAATTGGCTCTACCTGCACCTCCGACTTCCAATGAGCCAACTCTCGGTGATGTGATGAAATTAATCATGGAGCAGCAGAAGATGATGTTGAATTTGCAAAATGAGGTCAACCAAATGAAAGGAAATCCGGCTACACAAGCCTATGAACAACCTGGAACCTCACAAATTCCATCTCAGACGGTCCCTAATCCTGAGGGAAATGTGAGTGCTATCCACCTCATGACTAGAGCAAGCATTGCTGGTGTTGATACTCCTCACATGGAGGGGCCAAAGTATATTAAAGCTGTAATACCTCGAGTATTCTGAGTTAGTTTGAGTAAGAGATCACGGTACAACCGGGGAGATAGAACCACGTGGGTCCCACCTCCCCACCCTTTTTCCCCTTTTTCCTTTTCTTTTTCTCCCTCTTTTCTTCTCCTTCCCGTAACTCCTCTCACTCCCCCCATTCACTTCTTCTTCTTCTTCCTCTCAACCCTCCCTCTCATATCTCTCTCAAAATCCCTCACCCAACTCCATTAATGTTCAAGATCAAGTTAGCCTTGCTCATCTAGTGTATTGTGGGTAAGTGTAGAGTATTTCTTTTTCCCCATTGATATTTATTTCTCTCCAATCTCGGTTTTGGGGTTTTAGGGTTTAAATTGGGGTTTTTTTTTGTTGAGAATCTGAGGTTTATGATGTGTTCCCTAGGGTCTCAACCAACTAGAGAAGCTCCGGGTAACTCGTCCTAGCTCCGGGTGGTGTCTTGGAGCTCATTGGAGTAATTGGTGATTAATGGGTTATTTGTGGTTTATGTATGATTTTGATTGATATTATGAATTTCTTGCTATGATAGTTGATAGGGACTGAGATTGGTTGGTATGTAATTGATATTGTATGTTGGTTGTGTTTGATTTGGGTGGGTTGTGGTGAAAATGTGGATTTGGGGATGATTTTCGCGAAGTTTTCTGCAGAATTTCGTCTCTGACCCAGGCTGTAATCGATTACAGCGAATTGGTAATTGATTACTGTAATCGATTACCAATATACTGTAATCGATTACTGTAATCGATTACCACGGGTTGGTAATCGATTACAGACAGCCAATTTTCGTAAAAATTTTCTTCAGAACGAAATTTGAATCTGGTAATCGATTACAGAGGCCTGTAATCCATTACATCAATACAAAAACTCTATTTTTAAGACTTTAACTCAATATTTTCTTATTTTAAAGTTAATTACTCAAATCCATTCTTCACCACTACCCCAAACTTATTATCTGGTTGCTTAGGATGTCATGGTATTTATGATATGATGTTGTCGATGTGATGATGAAATGATGGACTACTTATTGTTGTGATTGTGAATGATATGTGCCACTAACAGCGCTAAATAAGATAAAATTTGAATGAATTAAGAGATGGTAAAACGACCTGAGGAGGGGCATAGCTCGCGGGGTCGTAAATGGGAAACCTGATGAGGGGCATAGCTCGCGGGGTTTCCCAGTATGGTGTCTGATGAGGGGCATAGCTCGCGGGACATCCATACTACCTATGAACATGAGTCGGGGCTGGGCTCCAGGTGTTCATAGGTTAAAAGCTACTAAGATAAAGAGATTGTATAAGAACGACGAGATTGATATATATTTATTATTGGCTTATGTTGTAATTGCTTTGCACTGTTGTATCGTACATACACTGCTTATAACTTGTTTATTCACTGAGCGTATGACTCACCCATTCATACAAAACATTTTCAGATTCAGGTGCAGATCAAGGAGCGAATCCTTCCGTTCCTCCAAGCTCTTAGCTTTGGTGAGGCTTACGGTTTAGAGGCGTATGTTTTAGTAGTTGTTTCCGTAGTGTGCTCCATAAGATTACAAACAGTGTTAAGTCTGTTATGTGTATGTGATGTAGTCTAATTAAGACTTATTGAACATTGAGGTGTTATTTGATTTCCGAGTTATGTATGTTGTTATGGCAGGCTTACATGTGTAATGGGTATAGGGATGATACTTTAAAGACCCTATTATCTTATGGATTTTATGTGATGTGTGCTGTTGTCTGAGTTAGTTGTGGTATGAACACAGGTTAAGGCTGACATGGGACATGGTGTCCCATGTGCCGGTCACGAATCCGAGTTGGGTCGTGACAAAGTTGGTATCAGAGCCTAGGTTTGAGTTTTGTAACTTATGGAGCAATTGTTCTTCAGTAGGGTGACAATAGTGTAAATGGTTGCCGGCCAATTTTCACATTTGTGACTCTAAGGAAGACAATTTTAGGAGGTTATCGTAGGATCTTGTCAGTATAAGTTTTCTCGTCGTTGAATCCCTACTATCTAAGGATATGCACACCTCGTGCAGTGTTTCCTATGCTTTTATTTTCCGAATGATAGGCCACACGGATAAGTGAGAGGACGTTACCTTAGGGATTTGCTTGGTAGGTAGGTATTCCCTTGTTTAGGGAACTCCTACCCTTTTCGTAGGGATGGAATATAGACCATCCATGCTGAAGTGATGAGAGGAATTCGTCGAGTGCTCAGCATCGTGATATAGATTTTGAATAGTCGGAACCAGGGAAGCGACGAGATGTGACCCTACATGAAGAGGGCACCACAAGGGCATGAACCACAACCTGATGACGGGAATAAAGTAAGTCTGGAATTCTACCTAGGGTTGACCTGCCGAAGTTCTCAAGAGACCCCATGGGCGAAGACCCTCAGGAGTTTTACGCAGGGCTACCCGAGTTCTATAGGCCCTTCGATGTCATGATGATGCCGGACGTGGACATAACAAACCACTCTGTACAAGGAAATGTTGTTCCTTGGTACGAGGTGTTGGTGGAAAGAGGCAAGTGACGGGATGCTACCACCGGTGTGGGAGGAGTTCGTCTAAGTCTTCAGAGGAAGGATAGTCTCGGATATTCAAGAAGGGTTGTTAGCATTTTAGTTTTAAGCTCAAGCATGTTCCACTTATGTTGGTATTTGAGTGCGCTATAGAGTTCAGTTGGATTATGCGACTATGCGGTTCATGAAGTCTCATGAGAAGGAAGAAAGTCAAGTGAATTACGAAGGGGCTAAGGAACCCGATATGCTTTGATCTGTATTTTTGGATAAGGAGAATGTTTGTACCCAAGGTCACGGGCGTTGGCCCTAGTATCGATAACACACAAGAGGAGTAAAGAGCTAATAAAAAGTTTGAAAGAGAAGAATAAGACAAAGGATAGTAGTTAGTAAGGATGTCTCAGGTGATCTTTACGGCCATTAGAACCGCTACCTTACGTCTAGAGAAAGATGAGGATCGGTGAGGACCATAACTAGAGTCAGGTCGGGTTGGAATCTTGATTCATGCAATGCGCTTCCCCCATCACGCGATGGTTAGGATCGTTTGGACCTCATCGCCCCCTTTGGAACTTGTGCAAGAGGTTTCATTCAGAGTTGTGTCGTCAGAGTCTGAACATATGTGTTGGATTTAAACAGTTGAGACACCTTGTGTGGTATGTCCTTGCTTAATGGGAGTCCCCGACACATACCTGACTCGACTTATCCTTTCAGACAGGTCCGATAGAGGGAAAGCGAGAGGAAGTTGTGACTGGAACTAAGGAGGTGGATTGTGATGTTGCCGTGGTATGTGCCTTAGTTGCCTTATGTCATGCATCAGAGATTTAACGTTTCAGGCAGGTAGGATTTGTTTCCCTATGGCGTGAGCCTTGTGTCTCAAGAAGAATAGTGTGTGATTCATGCCTCTTTGATCTCGTCTCGGTGTGCTATGCGATCTTTGGATGGAGCGGCTTCCCTTGGATAGGACGGGTTATGGTAAACCCCAAGAAGGAGAGAGCAATCCGGCAGTAGCCAAAGACCACATCTCTAACCAGGAGTTTCTTGGACTTAGTCAGTGTTGCTGACGCTTCTGTTCAGGATTTCTTGGCAACAGTGGTACCGTTGACATGGTCAATCGAAGATGGTGTTCGCTCTCAGTGGTCAGAAGTCAATCAGAGTTTCCAAAAAAAAAAGCTTAAGGAGTGCGTGAGCACTGCCTCTATTCTTATAAAGTCAGGATCAGGAGGGCCCCAGTGTAACGATGGTTCGAGTACAACATTCAAAAGTTCTCTTGGGAATCATGGAAAGGTGTTGCCTATGTTTAGGAAAGTTAAAACGTGAGTAGGGACATTTCACCCACGAATGGAAGGTGTTTGTAATGAAGTTTGCTCTTGAGATCTGAGGATACGTAGGTGGACACGATGTTTGAGGATTATGTGCAATGTTATTTATCAGCTGGGAGGAAGCTAATAAGGTTGTTGATGTAGGAGACCGAAGTCCATGTATTGATTATCTTTTATTGTTTCTACAGTCAAACCCTAGTGGATGAAGTATGTCAGATGAATATGAAGGGGTTGCATTTTAAGTCAGGAAGACAAGGGGTAATTCTAACACACTATGAGGCTTAGTGGTCCGGATTCAGGTCAGGATATTTCAGAGAGAAGATTCAAGGGTAAAGGAGCTTAAGACTAATGATGATGATGTAAGAACTTGGAATTTTCATTGGAATCGGAAAAATGACGTTAAGATTAAATAAGAGATTTGGTGTACCAACGTATATGATGTGAGGAGGTGAATAGTAAGGGACACCTACGACGTTAGGTAATTGGTTCATCTAAGAAACGCTAAGAGGTATGGAGACCGAATGAGTTAATTGGTGGGAAGGCATGAAGGAGATTTGTGGTAGCTTGTGCCTCTCGTTGATAGGCATATCAGAGGGTTAAAGTTGTAACCGACGGTTTGGTAAGGGTTGACATGGAGTTGGTGACAACCTTACCTTGTAGATTTTTGCGGCGTTTAACTCTATATGGTTTACGGTGTGCGGGATGAGCTATCGGCTCATATCATTTGGAAAATGTGACTTATGTGGTACTCAGTTATGTTCAACTCTCTGGTGATGTTATTGTACAGCTACATGGAACTCCCTTCTCTAGTGTTTCAGGCCGAGAGATTCAGTTCATCTGGTGTTGTTGGAGCACGTTCGGGAGGTTCGTGGAAATTGTCTCGATCTTAACAATGTCTTTCACCTTAGGTGGTGAAGGCAATTCAGATTCTATAAGACATGCTCCAGAATTGTGAACATGATTTTGGGAGAATTTCGGGATCATGCGTGTCCTTGGTTTAGTCTTTGGGCGACATCAGTAAGTAGGTCAAGTGTGGGCATGACTTCTTCTTGAGGTTTGATAAGAGAGGAAGAAAGGGGAAAACTGTGTGGAATGATTCGAGAGTGACGAAGTAGCGATTTTGGGTTTCGACTTAGTGAAAGTCGAAGGTAGATGATAACAACAGGAGATAAACCTTGAGGTTCCATTCTGAGGGTCGTGTGTCCCTCTGAGTCGTGTAAGTTATGGATGTGAAGAGACTGGGTAAGTAATGGAAGTTTAGTCCTCCATGTATGGGCCTTGAGATTCTGGAGTGAGCTAGTGCTGTGGATTGGCACCCTCACCTAGATATTTTCAACCTATCCGATATGCCCCTTGTCGATGTTGAGGAAGTATGTATCCGACCGATCTGGTATTCTAAAGCGTTAAGTGTTACCCTTGGTTCAGTGCGAGCATATGAGTAGGAACCGATGTTGATTGGTGATTTGCAAAGAACGAGAGCTCCGGCCTACAGGTAGTTGTCGGAGTGTGGGTGGTTTGTTGGGACCACTCAGGTTACGAGGCTACATGGGAATCAGAGGAAGCCATGAGGGCTAGATATCCTCACCTCTTTTATGACTCAGGTCATCCTTCCTTTCCCTTGTGTGTTTGAATTCGGGGACCGAATTCTTTAAGGGGGGAAGATTGTAATACCTCGAGTATTCTGAGTTAGTTTGAGTAAGAGATCACGGTACAACCGGGGAGATAGAACGACGTGGGTCCCACCTCCCACCCCTTTTTCCCTTTTTCCTTTTCTTTTTCTCCCTCTTTTCTTCTCCTTCCCGTAACTCCTCTCACTCCCCCCATTCACTTCTTCTTCTTCTTCCTCTCAACCCTCCCTCTCATATCTCTCTCAAAATCCCTCACCCAACTCCATTAATGTTCAAGATCAAGTTAGCCTTGCTCATCTAGTGTATTGTGGGTAAGTGTAGAGTATTTCTTTTTCCCCATTGATGTCTATTTCTCTCCAATCTCGGTTTTGGGGTTTTAGGGTTTAAATTGGGGGTTTTTGCTTTTGTTGAGAATCTGAGGTTTATGATGTGTTCCCTAGGGTCTCAACCAACTAGAGAAGCTCCGGGTAACTCGTCCTAGCTCCGGGTGGTGTCTTGGAGCTCATTGGAGTAATTGGTGAGTAATGGGTTATTTGTGGTTTGAGTGAAGTACCAAATTAACCCCCGAAAGATTTTGTCGCTGACAAAATCACCCCAAAACATTTTTAACGACAAATAGCCCCCAATGATGTTTAACGTTTGACAAAAGACACCCACCGTGAACTTTCTTCAACAGACGTTAACTACAGTGATGAGGTGGAATACACAGTGCCACCTTGGATATTTCTATACAATCAAGATCCCTAATTAGTGTATCTTTCCCCAAATTTATGAATTGAAACCCTAAATCATCTTCTAATCTCTCCTCATTCTCCTAAAAAAGACACTAATTAGGGTTTCAATTCATAAATTTGGGGAAAGAGACACTAATTATGGATTTTGATTGTATAGAAATATTCACAGTGGCACTGTGTGTTCCATCTCATCACTGTAGTTAACGTCCGTTGAAGAAAGTTCATGGTGGGTGTCTTTTGTCAAACGTTAAACATCATTGAGGGGCTATTTTGTCGTTAAAATGTTTTGGGGGTGATTTTGTCAGCGACAAAATCTTTCAGGGGTTAATTTGGTACTTCACTCTTGTGGTTTATGTATGATTTTGATTGATATTATGAATTTCTTGCTATGATAGTTGATAGGGACTAAGATTGGTTGGTATATAATTGATATT
The DNA here is from genome assembly GCA_013621005.1 of Aeschynomene evenia. NCBI lineage: Eukaryota > Viridiplantae > Streptophyta > Magnoliopsida > Fabales > Fabaceae > Aeschynomene > Aeschynomene evenia. Next base: position 86,907 of record RYYW01000071.1, on the reverse strand, counting down.
GTATGTTGGTTGTGTTTGATTCGGGTGGGTTGTGGTGAAAATGTGGATTTGGGGATGATTTTCGCGAAGTTTTCAGCAGAATTTCGTCTCTGACCCAGGCTGTAATCGATTACAGCAAATTGGTAATCGATTACTGTAATCGATTACCAATATACTGTAATCGATTACCACGGGTTGGTAATCGATTACACACAGCCAATTTTCGTAAAAATTTTCTTCAGAACGAAATTTGAAGCTGGTAATCGATTACAGAGGCCTGTAATCGATTACATCAGTACAAAAACTCTATTTTTAAGACTTTAACTCAATATTTTCTTATTTTAAAGTTAATTACTCAAATCCATTCGTTCACCACTACCCCAAACTTATTATCTGGTTGCTTAGGATGTCATGGTATTTATGATATGATGTTGCCGATGTGATGATGAACTACTTATTGTTGTGATTGTGAATGATATGTGTCACTAACAACGCTAAATAAGATAAAATTTGAATGAATTAAGAGATGGTAAAACGACCTGAGGAGGGGCATAGCTCGCGGGGTCGTAAATGGGAAACCTGATGAGGGGCATAGCTCGTGGGGTTTCCCAGTATGGTGTCTGATGAGGGGCATAGCTCGCGGGACATCCATACTACCTATGAACATGAGTCGGGGCTGGGCTCCAGGTGTTCATAGGTTAAAAGCTACTAAGATAAAGAGATTGTATAAGAACGACGAGATTGATATATATTTATTATTGGCTTATGTTGTAATTGCTTTGCACTGTTGTATCCTACATACACTGCTTATAACCTGTTTATTCACTGAGCGTATGACTCACCCATTCATACAAAACATTTTCAGATTCAGGTGAAGATCAAGGAGCGAATCCTTCCGTTCCTCCAAGCTCTTAGCTTTGGTGAGGCTTACGGTTTAGAGGGGTATGTTTTAGTAATAGTTTCTGTAGTGTGCTCCATAAGATTACAAACAGTGTTAAGTCTGTTATGTGTATGTGATGTAGTCTAATTAAGACTTATTGAACATTGAGGTGTTATTTGATTTCCGAGTTATGTATGTTGTTATGGCAGGCTTACATGTGTAATGGGTACAGGGATGATACTTTAAAGACCCTATTATATTATGGATTTTATGTGATGTGTGTTGTTGTCTGAGTTAGTTGTGGTATGAACACAGGTTAAGGCTGACATGGGACATGGTGTCCCATGTGCCGGTCATAAATCCGAGTTAGGTCGTGACAGAAGCAGTCGACCGTCCAACTTAGGGACGTTAAAGCAAAGTGCTTCGTGGGAGACAAACCCACCGGTTTGTTTTTATTTTATGCATTTTAATTTAATTCTCGTATTTTATATTTTTTATTTTACTGTTTCCATGTTTGGTATATTTAATTTCGCATGCATTTAGGATAATTAGGATAGTTTTCATGCATTTTAAGGATAATAGCAGCAAAATCCTTTTTCTGCATAAAAAAAGCAGTGCCCGGGCGCCACATACGCGCCCCGGCGCACGCACGTTGATCTAGTGAAACGCTGCGTTCCGGGTCGGCGCTCTAGCGCGCTACTCGCGCCTTAGCGCGCTACTCGCGCCTTAGCGCGAGAAGGTTTCTTCAAAACCCTAAATCCCCAAATTGCAGAACCCATTCGGCCATTTCACCTTCTCTCCGAGCCCTAGCGCAGCAGTCGCGGTTTCCACCCCCAACTCACCATTTTGCACACATTCACTCACAAGTCTTTCCATACATTCATTCACCTACTTCTAACATCACATTTCATCAAGATACATTGTTAAAATTCTCAATCTCCTCTCTATCTTGATGAAAAACTGATTTAAATTTCGTAGTTTGGTCATGAATGTGGTTTTTGGGTGTTTTGTATGATATTAATCGGTTTGTTTTACATGTTGCATAATTAAACCGAGCTCTATGGTGGAAAAATCGTGTTTTCTCTGTAATTTTCCGTGTTACTGTACTGTTTTGCGCTTTTCTCCATGTTTTCGGAAACTTCGAGCGCTCCGGCGCACTATACGCGCCCGGGCGATTGCGCTTTTCGTTCTGATGCGGGTCGAACGCTCTAGCACGCCCACCGCGCCCTAGCGCCTCCCTGCTGCAGAAAAAATAGTTGAAGCCTGTTCTGCTGAAATGCTGCATAATTTCCATTTCTTTTCTTTAATTTGTTGTTTTTTTTTTCTGTTTTGAATTTGCATTCATAAAAAAAATGGCATGAAAAGCAAAAGCAATAGCCAATAATTCTCGTGCATGCTTGGAAATTTAATTGTCTTGCTTCTTACTCTGCAGGCATGGCACCTAGGACCAGAGGTGGCAAGGGGAAGTGGGTAAGCACCGTCGAGGAGGATGATCATTCGTATGACCAGCCTCACGAACCGGAGCGGTTCCTTGAGGTCACCGCCGAGCTGGCCTTCCATGCCACCATATACAAGAGGAAACCGCTCTTTGAGTTGGTTTACCAATTCCAAGACGACGGGCAAGGAAGGCTCAACATGGTCATCGGTGAAATCGAGAGACGGGGGTGGGCCTACTATCTCCTCAATCCCCCCGTCAGGTCCACCATCACGTGGGTGCGGGAGTTCTACGCCAACTTCCATGACCGGTCTGCTACTGAGGTTTTCCTCCGGGGCAAGTTCATTCCAATAGACGTGGCGAGCTTAGCCACTAACATTCAAATCGCCCCGGAGCCCGACTATGCATTTAGTGAGCCAGATGCCATCCAGTTTATGGCAGAGACAAATCTGGAGGTGGTCAAGAACCGCCTCTGTCTTCCGGGCAACAGTTGGACACTGGGAGCTAATTTGCTACCCCTCACACTGAAGAACTATACGCTCAACCTGGAGGCCAGAGCGTGGTCCCGCATTTACTTTAGCCACATTCATCCGGTCTCCCACATCTCCGACCTCACCACGGACCAAGCCCTCTTCCTGTACTGCATTGTGGAGGGCCACTGGATCGACTTGCCCACCCGCTTGCAGCGTACCATGCATCAAGCACACCACATTGAAGCCAACCGATGCCTCCCTTTTCCTTTTATTGTTACTTCCTTGGCCATTCAGTGTGGTGTGCCAGAGTTTGCTGATGACGAGTGGTAAGGGCCACCTACTTCTCTCACCGCCGCCAGTCTCTCGACTAAGGATGCATCAGCTCAGAACAAGAGCCAACCAGCAGCGAATCTTCTAGACTTTATCACTGCTCAGTTGACCCAAATGGAGGTCAACATGAGGGATTACATGCACCAGAAGTTTGCAGCTGCATAAACCTATTATGATCAGCAGTTTCTGGCCATGCAGGGCTACTATGACCAGAGGTTCACGGAGGCACAGCGGGACTTCCGGTCTTACATTGACCAGCGTTTCTCCTCTGGTTATGGAGCCCCGGGACATTCCCAGGCTCCCATCAATGTGGAGGATGAGGAGGAGGAGGAAGACGACGATGATGATGAGGATGAGGATGATGATGATGAGAATGATGAGGACGAGGATGATGACGGTTCAGAGGACGATTGAGTCCTCCGCATGTCTTTTCTATACCCTTTTCTATGTTCTTTTAACTGTTGACACTGGGGATAGTGTCTCATTCAAGTGTGGGGAGGGTGTAGAAATTGGCTTTTGTAAATATTTTCATGCCTAAATCTTTTTCTTTTTCATTTGTTTTCTTTGTTTTTATGTGTTTTTAGGTAGATGATTGGCTAGTTATCTTTATAGCACCCTTTGGTCTGAATTTGCTTTTACCCTTTGATTTTAACTCGGAAATTGTTGGCATGTTTCCTATATGAGTTTGAATTATTTTTGTCATCTCTGATTGGTTGTTTGGATTACCTATGAGAATTGAGCCTTATTGTGATTAAATGCATCTATTGATCACTTTCTTCTTGTGAGCACACACACACTTGTATTTGTTATTCCTGAATTTGTTTGATTCTTGTTTTGCGTTTTATACATGTTGCGTGTGATTGAGGCATAATTTTGTTTTACATTTGTGAGCCACTTAGCCAAATAGTCATCTGATACACATTTCCCATTGTTTGTAGCCAATTTGAGCCTTTATCCTTTTATTCTTTACTAAGCTCATCACAAGCCAAGAAATGAAAAACAATGTAAATCCCCTCTGAGAAACTAGGAGGACATGGTTTGAATATTGGGCAAAAGTCTTAAGTGTGGGGAAATTGGGTTTGAATTGTATATTGGAATGGGAATAAACTATAAGGGTAGTGTTTTTGTACATAAGTGGTCAATTGTTCTTTTCTTTTCTTGTCTCATTTCAAATTGTCAAAAGAATTGGGATGAGGAATATATTAAAAAAAACGAAAAATTCAACAAAAAGATGTCATTGTTTGCAAATAAAGGTTGTTGGATTCCTATGAATCATTGTGGAATTACTTGGGAATCATGAGAATTATTTTGCTGGGAATTGTATTGGTTTATTGGTTTTGGGTGTTTTCTTTTCACTTCATTTCTTTCTTTATTTTTGGAAATCATCTGGGATCAGTCGTGTAACACCCCGACTTTTATTAAGTCCTAATTAAGTGAGATTAATGGTAATTGACCTTGGTTATGATTTAATTCGGTTTGGGTGGATAAGTTTCTTCTAGTCAAACCCTTATGTGTGACGTGATTTAAGTGTGTATATATGTGTTCATTCTATGCTATGTGAATTACGTGTGTAAATTATATGTCATGATAATTATGTGCATTTATGTGAGTGTTCATTGTGTGTAGAAGAGTATGTTGGATGCATATATGAGTTTTAATTGGTATTTAGATGATGCATGAGGTTAGGAATGATGATATAAAATATTTATATGAGTTACATGATGTTATTAGATAATGTTAGTGTTATATATATATTATTATTTATTTTATTTTATTTTATTTTATTTGATGTGTCTATGTGTGTATTTTAATTTATATTTAAATATTAGAAAAGTTATTTGAGCATTATAGTATTATTTGGGATGTTTTAGAGTGTTTTAGCAATTTTTAAGTAATGGTGGGCCCCACGGTGACTCTTGACCTAGTCACTCCCTATATAAACACTAGTAACCCTCTCCACTCCAAAGAAAAACACTTTTCTCCTTCTCCTAGCCGTCATAGCCATTCTCTCTCAAGAGTTCCCTAAGCCATTGATACTCCAAACCACGAAACACCCATCAAATTTTACCCAATCCAGAAAATAAATTCATATTCTTAATCCTCTCATCAAGCCGGAGCTTTCTACCGATTCCGTTTCTCCGTTAAGAGTCTCCGGTGTCACCGGACCGTTCGTGGGGCTAGAGAGAGGTTTCCAACGAGAGCAACGTCGGGAAAAAAAGGATTTCTCTTTGCATTCTAGCATTTTGTCTTCAAGAGGTAGGGGTTAGACATTCTATTTTCATGCATATTGATGATGATTTTATGAGATTAATATGATGATCGTTTTTCCTATTAGGGATTTTTGTGCCTTATTATTATTATTATTATTATTATTATTATTATGATACATATGATATATATATATATATATATATATATATAAATAAATAAATAAGACAGTTTACTAGTATATGTATATTACTATTACATATTATTATTACATAAACTTATACCTAATAGCATGTATATTAGTTAATAACAGGTAGAAATAATAATAATAATATGATAATGATAGAAATATTAATAGAGAAGATAATAATAAAATATTAACCCTCATAATAATAATTGTTATGAGCGGGTAAGTACTGTTAATAATAGATAAGTATTATTAGTAATAGTTAATAAATATTATTAACAATGGGTATGTATTATTGACATGTGTAATGGTTGGTACTAGGTAAATAACAAGAGACTATATTAATAATAAAAATTAAAATAGTAATTATAAATAATGATAATTAATAAGTTTAGAGTAATAATAATAATAATAAAAAAAGAATAATACAGTAAGAACAACAACATGTATAATATATGATATGTAATGATAATAGTAATAGTAACAATAATAGTATAGAAGACAAGATTGGTGATGAATAAAATATAAGAGTTTACAATATACTTAAGGGTAGAGTACAAAGTACAAGTAAAACTAGAATAAAGTATAAGAAATAATAATAAAATAAACGAGATCATATGACATGAAAGGTATAGAAGTACTGAGAATAATATTTATAAGTAGTTGTATATCATGTTTATTTGATAAGGAGTTTTATTTATTTATTCTCCATGATGTCAGAGCAAGTAAGTGTATGTGCTATGTTTATTCCATGATGTTAATTAAAGAGTATAAATTGACATGTTTTTACCCTTTATGCACCCTAATGCGTTCTACAACTAGTATGGATGATATAAATGAGTTAATTATGGATTGTATGCAAGATTATATGTTGTTTGGATGATGACATGTGGATATGTTATGTTTATATGAGTTAAATGATGATAATGTATGTTTATGTGAATTATGTGATGAGTGTATGTGTTATGTGTTATGTCTGAGACGTCACTGGGTGGCGCATGTGTGATGTTAAGACGTCACCGGGTGGCGCGTGGTTAATAAAGACGTCACCGGGTGGCGCGTGGTTAATAAAGACGTCACAGGGTGGCGCGAAGATTACAGAGTAGCCTTCGGCTTGTGATTGAGAGGCTGTAGGATGGGGTTGGCATCCTCGGCGCTACAGGTCCTTCACTAGCAGTTGGTGAATATTCCTCTCTCCCCATTAGTTTAGGATGAGCTCATGCCTAGGGGTCGGTGCAGCGGAGGTTACAGGAGGGTGGACAGGCCATAAGACATAATAAGTGATAAAGTGATAATGAGTTACAGTTCAGTAAAGTGTCAGAGAACATAGCATGATGATTGATTAAGTTTCCCTATATGACTAGATGGCACGTAGAGTACACACACAAAGGCTATAAATTATGTATATTGTATGTATGATGTAAAATGAACAAGAGGCACTTAGGTAAGTCGTTCCGGGAAAGATGATTTTAGAACTTATAACTGAAATTGAATTCATTCATGTCACACCGATTTTATTAATAAACCCGGAGCGGCTCCCCAACTGAGTTACTTCCCAGTACTCACCCCTCGTTTTTCCCCCATTTTAGATGATGAGATTCAGCAGGACACAGGAGCGGATGAGGAGCCCGCGCAGCTTTAGTTTACGCAGTTTATTTACTTCTAGACTTATCAGTCCCCGTATTTACGTTATGGATTATGTGTGTTTCATACGTTAGCATTTATTTGTGTTTACTCTGAGTCCGGACATATATTAGCCGGCATTTATGTTTTCAGTTTATGGATTTGTATAGTGGAGTCTTATGGGTCTCAGTTTTAGGCTCATGAGATGACACTTATTATTACTATTTACTTTCTTGATTGTATGTTTGGGGAGACTATGTTTGTTTATTTTTATTTATTTATGAGGTATTATTCAGACTATTTCAGGTGTCATATATTATCGTTATATTATGCGCAATGCCCTTATGTTTATATTCCGCAAACGATTTTCGAAAAAATTCTCCCATGTATTTTCCGCGTACAAGTATTTTGAAAACGAGTATAAGTATGATAACATGAGGTAACCCTTATGAAATGGCCCTAAATGACTATAGCACTAAGGGCTATCTAGTAGGGTGTTACATTTTGGTATCAGAGCGGGTCCTTCCTTACAGGGCTTGGGGTAATGGACCTGTTATGCTATTGTTGCATGTCACGTTAGTTATCACGCGCATACCTCTTATGTGTCATAGTTAGTGTTGAGGTGCGTGAACGTACTGTTTGGCTGTCATTGTAACTGTGCATACATAACTGTAATGTGGAGCCTGATCAACTCGATATTTCTTGTTTGTGTGCACAGGGACATGGCACCTCACAGGCATACTAGGGACGATTCAGAGACGGAGCACCCTGAGACGAACGGGCAAGATAATGGGGTTTCAGCTGAGGCGTTCATGGAGATGGCTAGGGCCATGAACCGCATGGTGGACCACATGACTCAGCAGCAGCGCGCAGCGCCGCCACCAGCGGGTAACGGTACAGGCCACACCTACTTTGCTGACTTCAGGAGGGCTAACCCTTCTCTCTTTCACGGCACTACCAATTCTTCTGAGGCCGAGAATTGGTTGAGGGGCATTGAGGACATCTTCACAGTGGTTTCATGCACCGAGGTCCAGAAGACACAGCTGGCGACATTCATGCTTCAGATGGAGGCACGCTCCTGGTGGGCTGACGCTCGTCGCGCTTCTGATGCGGCGGGTATCCCTATCACATGGGACATGTTTAAGGATATGTTCTATGAGAAGTATTTTCCTGAGTCAGTCCGTCAGGACAAGGAGCTGGAGTTTCTCAGTCTTCGCCAGGGCACCATGACCATACTAGAGTACACTGCCAAGTTTGAGGAGCTCATCAGGTTCTCGGAGATCTACCAGGAGAACCCCAAGCAGACTTGGAAGTGCATGAAGTACTGCTCCGGGCTGAACCAGAACATTATGAGGATGGTGAAGCACATGAAGATAAAGGACTACAGCGAGATGGTAGACACGTGCAGGATAGTGGAGGAGACGAGTCGTCCAGTGGCTCATCTCAGGGTTGAGGTTCCAGGGGAGGGCACGACGTCACAGCAATCCAACCGCCCTGCTCGCTTCCAGCCTTACGGACAACCCCGTAAGCCTCAGCCTCAGCCTCGCCCACTACAGCAGCAGAGGCCGCAGCAGCAGCAGCCAGCAGCGGCACCCAGAGCACTGCCCGCTCCACCACCATGTGCCACTTGTGGCAAACCTCATGGCGGTCAGTGCAGAGCTGGTCAGAGCGTGTGCTTCCGATGTGGCGTACCAGGCCACTATGCTAGGGAGTGCCCAGCTGGAGGATCTCAACCTTCTTCCTCCTCTAGGCCACAACATCAGGGCCGCATGTTCACAATAGGTGCAGAGAACGTGGAGCAATCAGATGATCTCATCAAGGGTAAGCGTTTATGTTTTTCTTGTTTAATGTATCACGGTGATGACTAGCCTTAATCATCATTGTTTGGAAACCCATTTAGTGCGTGAGTACGGTGGGAATTGTGTGATGCATGTCTAGGCCTGACGCTTAGCTACTTGTAGTTTTGTTAGGGTCTAGTTGAGGTTAGTTAGGGATAGTCGACCTTAGTTAAGAGTTGACTGCCTTGGCTAGTTAACCATGGATGGTTACTCATCTCTGGTTGATCTTGTCCTCCATATGTTTTCCTGTGTATTAATCACACCCTTGTGTTTTGTTTAGAAAACGAAGTGAGAAGTGTTTTCGAAAAAGGGTTTTTCATGTTAGCTACAAGACCTATTTTCAAACTTGTTTTTCACCTTTGTTTTCAAAAGGATGATTTGCGAAAGTGATTTCAATAAACAATAGTGTTTTTGCTTCGGCCTCTTTCACAGCCACGATGAGATAACTCTTAGGAATGATCATGAGCACATTTCTCCTAGTGGCTTTGGATGTACGTCGGAGATGTTTAAACCTCTTCTTTTGTTTTGTTTTCAAGTGATTGCGAAAGTTTGTTAAAATGACGTTTGGTTTTCAACTTGGGTTTTAGAAAACGATTTCATACCCCATCGACCTTAAGGTACGAAGTTCGTTAAGGCTCTTTTTGCAAACCGTTTAGTTGCGAACTTGAAAATCGTTTTTGTTTTGTTTGAAAATAACTTGGGGATGTCTTACGGTGTCAGTTGTAATTATGAGTCGTAGGGTCCAATGTGTTTTCCTAGTTTTGTGGTTATTAAGATTATGTGTTTTGGGCATGGGTAAATGATTTCTAAAGTAACGATATAATACAAGTTGAAAGAAGTTTTCGAAAGTGATTTTCTTTTATGTCATGTGAAAATGTATGTGATTAAAGGCCGTAGGAGAACAGACAATATGTTTCCATTAGAGTGGATGTGAGAGATCTGAAATCTATTTTGAGAGAATAGAATTGCCTTTGATCGCAAACAAGAAGGTTTTGAGCTTTTATTTAGTTTTTGAAAATTAAATAAACGTGTTTTGAACTACTAGGGATTGAGAATTAACTTGGGATATCGAAAATTCCTAGGATAATGTTTTGAAAATAGAGATGAAGTTTTTTGAGGAGAACATTGATGTTGGATCATGGACCCTAGGAACATAAGGATCAACTTGCCTTGTAAGATTATGGATTCATGCCTTTATCATGGAAAAATGTATTTCGGTTGTTTTTATGTATTTGCAAGAGATGTTTTTACTTCTTGAACTTGTTTTCTGCACGACCTGTTCATTCAGATTAGCTGCTTGCGTGTGGACCTTCCCTCGAGTCTCCGCGAGGGTAGGAGCTGTTATGTTTTGTGTTGTTTTGTGTTAGAAGTGTCGAATTTCGAGGACGAAATTCTTTTTAAGGAGGGGAGAAATGTAACACCCCGACTTTTATTAAGTCCTAATTAAGTGAGATTAAGGGTAATTGACCTTGGTTATGATTTAATTCGGTTTGGGTGGATAAGTTTCTTCTAGTCAAACCCTTATGTGTGACGTGATTTAAGTGTGTATATATGTGTTCATTCTATGCTATGTGAATTCCGTGTGTAAATTATATGTCATGATAATTATGTGTATTTATGTGAGTGTTCATTGTGTGTGGAAGAGTATGTTGGATGCATATATGAGTTTTAATTGGTATTTAGATAATGCATGAGGTTAGGAATGATGATATAAAATATTTATATGAGTTACATGATGTTATTAGATAATGTTAGTGTTATATATATATTATTATTTATTTTATTTTATTTTATTTTATTTGATGTGCCTATGTGTGTATTTTAATTTATATTTAAATATTAGAAAAGTTATTTGAGCATTATAGTATTATTTGGGATGTTTTAGAGTGTTTTAGCAATTTTTAAGTAATGGTGGGCCCCACGGTGACTCTTGACCTAGTCACTCCCTATATAAACACTAGTAACCCTCTCCACTCCAAAGAAAAACACTCTTCTCCTTCTCCTAGCCGTCATAGCCATTCTCTCTCAAGAGTTTCCTAAGTCATTGATACTCCAAACAACGAAACACCAATCAAACCTTACCCAATCCAGAAAATAAATTCATATTCTTAATGCTCTCATCAAGCCGGAGCTTTCTACCGATTCCGTTTCTCCGTTAAGAGTCTCCGGTGTCACCGGACCGTTCGTGGGGCTAGAGAGAGGTTTCCAACGAGAGCAACGTCGGAAAAAAAAAAGGATTTCTCTTTGCATTCTAGCATTTTGTCTTCAAGAGATAGGGGTTAGGCATTCTATTTTCATGCATATTGATAATGATTTTATGAGATTAATGTGATGATCGTTTTTCCCATTAGGGATTTTTGTGCCTTCTTATTATTATTATTATTATTATTATTATATATATATATATATACATATATATATATATATATATATTATATATATATATATATATATATATACGTATGGCAGCTAAGCGAGAATGCTTGGTTTTGGCGTTTTGCTTTCCTCGGCGTGAGCAGTCAATATATATATATATATATAAATAAATAAATAAATAAGACAGTTTACTAGTATATGTATATTACTATTACATATTATTATTACATAAACTTATACCTAATAGCATGTATATTAGTTAATAACAGGTAGAAATAATAATAATAATATGATAATGATAGAAATATTAATAGAGAAGATAATAATAAAATATTAACCCTAATAATAATTATTATTATGAGCGGGTAAGTACTATTAATAATAGATAAGTATTATTAGTAATAGTTAATAAATATTATTAACAATGGGTATGTATTATTGACATGTGTAATGGTTGGTACTAGGTAAATAACAAGAGACTATATTAATAATAAAAATTAAAATAGTAATTATAAATAATGATAATTAATAAGTTTAGAGTAATACTAATAATAATAAAAGAATAATACAGTAAGAACAACAACATGTATAATATATGATATGTAATGATAATAGTAATAGTAACAATAATAGTATAGAAGACAAGATTGGTGATGAATAAAATATAAGAGTTTACAATATACTTAAGGGTAGAGTACAAAGTACAAGTAAAACTAGAATAAAGTATAAGTAAGAAATAATAATAAAATAAACGAGATCATATGACATGAAAGGTATAGAAGTACTGAGAATAATATTTATAAGTAGTTGTATATCATGTTTATTTGATAAGGAGTTTTATTTATTTATTCTCCATGATGTCAGAGCAAGTAAGTGTATGTGCTATGTTTATTCCATGATGTTAATTAAAGATTATAAATTGACATGTTTTTACCCTTTATGCACCCTAATGCGTTCTACAACTAGTATGGATGATATAAATGAGTTAATTATGGATTGTATGCAAGATTATATGTTGTTTGGATGATGACGTGTGGATATGTTATGTTTATATGAGTTAAATGATGATAATGTATGTTTATGTGAATTATGTGATGAGTGTATGTGTTATGTGTTATGTCTGAGACGTCACTGGGTGGCGCATGTATGATGTTAAGACGTCACCGGGTGGCGCGTGGTTAATAAAGACGTCACAAGGTGGCGCGAAGATTACAGAGTAGCCTTCGGCTTGTGATTGAGAGGCTGTAGGAGGGGGTTGGCATCCTCGGCGCTACAGGTCCTTCACTAGCAGTTGGTGAATATTCTCCTCTCCCCATTAGTTTAGGATGAGCTCATGCCTAGGGGTCGGTGCAGCGGAGGTTACAGGAGGGTGGACAGGCCATAAGACATAATAAGTGATAAAGTGATAATGAGTTACAGTTCAGTAAAGTGTTAGAGAACATAGCATGATGATTGATTAAGTTTCCCTATATGACTAGATGGCACGTAGAGTACACACACAAAGGCTATAAATTATGTATATTGTATGTATGATGTAAAATGAACAAGAGGCACTTAGGTAAGTCGTTCCGGGAAAGATGATTTTAGAACTTATAACTGAAATTGAATTCATTCATGTCACACCGATTTTATTAATAAACCCGGAGCGGCTCCCCTACTGAGTTACTTCCCAGTACTCACCCCTCGTTTTCCCCCCCCATTTTAGATGATGAGATTCAGCAGGACACAGGAGCGGATGAGGAGCCCGCGCAGCTTTAGTTTACGCAGTTTATTTACTTCTAGACTTATCAGTCCCCGTATTTACGTTATGGATTATGTGTGTTTCATACGTTAGCATTTATTTGTGTTTACTCTGAGTCCGAACATATGTTAGCCGGCATTTATGTTTTCAGTTTATGGATTTGTATAGTGGAGTCTTATGGGTCTCAGTTTTAGGCTCATGAGATGACACTTATTATTACTATTTACTTTCTTGATTGTATGTTTGGGGAGACTACGTTTGTTTATTTTTATTTATTTATGAGGTATTATTCAGACTATTTCAGGTGTCATATATTATCGTTATATTATGCGCAATGCCCTTTTGTTTATATTCCGCAAACGATTTTCGAAAAAATTCTCCCATGTATTTTCCGCGTACAAGTATTTTGAAAACGAGTATAAGTATGATAACAGGAGGTAACCCTTATGAAATGGCCCTAAATGACTATAGCACTAAGGGCTATCTAGTAGGGTGTTACAAGTCGAACCATGAATTCTTAGTTTCTTGGAATTAAGTCTACTTCTCATATATGTCGTACCTATCCCAAGCCCCGTTACAACCCTGAAAAGACCTCTTGATGCACCATGTTTGTGGAATTGCAATGTTAGGAGTATAGCAAATTTATGGAATGCGAGTCTTGTGTGTTTCTATCATTTGAGTGCTTAGCCAAAACACTAAGTGATTGAGAGATAAACACAATGGTGAGGGCCAATCAACCAACTCTGCATAACATGAATTGATTCTCTTAACTCATGATTTTCTTTTGAATGCCAACTTGTAATATGATTGTGGGTTTTGTGTAATTTTTTACCAAGGTGAGCTGTTTTGATTAACTTTCCATCATTTGTAGTATTTTGTTTTCTTTTAGGACATACGTGTTAGGATGTAATTGCCATTGCTTTATTTTTAGAAGTGCTTGGAATCATTGCTTTTTGCATGAGGACATGCAATTGTTCAAGTGTGGGGATATTTGATAACGTGGTTTTTGCTAATATTTTATGCCCTTAAATTGAGTGATTGTAGGCATTTCTTTACTCTATTTTATCCTTTTATTGTATTTAATACAATTTGGATTTATCTGGGACTTAATGGAAATAAAGGCTAAATTAATAAGTTTTATGATGTTTTTGCAATTCAAGGATGACCTTTGCACTTGATCTTTGGTATTTGATGTTTGTGGTGCAGGTCATAGGAATTATTGGAGCAATGGACATCAGGAACTGAGTAAGAAGCGGAGCAATGGAGTCCAGGTCGGGGTCGTGCGCCCCAGCGCCCGAGCACTATCATATCCCAGCTCGGGCACAGCACCTGCACCTTGGCGCGATACCAGCGCCCTAGCGCGCGCCGCAATTTTGTTACAGCAGGGACCAATCTGCAAAACCGATTTGGGGGCCCAATTGCTAGGGTTCTGAGGCTGCTTCCTCTATTTAAAGCAGTGCCTAGGCATCCGGAAAATACACTTCAACACCTCTACATCTCTACACTACTACTTCATAGTTTTATCACTTTTCAAACCCTTGACTTTTGTTTTCCCTTTTAGTTAGAGTTTCTTTCACCCATTAGGATTCCATTTTCTTTTCCTAGTTGTTCTCTAACTTTCTCCATTGTTTACTTTCAACGTTATTCGTCAAGTCTTTTGGGTTTTGTAAGTTACTTTCATAATTAATTTAGTTATTCGTTCTTCATTTATTTCCTCATTTGCATTTTACTTTCACTTAATCCTTATTCTTCTTTTCCCTTTCTCTTTATTGTTCAAGTCAAGTTATTTTCTTCCATTCCATATTTGTTTTAATCCAATTTATTTTCTGCCCTTATTTTCTCCATGAGTAACTAAGTCTCTTGGTGGTTTATGTGAGTGTGAACATCATTAGGGTAAATTGAGGCTTTGCACTTCATATTGCATAAGTTTTCATTGTCAATCCTAGCATATAATTTGAGATCTTAAATTGTTTGTGTTTACCTTTGTCTTGGCTTACTCGATTGAGTTAGGCTAATTCATTTGGCATGTTCATGTGTTGGTTGATCAATTAATGCATGGCATAATAGGAATTGGCATATGATTAGTTAATTGGCTGATTAGTCTCTTTAACTAGATTAATGTGATTGGCTTTAAAGATTGTTGAAAACGAAACTAAAGGTGAGATCTCACTGATTAATCTTGTTCTAGGCAATCAATCATTAGAATCACAACAATAGGGTTAGATCTAACTCTAGCGTAATTAATCAACTCATGCATTCTTTTGTAGCCAATGATAAACGCCCTAATGAATGTTCTACCTCATAAACCACTGTTTTTAGCATTCTATTTTAATTAAATCAATTTTACATTCCTGCATTGAAAAAAACCCCCCTATTTGTGACAACCCTCATACGACTAGTCTCGCGTGTTGCTTTCTTAGCCATTCCTTGTGAGAGACGACCCTGGTTTCCACTAAACTATATTAGGGGAACTTGGTTTTAAAAATAAATAAATTTGTGGGAGTTGCGACGCTCGACCATCAGATCCTTCTTTCAAGGAGGCTTTTCCAGCAATTCTTAGTTGATGCTTACACAATGACTGAATCAGAAAGGTTGAAAATTTTGAGATTTAATCAGCCAAGACTAAGAGTTGATAACTACAAGGGATTACATGAGTGCAATGTACGAGGAGAACTAAACGCTGCAGCAATAGGTAAAAGAATTATACTACCGAGCTCTTTTACGGGATACTACCAAGCTCTTTTACGGGATGTCCACATTATATGTTTAACAATTGCAAGGATGCTTTTGCAATATGTAAACATGCTGGATATCCAAGTTATTTCATCACTATGACATCAAATCCTGATTGGAAAGAAATTAAGATATTTGTGGCAATGAGAGGCATTAATTCTGAAGATCGCCCAAATATTTTGTGTAGAATCTTCAAAATAAAGCTTGATCAATTGATAAAGGATTTGAAGAATGGTGAGGTGTTTGGAAAAACAATAGGATGTAAGTATTATGTTCTCCTTGACAATTGTATTTAGAATGTTATGTGTTTATTCTCTTTTATTGATAGTGTACTCATTAACTAATAGTGTGTGTTTGTGGTATATTATTTTTCAGATGTTTGTACTGTGGAATTTCAAGAGCGTGGACTTCCTCATGCGCACATACTTTTGTTCATGCATCCCGGCTCAAAACCCAGATCACCTGATGATATAGACAAATACATTTGTGCAGAGATTCCAGATAGGCAAGTTAATCCAAAGCTATATGTAGCAGCGGAAAAATACATGGTGCATGGTATTGTGGGGCTCTTAATTCAAAATCTCCATGTATGCAAAACAAAAATTGCATCAAGTGTTATCCCAAGGAGATACGAAGCAGAACAATTATTGATGATGCTGGATTCCCTAAATATAAAAGAAGAGATGATGACAGAACTATAAAAAAAAAAAGGATGTTGAGGTCGACAACTCTTTCATTGTGCCTTTAATCCTAAGCTTCTTCTAAAATATGGTTGTCACATCAATGTGGAGTATACATGTCAAACAAGCTCTATCAAGTATTTGTTCAAGTATGTACACAAAGGTAACAATAGAGTGACAGCAGCCATATGTCAGGGTAATGACTCTAATGAACAGAGTGAAGTGGTAGATGAAATAAAAAACTACTATGATTGCAGGTACATTTCAGCATGTGAAGCTTCTTGGAGATTGTTTGGTTTTGAAATACGATCCAAGGAGCCACCATTCATTCGACTACCATTCCATTTGGAAAATGAACAATCCGTGGTGTATAAAGATGATGATTGCATTGAAAATGTATTGGAAAGGGCTGAAACTAAAAAGAACATGTTTCTTGGTTGGATGGAAGCAAACCAAAGGTATGAAGAAGGTAGAAACCTTACCTATGCTGAGTTCCCTACTAAATTTGTATGGAAAGAACATAGTTCATCTTGGGCTCCTAGAAAGCAAGGCTTTGCTATTGGAAGAATAACAGATGTTCCTAACTACAATGGTGAGGACTATTATTTACGACTTCTTCTAAATGTACAGAAGGGTTGTAAGGGCTATGGGGACATCAAAACAGTAAATGAGATAACACATCCTTCTTTCAAGGATACATGTTTTGCTCTTGGTTTGCTACAGGATGATAAAGAATTCATTGATGCTATAAAAGAGGCGGCGACCTGGGCTTCTGGTTCTTATCTTCGACAACTCTTTGGAGTTCTCTTAATTCCAAATAATATGTCTAGACCAAAATTTGTATGGGAACATGTTTGGAAAGAGCTTTCGGATGACATACTTCACAGGCAAAAGAGGATTCTACAAATTGAAGGTATGATATTTTTTATTCTCAACAATTTATAGTTCATAATTGAATAATTCTTTTTGAAATTTAATATGTTTATTTTATGTTATTAAAATGTATTTTTTTTCAGAATTGATCATTCCTGATGCGGAATTAGAGCAATTAACATTGGATCTAATTGAGGAAATGTTGCAATCTAATGGTAGAAGTCTTTCCCAATTTCCTCCAATGTCTGTACCAACGGGAAGATCGTTTGAAGAATACCAAGAAAGAATGATTTTTGATGAATTAAACTTTGATAGGGCTACTTTGGCTGATATGCTTGATAACATGCTCAAATTAGCAACAGATGAACAAACACGTGCATACAACAAAATTCTACAAGTAATTGAAGCTAACAAAGGGGTTTTTTTCTTCTTGCATGGCTATGGAGGAACGGGTAAAACATTTGTGTGGAATATGCTATCTGTAGGAGTTAGATCTTAGGCAATATAGTGCTTAATGTTGCATCGAGTGGAATTGCATCACTGCTTCTACCCAACGGAAGAACTGCTCATTCAAGGTTCAAAATTCCCCTGAATATAACTGAGAATTCCACATGCAACATCAAACAAGGTACACCTCATGCTAAATTATTGAGCAAAGCTAAGTTAATTATATGGGATGAAGCTCCAATGCTTAGTAGATATTGTTTTGAAGCTTTAGACAAATGTTTGAAGGATATTTTGAGGCATGATAGTTCATACAATGCTAATTTGCCTTTTGGGGGGAAAATTGTTGTCTTGGGAGGTGATTTTAGACAGATTTTGCCGGTGATTCCAAGAGGAACAAGGCAAGACATAGTTCATGCCACAAATAACTCATCATATTTGTTTTTGTGAAGTGCTAATTTTATCAAAAAAATATGAGACTCACTGCAGCCTCAGATGAAACCATGAATGATGAAATTAGATAATTCAATGATTGGTTGTTAAGGATTGGTGATGAACTTGAGGGTGATTCCACCGATGGTGAATCAACGATTTCAATCCCACAAGAGCTCTTAATTGATGACAATGACACTTCCTTGCATGAGTTAATTGATTTTGTATATCCACACATTATTCAAGAGATAATAACAATGGAGTTGAGGGATAGATGTATCTTAGCTCCAACACTTGATATAGTAAGTGATATCAATAATCAAGTGATGTCATTTATTTCAGGAGAAGCAAGAGAGTACTTGAGCTCTGATTCTATATGTATTGAAGAAGGTAATATGGAAGCTCATTGGGAGGCATTTAGTACAGAAATGATCAATGGTTTGAATTGTTCAGGACTTCCTCCTCACAAGTTAATTTTAAAAGTCGGTGTCCCAGTTATGTTGATGAGGAATATTGATCAGTCCAATGGATTATGTAATGGAACAAGATTACAGGTTCGAAAGTTAGGAAATCATGTTATTGAGTGCAACATTCTAACGGGGAATAAGATTGGTGAAATTGTTTTGATACCAAAGATGACAATGATACCAAGCAATGAAACTATCCCGATCAAGTTCAAGAGAAGACAATTCTCTTTGATAGTGTCATTTGCTATGACAATAAACAAGTCTCAAGGCCAAACATTGTCTCATGTGGGATTATATTTGCCTAAAAGAGTTTTCACCCATGGACAATTGTATGTTGCTTTATCTAGGGTGAAATCTAAGAAAGGACTTAGAACACTTTTGCAAAATCACCAAGACCTCCCAGAAAATTGCACAACAAATGTTGTATATAGGGAGGTGTTTGAGAAGTTGATATAAGGTACGCAATCAATAACACATGAATATCTTATTTGTCTTCAAATTTATGACTACATAATCTAACTTTTTTTTATACATGCAATGTTCAAAAATGTCTATAATACAAAAAAAAGATTGAGATTCTATATTGGTGTAAAAGCAAATGCTTATTCTTATTTAGAACATTATATAACATGCTTCTTATTTCGTTTCTCCATTTGGCTAATGTGTTGTTATTTGAATGTAAATCTTACAACATGTCTATTATTTGGTGAACCTTATATAGGGCTTGTTTGGATGTGATTCTAGAAAAAGATATTTTTTTAATTGATATTTTTAATTAAGATCTTTTAAAGAAGTGAAAGTAATTTTACGTTTGGATACAAACTTAATTTATATTTGGATGTAATATAAAAAAGATCTTTATTTAATCGTAAATATTTTGTTTATGTTATACAAAATGTCTTTTTTCAGAAGATGGAAATTATAGCTTCTGAAAAAAGATTTTTTTTAAATTTTTTTAGAGATTATACTTTTACTTAAAATTAATACCCAAACACATCAAAAAATTCAATAAGATCTTTTTTTAATTGAAAAATATCTTATTTTAACTAAATAATGGCATCCAAACAAGTTCATACTTTATGAACCAATATTTTATATTTTTCTATGTTAGTAACTTATGACCGATGGTCACTGAATATTATAAATTCATAATATATTTTATTTTTTGAAGTTTGAATTATAAAAAATAAATTAAAATACAAAAGATTTTTAAATATTATGTTGTATTTTATGATATTTTTTAAAATAATTATTTACTTCTCGTTCGCACGGGTAATACACTAGTGTATAATAAAAGGTATATAATGCTCTTAAAATAATAATTTCTGCTGTTAAATTATAAGAGCTCAGAAGAAAGAATGGACTCATATTATAATTTAATAAAAAAGTATTATATAATTTTTTATTATATATATAATATTCCTTTAATAAGAATTGTATCCATGATTTTTCCTAATTTAAATTAGAGGCCAAAATTTCTTATTTTAATGATTGGCCAGGATGGCACGAATTCCTGAGCCTTTCAATGTGCCACGTGTATGGCTCTCCATTTCTTATATTCCTAATATTTTCCATTTAAATTAATTAAATAAAAAAAATTAAAATTAGAGATTCATACGGATAAGAAAAGCTCAGTATTGTCTTCCATAGAAACACAGCAGAGCACACTTGTGCTCCTAACTAATCCTATCCTCCACCACTACCACCACCACAACCACCACCACCACCGTCACCGCCATTCCAAAACAATGGAGGTGGGTATGTCACTGAACGCGCTCGTTCGGGTTCCAGTGTCAAGTTCAGGTTCAAGGCTTCACCACCACCACGAAGCGCCAATTCTCAGGCACTCTTTATTTTCTTCCCGCACTAACAACCACAAACCTCAACGGCACAGCCACGTGCTCGTCGTTGAAGCCAAGGGCAAAAAGGGAATGATGTCTCGCCAGTTTCAGCGACCCCCTCCTCCTCCCTTGCCTAAAATCGAGGACGATGGAAACCCCAAATTCGTTATCTTCATTCGTATGGCCAACGTAATCATCTTTTCTTCCCTCTTTTATTAGTTAATCAAACATGTTTTAGTAGTTGTTGTTGTTGCTACTTGATTTGGTTCCTTTTAATTTTGTTGCACAGGTGTACTTATGGTACCCTCTTAGTATAGTATCGGGTGGCACCACGGCTAAAATCATGGTTGCAGCAAAAGATAATTTTCTTGGGAAATATATATACAAAGATACACTTGATAGGAATCTTGCAGCAGTGATCTACAAAGTAAGTTTCTTTCCTAATTTTCTAGAGCATTGATGTATGTACAATGAAAAAACTGTTAAAACAACCTATATGTTATCCACAACAAGTATTATGTAATGTGCACAACAAATACTACATGTTGCACACAATATATATCTCATATTATGCATCACATATTGTAAAGAAAGATGATGTTGCAACATGTGATATATGTTGTGCACAACATATCATATATGGTGTACATAATGTAATTTACACAGTTTATTGGCTGTTTTGGCTGGTTTTTTTGTTATGGATCAAGATTTTCCCAATTTTTTATTTGGTGCGTTAGTTTTACAGTTGTGGAAAAGTGCATGTTATTCTGTTGTATTAGGAGAGGCCTACTAAGTGTAACTGGAATTAGTTGAGTCTGTTAGATGTTAGTTGGATAACGGCAATTAGTTATTAGTTAGTTACACTCTTTACCGTGCAAACGTATAAAGCCTCCCTCATTCGTGATGCTTTCTAGCTGATTCAACTACCTTGATAAATCTATATTTGCAAGTATAAGACAGTACAATACACAAATACAGGTACAAATACAAATACATGGAAGACACATATACAAGAATTTGTGTATTTGTGTTCTCACATTTAAAGTGGACACGAAATACACAATATTTTTGCATATTTGTATATCTATCTTCCAATCAAACATCCCAAATTTATTTAATTGTATGTGTATCTATGTATCTGTATGGGAACACTAGAATTTTTTAACAAAATAACTTTCAATTTTCATTTCTTGTTTTCAATTAGTTTCCTGTTTTCCGGATTCTATAAAGGAAACAGCAAAAACTGCATCATCTAGTTTTCAGTTTTAGTTCCATTTCCAATTTTCACCATTTCCTTCACTTCTTTCTAAAACCAAATGCACCATAAATTCTCATATTTTATGTTTTCTTGCATCGGAGAAAGAGGCAACTAATATGATAATGGAGAAAATGGATGTTCTAACAATTTGAAGCCTTGATTGTGCAGATAATCTTTTTTTACTATATAGAATATGTACTGCTTCTGTGAAATTAGAATTGGCATTTAAAAAATTGATGTGCAGCTGTGCTGAGCACTTTAATTGATTTAAAAAATTCTTTTGTAATCAACGTGTTTGGCTGTGCTTTCTCAGTTATGCAAAATAACGTCTTTTTTGCTGACTTGTTTGGATTCAATAGGACGAGAAGGAGATACAGAAAACAGCATTCAAGCAGTATCGTGTGCTGCAGTCTGCTACTGATTTCAGATACGGTTACAAACTTGTTGTAATGTTCTTACACTTTTTCTTCTTATATACCCCCATAATGATTTTAATGCAAATTTTCAATCGTCTAGAGTTGGAAATGCATATCTTAGGCTCATTAGAAAGAAGAATCCTCCTTGTTTATCTAACTTGTCAATGCGATGAATTTGCAGGAGAATGGCAATATAAGATCTGCACTTTCTACCACAGATGTTGTTGAGGTAAACATTACTGGGATTTTCTTTACTTTTATTATTATTGCTAATGTTTCTCAGAGTATTTTGAAGTTTTGAACCAAATATCAGACCTTCCAGCATTGAATAGTATATGTTCTACAGAGATGGCAAGGAAGGGTCCTGGTTGTTGATATTGATGGATTTGCAAGAAAATGGAAAATATCACCGTCTCTGAAATACTTGATAGTCCACATTATAAAAGTTTTCTGTCATGAAGACATGAACTCATGATTATTGATCATTTCTCCCAGAAGTTATAGCCTGTGCTGAAACCCTAATTTTTAATTTGAAGAATGGTAGTAATACTAATAGGGATTGAGTAGATAACTTGGCCACAGATGCTCTAACATCACTTCATGAATCATCTCTTCTAAATGCTTGAACTGCTAGATAGCGGCATATAAATGAGGGTTTGGTTAAGACGTGAAGTTATTTTAGGATTTCTCAATTCTGCAAAAGTGGAATTATATACATACATATGAAATTATAAATTTAACCTCGGGGTGGGGATCCCTGTGGGGCGGGGAAAATAATCCCTGTCCCTGTCCCCAAACTACTCCTCGTGGAGATTTTCCTCCCCGTCCCCATCCTCGTGGGGAAAAAATCCCCAAATTCGGGGTTTCCCGCAGGGATCCCCGCCTCCCCATCTCCATTGCCATCCCTATATACTATTATTGGGTTTCTGTTTAAGAAAATGTTTTAGGACTTCTTCACCCAAAAATTAAAGAAGTGAATAGTTTAATGTTTTCACACTAATTTATATTATTGTGTTTTCATATCCAATCCGAAGCTTCCAACACCAGATAAGCTGAAAACCGTTGTTGATAAAGTGAAAGACTTTTTTGGTGATGCAAAGGAATCCTTTGGAAAGATGACGGCCTTAGGCTCTGCTGCAACTGATGAGTCGGAGGAGGATACAAATGAAAATGCTAAGAAGGAAAAGGCTAAGTGAGTTTTACATCTTATGCCCTTACAACAACTTTCAATTGCGATTGAAGGGAAATTTACTCCTTTTTCTTCATAGTTCGGATGCCACATATGGTTCGGTACATCCGATTCGACTCTACAAACATCATTCAGTTATATTATATGGTTGGTTTATACTATTCTTGGTCATAATGCCAGGGTTAAAGGATGAAACTAAAGCTGGTAACGATTTTCTTGAATTTCGATGAGTAGCCTGTGGCCGCCGAATGAGCTCAGAAAAGGCTCATGCTGTTTGTGGATTTGGTTAATGCGAAAGCTGCTATGCACAACAATGCTGCTCCCCGGTTTTGTTCTTATATCTGTAGCCATAACAAATTTTATTTTCTGCTGAGTGAAAACAACACATTTATGTTGCTGATCATACATGTATGTTGTCGTTATATCCATGATGCTCTGGGACAGAAAACATGTAAGATGACAATGTTATAGCATCATTATCAGTTCAAGAGATTCTGGAACCGTTGTACAAATTACGGGTTGTAATATCTAATACATTTATTTACAGAAATTCGTTGTCTAACTGAGAAATACCGTTATTATCAACCAGAATTTTGGTCTCAATGCGAACTGCAGCTATATCTTATAAAATAAAATATACATATAGGTCACTCTAAAATTAATTTATGTGTTATTCTTTATACAATAGTATACTACACATGTTTATGCAATACAAGAAACTTCAATTTATTTGACCCTCACAGTTGCTGCCAAAATATATTTGTTAGATTGATGTGTCGTTAATTTTAAACATAAGATGGATAAGTATCTTTTATTCTTATTTTGGTTAATTTTGACAACCATTTGGGAAAAAATGCTGATTATGTGGTATTATTCCCGAAGAATCTCTTACCTCTTTTTTTTTTTTTATAAGGAGCTCAACTAGAAGCTAGGGGAAATGAGGAAATATATGGGCATATGGGGATAGAACTCCTAAACCTTAACCAGCAAACCCCTTAATCACTTGTACCAAGAGAGATGTCATTTGAGCTAGAGCTCATTGGCAAATCTCCTACCTCTTTATTTGTTTATGTCAATGTCCTCTGCAAACATGGCCTTCTTGTTTCTCTTGTAAATAACTAGAAATCTTCTAGTTACAAAAACAAACTCTTCATTATTAAGACCCTATAATAGATATAGGGGGCAATATCTTGATAAAATCCGGAGGCTGCGTTTGATAAGAAATATAGAACAGAAATACATAAATAGAGTATTTGGTTAAGAAGATAGGATAGAAATTTTGTATTGAGTATTTGGTTAAGAAGATAGGATAGAAAATTTGTACTTTTTTGTATTTTCTACAAAAGCAGAAAAGATAAAATTAAGTAGAATTGGGGAATTATTATTTCACAAATGATTGGCCCATTTAATATTTTGTGGCCCAAATAGTATTTTAATCATGAGTATGTTTTTAATGAGTTTGGTGATTGTGATCCAAATTCCTATTTGTTGGCTGTGTTGACTGGTTTTTTGTTATACCCCTAGTAATGCTTTTATTATTTTTATACTAATTTAAATATAAAATAAAGACTTAATATTTTTGTATCATTATCTTCATTGTTCATTCAATAATGCTATATGTACACTCTCCTATCAGCCACCATAAGCCACCCTTCACTTTTTTATAGTGGGCCCATCAGAATGAAAAAGTAATATTTGATAAATTGATGGAGTGGTTGACAGTGGCTGCAAAATGTTGTACAACAAGTATTGTTGTTGTTCATGTAGTTTTGTCTTATCGTATCCAAATTTAGCCTTATAATTCTTATAATTATATTAGTTAAGTTGATTTTTTTATCGAGAATATTGTTATATGTATAATAAAAAATCAGTCAAAATAGTTAATATGTACAACATAATATTCATAATGTATATCACATGATGTGCACAATATATATCATATATTATAAAAAAAAGATTATATTACAACATGTGATGATATGTACAATATATAATATATGTTGTGTATATTATTTTACATATGTTGTACATAACATATTATCTGTTTTCATTATTTTTTTTATTGTGAATCAAATATTTACATTTTTATCTGTCCCTGTGAAAAATAGATATAGACAAAACTGAAGAGACGTAGTTTGTGAAGAATCTAAACAGAAGATTAAGGGGAGGTGTATGCTACATAAACGTGGTCAGAAAGCTTATCCAAGATTCTTCTATTCTGTGATCTGGAAACTCGACCTGAAAACTGATCCTGGTTTAGGATGTCTGGTTCTGGAGAAATCTAGAAAGTGGAATAAGCCTCATCTCATAGGTCATGGGCTCATGTCATTTCATGTCCCCACACCGCCTGAGAAGTCCCACTCCATTATTTCGTGCTTTCCAGAACCCTCCATCACTCATTCCCAAATCACCATATATCTCACAAAACCTCTAATCACATACACATCACGTACCTCACCAACTTGTTCTACCTTTTTCTTCAGATTTCTGATATCAATTGAATACACTTAGACACTTCACTTAACCAGAAATGGCACTAGCTTTATCATCCTCTAGTCTGAGTCTAAACCTTCCTATACCTTCTTCTAAAGTTTCCCCAAGATACTTTTGTCCCTCAGGACCAATAATCCATTCCCCAAAGTTGTTGAAGCGCTTGAATCCTGTCAAGGCCATGGCTGGGGATGCAAGAGAAAACCTTGACCATGTGCCAAGACCGAACAAGCACCAATCCCCACACAAAAGGAGAGTTGCCCCTACAGCACCAATAGGTATTTAAGTCTACTTGCTCTTCAATTGTTGTATTATCATTCTGCTAGTTAGTGCAAACTTTCCATCAATAATATTCGAGCAAATTATAGTTACCTTTATTGAGATTAGTTATGGGAATTAGCGCAATAGCAATAATGTTTGGAGTATGAGAGAAATACGTCCAACTAATATCCAACTTGTCTTATAGATGAAATGTGTGTTATACGTACATGTGCTATACATATAACACACATTCTATATTATGTATAACACATGTTGGATATTAGTTGGATGTATTTCTGTTGTATGACAAGTATTGATAATAGAGTGTGCTGCTGCCTTTGATATGGAGTTCGTGGATTTGAATCTTAGAAATAGTTTATTTTAAAGTATAGATAAGATTTCAATAATACTTGAACATCCAAAATTTTTTGCATGTATTAATTACATGTTTCAATTGTATATCCATTTTCAAACTCGTGATTGATAAATGTGACAAGTGAGGTTACCATCACATTTAAGAATTTAAAAATAGGTCTTAAATTAAGACATTTATTTTTTGGATATTAATGTAATATTTTTTTCATAAGATTGTGCATATCTACTTCTAGACCCTGTAGGTTAGGCTGAGAGGACTAGACTTTCATTTTAAATTTTATATAAGTAATTTGGTCAATAAACGAAAGAATATATGTGGGATATTAATTAGATGTATAAAATTATTATTCTAATTTTTTTTAATTCGTTAAATTTATTGCTTTGTCCTTCTTTTCCTCTATTGCACATTGCACAGTGTATTTAGAGGAGGTTAATCTCAATAAAAAGAACAAGAGGATCGAATTTTACCGAATTTCATGAGATTAAAATTTTGTTTTTCACTTATTGTTGTTGTTATTTTTATCTATAGTTTTTATCTATAGTCAACATCAAACATTATCAAACAGTAATGTTTGATATACAATAGAAATACGTCCAACTTGTATCCAACGTGTGGTATCCATGTTACAGGATGTGTGCTATACGTATATGTGATATACGTATAACACACATCCTATAACATGGATAGCACACGTTGAATACAAGTTAGATGTATTTTTAATGTACGTCAAGCATTATTGAACATCAAATTTCAAGCTATAATTATGTATATTTTTATGAGTAATATTTGACGTACAACAGAAATACGTCCAACTTGTATCCAACGTGTGCTATCCATATTTTTATTAACTCAGGAAACTACATGAAAGCAGGGTTGTGGGATAGGTTTCCTACAGCAAGGACAGTGCAAGAGATGATGGAGACAATGGATAGAATGATGGAGGACCCTTTTGCCTTAAGCACACTTGAGTGGCCTTCATCACCTCTTCCAAGTGAAGGAGTTGGAGGTTACCGCAGGAGAGGAAGGACACCATGGGAGATCAAAGAAGGAGCGGGTGAGTACAAGATGAGGTTTGACATGCCTGGAATGAGCAAAGAGGATGTTAAGGTTTGGGTTGAGGAGAAGATGCTTGTGGTAAAAGCTGAAAAAGAACCAAAGAATAATAAGGATAAGAGCATTTTGCAACAAAAAAGTGGACGAGAATTAGGAAAAAGTGTTGATGAAGATGAAGGAGAAGAAGAAGAAGAGGAATGGTCTGCTAAGAGCTATGGTAGGTATAGCAGTAGGATTGCTTTGCCAGAGAATGTGCAGTTTGAGAAGATTAAGGCAGAGGTTAGAGATGGTGTTCTGTACATAACTATACCTAAGGCTGCTAGTTACTCAAACATCTTGGATATTCATGTTCAATAAATGGTTTTGATTCTTTTGGTCTTTTGATAATTTGTAAATTAATTTGGTAGTTGTTTTCTTTTGTCTTTTCCTTGTGTTCTGAAGATGAAAGAAGAAAGTGTGAATATTACTTTCGTGTATATGTCTTTTTGTCAAATAATAGCTTTGGGAAAAGAGGAATGAAATATGTATAATGATAATTTTGTATAATAATTGTATAACAATCATATTCAACGTTAGATTGTATTAGTTTGTAAATTCATATTACAATTTAAGGTGGATATGATTGTTATATAAGCATTGGATAATTTTTATTTTTTATTGTTTATATAGAGTTAAATATGAAGAATCAATTTGAATTGTGATTATTGAAGGTGGTTGTGGCGTGAGAAGAGGGTTAAATCAAACCTCGCTTAAACTTGGTTTTTTTTAAATTCAAGACATTGATTAAACGTTGGTTTGTCTAACGCAGCGGAATGGTTAAGTTAAACGTTATGCAATGAATGATGAACGTGTTAGTGCGTGTGATAAGTGTATATGACAATATATCTTAATGAAAGTAAAAGACAGAAAAGCACACACATAGGTTTCTATACTAGTTTGACAATTTGTCTACTCCAGTCTTCAAGCTTCACTTGGGAGTTCACTAAATAACACCTTCAACCACATGAAGAGATTTCTTTGCCTCTGCAGGGGACTTTACTGTACTTCACACCAGAAGTGACTGACTGCACCTCACACTAGAGATGACTTCATTGCCTTTGATAATGCTCATTTCGTTAATATTTTATTCCCCATATTTGAGCAATTACATGCAACTCTCGATTCAATTCTTAGCCTTTTGTTGTGATTATTGCAACTTGGATTTATTTGGAGTTTAATGAAAACAAAGGCTAATTATATAAGTTTTGAGGTTTTTGTAGTTCAAAGATGACCCTTGCACTTGATCTCTCTCTTTTAGTGTCTTTTGTGCAGGTCATGACAGACAAATGGTGCTGATATGAAGCAAAAACAGAGCAAGAGGCAAAAATTGGAAGTTGCAGCAGACCAAGGCCGCCTCTGCGCCCTTGTCGTAGAATTCTGCATTAAGCCCTTTTCTGCAAATTTCACTTGAGGGGTCTTTTTGTAACATTTCAATAGTTGTCTCCACTGTAAATACCACATGTTAGCTTGACCTGAAGGCATCAATTACCACTCATGTTCACTTTTACACTTTGCCGCCGTTTTAGTTTAGGTTTAGGATTTCATTTCTCTCGTCTTTACGTCCGACTTTCTCCGTTTCGCATTTCGGTTTGTTTTACATTTGAAATTTACATTCAGAACACTTTACCTTCGTGCTTTTCTCTTTACTTTGAATTTAGTTGGTTTGTAACCCTTCCCATGATTCCCATGGAAGGCTAGGTTTTAACTCTGGTACTTGGGTAATTGTTCGGATGGATTGATATTGAGTTCATGTCATATTCCATTTATGCAATTGTTGATTTCTCTCAATATCTCTTGTTCATTGATTTCTAATGTTGATTAATGTTAGTTGTGCATGAGTATACATGATTAGATATCCAATTTCATGATTATGGGTTGTATGTTTGATTAGGGTTCGTCAATTGGGAACTAGGTTAGTGGATTCATTGGCTAGGTTCTAATTGATTTTAGAGGATTGGAGTTAATTCTTGATTAAGGATTAGGCTATGCATGATTTTAGGATTGATTGATTGCATTGTTTGGTTGAAATCTTAATCGATAAATGTAATTGTTTGGTCTATTCTTGAAGTTATTCGAGGGGGTGATCATTCCCTTAGGTAGTTGAAGTATATGCACGCTGGGTGTTCGATGGAATGCCACAATAGCCAATCGTCAATTGTTTGATGGGTATAGGTCATTGATGATGATAGAAGGATTCTTCCGACACTTAATCCAAGTGCTAGAGCATTTTATCTTATTTTCTTTACCTTTAATTGCTTATCGTTTAATTTACAATTGCTCAATCAAAACCCCCATTTTACTCACATCTGATCACTAGCCAAACTTCCTTGTGAGAGATGACCCGAGTTAGCTCCCTCATACTATGTATTTGGTAGCCGATTTGATAACTTAACCATTTTTTTCTTGTGATGTTTTAGGCTATACAGATTCTGACTATGCTGGTGATAAGCAAGAAAGGAAGAGTACTAGTGGTAGTTGTTGTTTCTTTGGTAAAAAACTTAGTCACACGGGCAAGCAATAAACAAGAAACAATTCCACTTTCAACTGCTGAAGTTGAATATATAGCAGCCACGTCTTGTTGCAAGCAACTTTTGTGGATTAAAAATCAATTGGAAGACTATCAACTAAGGTATAAATCTGTACCTATGCTTTGTGATAATACAAGTGCTATTAGCATTGCTAAAAATCCTATTTTGCATTCAAGAACCAAGCATATAGACATTAAACATCATTTAATTAGAGAACATGTGTTAAAAGAAAATATTGAATTGAAATTTGTTCAAACTGAATATCAATTGACTGATATTTTTACAAAACCTTTATCAGAAGATAGGTTTATTTCTCTTAATATGAAACTTGTTTAAACCTTTTTGATCATGACAAAAAGGGGGAATTGAACTAATCTTTCTTACCTTTAGCCTTTAGCTTATGGGGGAGAAAGTAAGTAATCCTTCTTACCTTTTTTAAGTTTCTGAAAGATAATGCAAAAAGGGGGAGTTTCTGAAGGCTAAGTAAATACAATTTTAAATTTGAAATGAATATGTGGGGAGTTATGCATGATATTTGATATTGCATTTATATTTTATAACATTTGGCATATCATACATTGTTATAATAATTGCCATATCATATATTTCTGAAAAATTCATATATTGCATTCTGATATAATTCTGATCATTATAATTTTGATTATAATTCTATGATATAGTGTAATTGGCATATATCCATATATCTCATAAAGCTATGAGAATCATGAGAACTACATTTCTGATACTATCATAATTATATTTCTGAAAAAATCTATTTCTGAAAATACATTTCTCAATGCTCGTTTTGCTTTTAAAATCTATGAAAAGCATTGAAATATTACATAAGTTTTGTCATCATAAAAAATGGAGAGATTGTTAATGTAACACCTCAATTTGGTTTTGATAATAACAAAACTAATGTAATATTAGTTCAGAAGCTTGTTACTAATTGAATGAATGTTCAAAAACTTCTTAGTTAGTTTAGAAAGTTGTATGTAATATCATTGTAATAGACACTACTAGAAACATGCGGATTATCGACGGACAATTTACACAACGTTATCGGCGGATGTATCGACGAATATTGAAGGGCTGGTAATTTTTTATTATAAAAAATTGTTATCGACGGATTATTTCGAAATCATCCCTCGATAATTGTCTCCCGCGCAAAACAAAAAATTTTATTTGGTTGGATTGGTTTTATCGACGGATGAAGATGAAAAGATCCGTCGATAAAACCCTAAACCCTAACTAGTAATTATCGACGGATAATTGTTATTTCATCCGCCGATAATCGAAACGCACCGTTTCACTTAATCAGAGGCTTATTATCGAGGGATATTATTGTAGCACCCCAACTTTTATTAAGTTCTAATTAAGTGAAAATTTAGAGTAATTGACCTTAGTTAGAAATTTAATTAAGTTGGAGTGGATAAGTTTATCCTTAATAAACCTTTATGTGTTGTATGTGTTTGAATTGTATGTATTTATGTGTTATATTAAATGTTTTAATGATACATGAGGGTAGAAATGATGTATGTATGAGTATGGCACGAGTTGGGACGTTTTAGAAGTGTTTTGGGACAATTTTACAGCCCAGTAATCGATTACCACGGGCTGGTAATCGATTACACTATACAAATTTACGAATCTGTGCATTTTTACAGCCTGTAATCGATTACAGACGGCGCAGTTAGAGTTTTTAGTGCGTTTTTAGGTCAAGAGTGGGCCCCACAACACCTCTATATAATACCAACCCTAGCCTCCACTCAGAAAACCTAATTTTAACATTTCAGATCACTCTTGGCAGCCTCCATCAATCCTTGTGCCTCCATTCTACTCTCTCTCTCTCAAACTCAAAAACCATAACCCTTCCACAACCCCAAACCCATATCAACTCTCATCCAACCACAAAACAAACCATATATTCTTATACCTCTCTTCAAATAGAACACTTCTACCGTTTCCATTTTTGAAAGAAGCCATTCTTGTACCGTTCGTGGGGCTAGAGAGAAAGTGAGAAGGAAAGGGGTGTCTCTACGCATAGCATAGGAGGTCTACGAGAGGTAGGGGTTCTAGACATTCAATGTTCACTGTATTTTCATGCATAATGATGTATGTTTGTTGATATTATTGTTGGTGTTCGTTTTTCCCATTATGGTTCATAAAAGGGTTACTTTTACCGATTGAATTTCGAAAAGAAAGTGTTTTACGGATGTAAAAGTGTTTTCAAACTTATTCCAACGATTGATTCTTTGTTGTTTGTGTTTTCTACCGATTGGGATGATTCTAGATCTGAGTTTTAGCCATTGGCTTATAAAAATTTTGTTTTTGAAACCCTAGAATCTGATTTCTCGCGTTCGTAATCGATTACACGGGTTCGTAATCGATTACGAGATGAGAATTTCCAATCGCGAGCAAACAGGGCATTCTGGTAATCGATTATAGGGTCTCTGTAATCGATTACAGTAATCGGTTACATTCCCGATGTAATCGATTACAACGCTGCAGATTTTACGAAAATTAACTGTTTTTGACCCTTTTGTGTACCCTAATGTGTTCTACGACCCATATGAGTGTTATATACGATTTGTGCATGATTTATATATGTTGGCATGATTTATTATGTATATTTACATGTTGTTATGTGATGTATTGATGCTACACATATGTATATATTTCCCTGTAAGACATTAATAATGGCAAAGTCGTCAAAAGGGACGCAAAGACAAAGTTACTTTATAATAAAACACTCCTGTCTTTGGATACTGATGGGGTTGTAAACCAAGGATGGCAACCTTGGTGAATAGCCTCATTGGTAAAGAAGACGGTACCCCTCTCCCCATGAGTATAGGATGAGCTCATGCCTAGGGGCCGGTGATGTGGAGGAATACAGGAGGGCGTGTAGTGCCAAAGATTGATTAATGCAAGATAAAGTTGTTTGGCTAAATGTATTATGTTATCTTATGAGTTATCAATTGTATATGTATAAGGCACTAGTACACTACACCAAGACTTTATTTATTTATGCCATATTGACTGCTTAATTAAAATGGATAAGACGCACTTTAGGTAAGACGTTCCGGGAAAAGATTTCTTTTAAACTAATACCTGAATTGAATGCATTCATATTTCACCCATTTCTTAATTAAACCCGGGGCGGCTTCCTCTACTGAGTCACTTCCCAATGCTCACCCTATGTTTTTCCCCCATATTATAGAGGAGCAGACAGAGCAGGACCATGAGCTAGCGAGGAGCAGGCCCAGCCTTAGTTTTATTTTTCAGTCTTCCGCTTTTATAGACCTATATACATTGATTTGCATTTCAGTTATGGATTCATTTCAGTTGTTTGAGTTATTTATTTTAAGTCCGGACCTATGTTAGCCGGCAGCTATTTATTTGACATGTATTTATGGTGGAGTCTCATAAGTCATTACCTTGACTTATGGGATAAAGCCTAATATTTATTCTTTGTGTGTTCATTGGTTGTTGGGAGTTATTTATTTGATAGACTATTCAGTTTATATCTTGGCATGGCTTATTATTTATCGACTATGTATTCCGCAAAGCCCTTATTTTTATATCGTAAACGAATTGCGAAAATTTTACTCCCGTCTATTTTCCGCGTATATTTTAAAGTAAAGAATAAAAGATGATAACAGAAGGTGACCCTTATGAAATAGCCTAAAATGACTTAAGCATTAAGGGCTATCTAGTAGGGGGTTACATTTTGGTATCAGAGCGGGTCTATCCTACAAGGCTTGGGGCAATGGACCTGTTATGCTTTTGTTGCATGTACGGTAGTTATGTCACGCATGAAACCTCGTATGTATGTTAGTTTAGTGTTGAGGTGCGTGATCGTATTGCTTGATTGTCAGTGTAACTGTGCATACCTAACCATGATATGGAGCCTGATCAACTCGATGTTTATTGTTTCGTGTGCACAGGGACATGGCACCTAGCAGACGTAATAAGGATGACGCTGATGACCACGAAGAGGCAGGGCAGGAGAACGGTGTGACTCCTGAGGCTTTCATGGAAATGGCTAGGGCCATGCACCGCATGGTGGATCATATGACGCAGCAACCCACTCCCATTCAGCAGACAGTGCAGCCTACGGGTATGGATGCAGAGAATGCCCGTTTTTCTAAGTTCAAGAGGGTGAACCCTTCCCCATTTCTCGGCGCTACCAACCCTTCTGAGGCCGAGGATTGGCTGAGGGATATAGAAGACATCTTCTCTATGGTTCGGTGTTCCGAGGTCTAGAAGACTTGGTTTGCGGCCTTCATGCTTCAGATGGAGGCTCGTGCCTGGTGGACCGATGCTCGTTGCGCTCATGATGCGGCGGGTGTCCCTATCTCATGGGACATGTTTAAGAGCATGTTCTATGAGAAGTACTTCCCTGAGTCGGTTCGCCAGGAGAAGGAGCTGGAGTTCCTCAGCCTTCAACATGGGAACATGACGGTGCCGGAGTACACGGCAAAGTTCGAGGAGCTGATTCGGTTCTCTGAGATCTACTAGGATAATCCCAAGGAATCATGGAAGTGCATGAAGTACTGCTCCGGTCTGAGGCAAGACATCAAGAGGATGGTGAAACACATGAAGATCAAGGAGTACTTCGAGATGGTCGACACTTGCAGGATCGTTGAGGAGACCAGTCGTGCAGATCCTCCCCCGAGGACTGAGGCTTTGAGGAGGGGTTCGGCACCGCAGCAGGCTCAAGTCAAACGCCCAGCCCCCACTCGTTTTCAGCCATATGCTTGTCCACAGCCTCAGCCTCGACCACCCAGCAGCAGCAGCAGCGTCCAGCAGCCGCAGCACCGCGGGCTCTACCCGCCCCTTCATCCTGTGCCACTTGCGGCAAGCTCCACTCCAGGGTTTGTCGTCAGGGCCAGAACGTCTGCTACCGATGCGGCCAGCCAGGACATTATTCCAGAGACTGCGGAGGTGTGGGTCCACAGCCTTCTTCCTCCTCTAGGCCACAGCACCAGGGGCGCGTGTTACAGTCACAGCAGAGGGCGCGGAGCGGTCTGATGATCTCATTAGGGGTAAGTGTGTTATTTTGGGACAATCCTTAGTTGTACTATATGATTCTGGTGCCACATTCATTCATTTCACATGATCATGCTAGGACCCTAGGATTGCATATGTCAGAGCTACCCTTTGATCTATTAGTATCTACCCCTACTGCTGCACCCATTAGGACATGCTTAGTTTGCATGAAATGTAGGTTTCATATAGATGATAGGTCATTCACC
This sequence comes from Aeschynomene evenia, assembly GCA_013621005.1. Lineage (NCBI taxonomy): Eukaryota > Viridiplantae > Streptophyta > Magnoliopsida > Fabales > Fabaceae > Aeschynomene > Aeschynomene evenia. The sequence goes on along the minus strand of RYYW01000071.1, from coordinate 51,499 downwards.
TTTGATCTCATTTGCTTGCCCATGTCTGGTCTAGGCATTATCTTAGGCATGGATTGGTTGTCTGCCAATCGAGTCTTACTTGATTGCCATGCTAAGTCTATATTTTCCTTCCATTCCTTCTGCATGTGTCACCCCTGTAGACTTATATGTTAGTGCCATTAAGTTAAACTGTTGTGGGGTTATGAGCAATGCCTACGTGTTTCTCGCCGCTAGTGAAATCGAAAAGGGTCAGGTGTTGAGTGAGCTAGCCATAGTGAGAGATTACCCGGAGGTTTTCCCTGAGGATATACCTGAGTTTCCCCCAGCTAGAGAGGTTGAGTTTGCCATAGATCTAATGCCCGGGACTGGACCCATATCCATAGCACCCTATAGGATGTCACCCGGAGAGTTAGCGGTTAAAGACGCAGTTGGAGGAGCTCTTGGAGAAGAAGTTCGTGAGGCCTAGCGTTTCACCTTGGGGAGCGCGGTGTTGTTCGTAAAGAAGAAGGACGGAAGCATGCGTTTGTGCATTGATTATAGGCAGCTGAACAAAGTGACCGTGAAGAACAAGTACCCTGCCTAGGATCGATGACTTGATGGACCAGCTAAGAGGCGCACAAGTATTTTCAAAGATAGATCTGAGGTCTGGATACCATCAGATTCGGGTGAGGGATGAGGACATCCCGAAGACGGCTTTCAGGACTCGTTACGGTCACTACGAGTTCACAGTCATGTCCTTTGGACTGACGAATGCTCCTGCAGTGTTCATGGATTACATGAATAGAATCTTTAGACCCTTTTTGGATAGATTTGTTGTTGTCTTTATTGATGACATCCTGATCTATTCAAAGACACGGGAGGAGCATGAAAGCCACTTGAAGGTGGTGTTGGAAGTGCTGAAGGAGAAGAAGTTGTTCGCAAAGCTGTCAAAGTGCGAATTTTGGATGGAGGAGGTTAAGTTTTTGGGCATGTGGTGTCGAAAGGGGGCATAGCAGTAGATCCTAGTAAGATAGAGGCTGTGATGGGCTGGGAGAGACCTACTATGGTAACAGAGATTCGGAGTTTTCTGGGATTAGCAGGCTATTACCGTAGGTTTATCTCAAACTTCTCCCAGATTGCATTACCCTTGACGAAGCTTACTAGGAAGAATGCTTCTTTTGTGTGGACAGAGGAGTGTGAAGAGAGTTTCCTGGAGCTAAAGAGTCGCTTAACCTCGACTCCAGTGCTTACACTACCAGACCCCAGTGAGCCCTTCGAGGTTTACTGTGATGCTTCAGGGAAGGGGTTGGGTTGCGTGCTAATGCAGCATCGCAAGGTTGTGGCATATGCTTCACGGCAGTTGAAGCCACACGAGCTTAATTACCCGACTCATGACTTGGAACTGGCAGCAGTAGTGTTTGCCTTGAAGATGTGGAGACATCACCTCTATGGAGTAAGGTTTGAGGTGTTCTCTGATCACAAGAGCCTAAGGTACTTGTTTGATCAGAAGGAGTTGAACATGAGGCAAAGGAGGTGGATGGAGTTCCTGAAGGACTATGACTTTCAGTTGAACTATCATCCAGGGAAGGCGAACGTGGTGGCAGATGCTTTGAGCCGTAAGACGGTGAGCGTAGCTCACATGATGGTTAGAGAAGCAAAGCTCATAGAGGAGTTTAGGAACCTTGACCTCAGAGTGACCTTTACCCCACCAGCGTTAGAGTGAGCCATCTTCAGGTATCCAGTGATTTCTTGAGGGAGATAGGTAGAGCCCAACAGGAAGATGAGGAGTTTGGAAAGGTGTTAAAGGCAGTCAGTGAGGGCAGATTGCAGGGCTTCCGGAAAGATGGAGATGGGTTATGGAGATTCGAGGGGCGTGTATGTGTACCTGCGAGTGGTGACCTTCGGAGAGCGATCTTGGAGGAGGCTCATAAGAGCCATTTCACCATTCACCCTGGGACGGATAAGATGTATCAGGACCTGCGGAAGATGTTCTGGTGGCAGGGACTGAAAAGGATGTTGCAGAATGGGTTAGCAGGTGTTTGGTTTGTCAGAAGGTGAAGGCGGAACATAGGAGGATGCCAGGATTGCTGCAACCGCTTAGTGTGCCTGAGTGGAAGTGGGAGAGCATATCCATGGACTTCGTGTCTGGATTGCCAAGGACGCAGGCGGGCCACGATGCTGTGTGGGTCATTGTTGATCGGCTGACCAAGTCGGTTCATTTTCAGGCGATCAGGATGACTTACCCTTTGGAGAAGCTGGCAGAGATCTATGTCAGGGAAGTGGTGAGGTTGCATGGTGTGCCAAAGATAGTCTCGGATCGTGATCCGAGATTCGCGTCTCGCTTCTGGGGAGCTTTCCAGAAGGCTCTAGGCTCGGAGTTGAGTATGAGCACGGCATACCATCCTCAGACGGATGGACAATCGGAGAGAACTATCCAGACATTGGAGGACATGTTGAGGGCATGTGTTTTGGATGGAAAAGGAAGTTGGGATAAGTTACTGCCCTTGATAGAGTTCTCTTACAATAATAGCTACCAGGCAAGCAGGGATGGCGCCTTTTGAGGCTTTATATGGAAGAAAGTGTAGATCACCCCTATGTTGGCATGATCCCGGTGAGGCAAGTGTGTTAGGACCCGACCTTGTGAGGGAGACATCGGAGCAAGTGAGGAGGATTAGGGAGAGGATGCTCGCGGCCCAAAGCCGCCAAAAGAGCTATGCAGACCGAAGGAGGAGACCCTTAGAGTTTTCTGTAGGCGAGCATGTCTTTTTGCGGGTTACCCCCACGACAGGTATAGGGAGAGCCATGAAAGTTAGAAAGCTAAGCCCTAGGTACCTTGGTCCTTTCGAAATTCTGAGTCGTGTCGGGCCAGTCGCTTACCGAGTGGCCTTACCTCCCAATCTTTCAAACTTGCATAATGTCTTTCACGTCTCTCAATTGAGAAAGTATTATTCCGATCCTAGCCATGTCTTAGAGCCGGAAGAGGTACAACTAAGGGATGATTTGACGTTTGGATTGCCCCCTATGAGGATCATTGACCGCGCGTCAAGAGATTAAGAAGTAAAGAAGTGCCTTTGGTCAAAGTGGCTTGGGGCGGAGGTCGGTTGGAAGACTTCACCTGGGAATTGGAGGACGAGATGCGTCGCCAATTTCCACATATGTTTACAGGTACGAATTTCGGGACGAAATTCTTTTTAGGGGGGGAGAAATGTAACACCCGACTTTTATTAAGTTCTAATTAAGTGAAAATTTAGAGTAATTGACCTTAGTTAGAAATTTAATTAAGTTGGAGTGGATAAGTTTCTCCTTAATAAACCTTTATGTGTTGTATGTGTTTGAATTGTATGTATTTATATGTTATATTAAATGTTTTAATGATACATGAGGGTAGAAATGATGTATGTATGAGTATGGCACGAGTTGGGACGTTTTAGAAGTGTTTTGGGGAATTTTACAGCCCAGTAATCGATTACCACGGGCTGGTAATCGATTACACTGCACAAATTTACGAATCTGTGCATTTTTACAGTGTAATCGATTACAGACGGCGCAGTTAGAGTTTTTAGTGCGTTTTTAGGTCAAGAGTGGGCCCCACAACACCTCTATATAATACCTACCCTAGCCTCCACTCAGAAAACCTAATTTTAACATTCCAAATCACTCTTGGCAGCCTCCATCAATCCTTGTGCCTCCATTCTACTCTCTCTCTCTCAAACTCAAAAACCATAACCCTTCCACAACCCCAACCATATCAACTCTCCAACCACAAACAAACCATATATTCTTAATCCTCTCTTCAAATAGAACACTTCTACCGTTTCCATTTTTGAAAGAAGTCATTCTTGTACCGTTCGTGGGGCTAGAGAGAAAGTGAGAAGGAAAGGGTGTCTCTACGCATAGCATAGGAGGTCTACGAGAGGTAGGGGTTCTAGACATTCAATTTCACTGTATTTTCATGCATAATGATGTATGTTTGTTGATATTATTGTTGGTGTTCGTTTTTCCCATTATGGTTCATAAAAGGGTTACTTTTACCGATTGAATTTCGAAAGGAAAGTGTTTTCGGATGTAAAAGTGTTTTCAAACTTATTCCAACGATTGATTCTTTGTTGTCTGTGTTTCTACCGATTGGGATGATTCTAGATCTGAGTTTTAGCCATTGGCTTATAAAATTTTGTTTTTGAAACCCTAGAATCTGATTTCTCGCGTTCGTAATCGATTACACGGGTTCGTAATCGATTACGAG
>RYYW01000071.1:27609-46529 GCA_013621005.1 Aeschynomene evenia | reverse complement strand
AGTAGGGTTCTGAGAACGAGACACAGAAGGTTCTCTTTCTGAGTCATCAGAAGCTTGTCCTTCTGAGAATCTAGGTTCCATTGTATTTGGAGAAGTAGGTTCTCTAGGTTCTGGAGCTTTACTAGATTTTTCTTTAGATGAAGATGATTGTTCCATGGGTTGGAAGTCAGTCTCATCATCTATAAGAATCTTCCTTTTGGCTTTCTCAGAAGAGATGTTGAGTTTCTCAAATTCATCTTCTAAGTTAGCATCTTTCTGGGACAGGTCCTTACTAAGTTCTTTGAACTTAATATGGATTGTCTCTTCAACACATTTACTCCTTTTGTTATATACTCTGTAAGCTTTAGAGGCTGAGGAGTATCCTAGGAAGTATCCATCATCGGACTTAGGATCAAACTTAGAGAGTTTGTCCTTTGTGTTGAGAATGAAACAAGAAGAACCAAATACATGGAAATAAGAGATGTTTGGTATTTTATTCTTCCACAGCTCGTAAGGTGTCTTTTTCAGAATTGGTCTCAGAAAGACTCGATTCTGAATGTAGCATGAAGTATTTACTGCTTCAGCCCAGAAACCTTTCGAAATTCCACTTTCTAAGAGCATTGTTCTTGCCATCTCTTGAAGGCTTCGATTCTTTCTCTCAGCTACTCCATTTTGTTGAGGAGTTCTGGGAGAAGAGAATTCGTGAGCAATGCCCAGATTTTCACAAAGCTTTTCAAAAGCATGATTCTCAAATTCACCACCATGATCTGATCTAATGGCATGAATGTGCGAATCCTTTTCTATTGAAACTCTTTTCGCAAATGCTTTCAACTTCTCAAAAGTTTCTTCCTTAGAAGCTAGAAAGAAAACCCAAGTGAATCTGGAGTAATCATCCACTATGACAAGACCATAGCGTTTTCCAGAAAGGGAAGCTGTTCTGGTTGGTCCGAAGAGATCCATGTGGAGCAGTTCCAGTGGTTTCTGAGTAGAAATACCACTTTTACTGGGAAATGAAGCCTTGGTCTGTTTCCCTTTTTCACAGAAGTCGCAAGTTGCATCCTTCTGATACCTAATTCTGGGAAGGCCCTTTACAAGTCCTTTCTGAGAGAGTTCAGAAAGAAGTCTCATATGGGCATGACCAAGTTTCTTATGCCATAGCCATTTGTCTTCTTGGAGAGACAAGGCATTCCACATTTTGATCCTTTAGATCATCCAGATGGATAACATAGATGTTACCAACACGTTTTCCTTCCAGAACGATCTTGTCAGTTGTGAGATTAATCACATGACAATACTTGGCATAAAACTCAACCTTTAAGCCTTTGTCACAAAATTGACTAATGCTTAATAGATTGTGAGTTAAGCCATCGACCAAAAGTACATCTGAGATTTGGTGAGAGGAATCCTTACCAACATCTCCGATTGCAGTGACTCTCCCCTTAGCGCCATCACCGAATCGCATTGTTCCGCCTTTCTTGGGCTTGAGACTTCTGAACCAGTGCTTGCTTCCAGTCATGTGCCTTGAGCAGCCACTGTCAAGGTACCACTGCTCATCATGGTGGTGGAGCAGCGCTTGATGATGCACCTGCAGTCACAAAGTTAACAGATTTAGGTACCCATTCTTTGTTGGGTCCTTGCTTTTTAGCTTTCTTGGACTTTTGCCTTCTTTTCTTAGAGGGGTCATGGTTTTGAGAGTCAGAGACCTTTTGTTTGCCCTTTTCAGAAGCACTTGCTTTCTGAGAAGTTTTTCCCTTCTGAGAAGGGTTAGTCTTCTTAGAAGGCTTAGCTTTCTGAGTTTTCTTTTGAGCCTTTTGAGGCTTAGAGGTTTTTCCTTTTTCCAACATAGGACATTTTTCAGAACCATGGCCACTCTTAAAACATGCTATGCATGTGCGAGGTGATTTAGTTAAGGATGGATCAATATCATTTGGTTCGAAAATTTCTTCATAACCAAGTCCACTCTTATCCTTGTAAGGTCTTTGACCACCAAGCAAGAGTGTCATCATTTTTTCTCCTTTGACCATCTTAACCAAGTCAGAAGTGAGAAGCTCATTTGTCTTTTGTAATTCTATCAAAGCCAGTTCGGCTTTTTCAACAGTTACAGAAGACATTGTTTCTAAAGCTTGATAGAGGTTGTGACTTTCAAGATATCTATTTTTAAAGTCATCTCTTTCAATCCTTAGGTTCTCTACTTCTTGAATTAGTCTAGCATTTTCAGCTTCTAAGGATTTAAAAGACTTTCTTAGTTTGCTGAAATTGTTAGCGAATTCGTTTGAGTCTCTCAGAAGCTCTTCATAGAGTTCTGAGATCTCATTGTTGAGTATGGGGAGAGGAGGAGAGTTTGGTACCTCTTCTGACTCAGATTCTGTTTCCAGAATATAGTCAGTACCGGCCATGAAGCAGACATTAGCTTCCTCTTCACCTTCTGACTCAGAGTCTTCCTGTTCTGAGTCACTCCATGTAGCAGCCATTGCCTTCTTCTTCTTCTTGGGAATGAACTTCTTCTTCCCTTGTTCTGAGGCACTCCGTTTGAAGTGCCCTTTTCTCCACAGCCAAAACAGTGGCATCAGAGACTTTGACTTTCCTTTTCTAGGTGTGATCTCTTTGTCTTTGCTTGATCTTCTCTTCCAAGCTTTCTTCATTTTCCTTACTAGAAGAGAGATGTCATCTTCATCGGAATCTGAGTTTTGATCATTTTCAGACTCAGATATTTCTTCAGCCTTTAGGGCTTTTGAAGTCTTTTTGATCTGACTTTTCAGAGCCAGAGCTTTCTGAGGTCTTGAGGATGAAGATGGTCCTCCAAGTAGTCCTTCAAGCTCAATCTCGTGAGTTCTGAGTGAGCCAAACAATACATCTAAACCCAGCTGATTTAGATCCTTTGCTTCTTGGATTGCTGTCACCTTTGGGCGCCACTTGGCAGAGAGGCTTCTGAGAATTTTCCTCACCATCTCAGCGTTGGAGTAGGTCTTTCCCAAGACCTTTAGCTGATTTATGATGTGGAGAAATCTTATTGACATGTTGTCAATAGTTTCCTCAGGTTGCATGCAGAAGGACTCGTACTTATGTACGAGCATTGATACCTTAGTTTCCTTGACTTCATCATTTCCTTCGTGCAGCATGTGTATCTCTCCCAAATTTCTTGAGCGGTATCACACGACACAATCTTGTCGTATTCTACCTTGGGCAAGGCGCAGAGAAGAATGTATTTAGCTTTGAAGTTGAGTTGTATCTTCTCCTTCATCTCTTGAGTCCATTCATCTTTAGGGACTCGTCTTGTATAGGTTCTGAGTGCTGGGGGTGCCGCTCCTGGCTCAGTGTCTGTTGCAACTACAGCATCCTCTGTAATTGTCTGCAGAGGCTGATAGTCTCCATTCTCGATCCTATCCCATAAGTCCAAACTGGTGTGCTTGATGAACAGCGTCATCCTGTCACGCCAGTAGTCGAAGCTGTCTCCGAGAAACATCGGAGGTCTGTTTATTGAAGCCCCATCTGATATGAATGCAGCTGTGAGTTCATATTTCCCTTCGTGGATCTTTTTCCTTGACACTGCGAAGTGCTCAACCCCTTAAGGACCGAGCTCTGATGCCAATTGAAAGTGTATGTGTGCACGAGAAGGGGGGGTTGAATCGTGCAAGTTTTAAAATTGCTTGTTAAAACTTTTACTTAGAAAGCTGTTTTTACTCAGAAGGTATGATTAAGAGTTTGCAGCGGAAAATGCTTTCTGAGAAGATTAAGTTTCTGAGAACTTAGTCTTTCTAAGAAAGTTCCTTTCTGAGAGATTTTAAGAAAATGACTTAAGGTTTGAGTTTCTTAAAAGCTTTCTGATTTTGATCAACAAGGTTTTCACGAGGCCTCTTAATTAATGTTGTGATAGAATTTTTCTCAAAGATTTGGACACGTAATGAGTTAGGGAGAAGAGCTTAACACAAGGGATTTTATACTGGTTCGGTTATAACCAACCTACTCCAGTCCTCAACCTTCAGTTGAGAGTTCTTAGATATTCTTCTTAATGTGCCTTCCCAGACAACACTGCCTTTACTAAATAAAGGACTTCCACCACTTCACAACCCGAAGTGGATTTCCTTGCCTCACACTAGAGGACTTCCTTGCCTCCAACAGAGGACTTCCTTGCCTCCAACAGAGGACTTCCTTGCCTCCAACAGAGGACTTCCTTGCCTCACAACAGAGGACTTTGAACTTTGCCTCAAACACTAGAGGACTTTTAAAACTGCCTTCAAACAACGAAGGACTTAGCGTTTTTCAGAAAGTTTGTTTTGATCGAAAACAACTACCAAGACTAAGTTACAAACCTAGTTTTACACTTAGTAGACTTCTAGAATTAACTTACAAATGTAAGAATTTACACCAATTCAGAACTAGAAGATTTTGCAAAGTTAGAAGAACAATTTTGTACAAATTGTCTTTCTGAGAAAGTTCTAAGTTTTCGCAAAATGATTTTCAATTCAACAGAGTTTTGGCACGTTTAATCAAGAGTTTTAGTGCAAGAGTTTCGTCACATTGCTCTGGAATTGAACTCATATATATAGGCATCAAAGAGCCGCGAAATTAGAAGCTTTCACTTTGCTTATGTGGCTGTGTCCTTTTCAGAACGGCTCCCTGCTACAGTCAACGCAAAATGAGGAACTTTTCAGAACTGCACAGTGCGCGTGTTCCCACTTCCTTGGCTAGTTGTAGCGAGCTTTCTGAGACTGTTTGCACTTCCTTGAGTCCAGACACTTGGTTGCTTCTGAGTCCAACCTTCTAAGAGTTGTACGGACTTCTGAGGCGAACCTTCTGAGGGAAGACCCTTCTGAGAACTACTAGTCGCAAGGTCTTCTGAGACCTTTCTGAGGCGACAGTGTTCTTTCCTCAGAAACATGTTTTCACCTTCAGCGCTTCTGAGACATCCTTTCTGATATCTTTGGCGCTATGATTTTATCAATTGATTTCAAGGCTACTTGATGTTTTGTCTTGATCTTTGCTCATGGCATTGCAATAATTTAAAGCTTTCTGAGACACTTAGCGCACATATTAGCAAAACCTTAAGTAAAATTTTATACTTATGGCTTACCTTGTTATCATTAAAACTTTCATAACTCTAAGAGAATTATGCTTAATTCTTTCAGAAGGGTTCTGGAGCTTACAATCTCCCCCTTTTTGATGATAACAACTTAAGTCTTAAGATAATAAATTTTGCTTAAGTTCAGAAGTGTTTCTGAGTAAGTTCATAACTTATTCAGAATTCACTTTTGCTTTCTTAGAAATTAATTTAGCTTTCTGAGAGAAGGCTTCGTTATTTTCTTAGAAGGCTGAGATAATCAACAGTTCAAGTATGCAATGTATGATTTCTGTTTGAGATTATCAATTACATAGCATGTATTTCATGATAAATGTATGTATGAGATTCAGAAATACCAAGCTAAGTAAATCAAGGGATGCAAAAAATATAATTAAAGATAAGCATAAAATAGGTAAAACATGAGATGCCAAAGAAATGATTTTTCATTTATGGTTTTGTAAAGATACAAAAGATTTGGCTCCCCCTAAATTGTTGCTCCCCCTAAGTTCTAGCCTAGTGTTTACAATAGCCAATGTACAAAAATTTTATCATTTATCTACTCCCCCTTTGTTACATCAAAAAGGGTGGCTAAGATATAAATGCCATCATTGACTTAGAACTACTGCCTTTTGGCAATGTACCGTAGCAGCTGGCATATCTCCATGAGAATCTCGCTTTGAGTCGCATTCTGAGCGCATTCTGGAGGGAGGTCAGAGGCAGTGGAAGGCTGTTGAGAAGATGAGGGTTGAGATGAAGGAGGACGAGAGACTTCAGCCTCAAGTACTTCATCGATTAAATCCCTTGTTTGATATTCAGGAGGTTCTTCTTCTTGGACAGCTTTACCTTCGATAGCAGCAAGTTCAATGGAAGGCTGCCTTTGAGTGTCCTCAGAAACTAGAGTAAGATCTAGATCAGAGGGTTGCCTTGCTGATGGTTGCTCCATAGCACCAGAAGTCTGGGCATCGTCGGAGAGGTTGAAGGTTGATATTTGGTTATGCATGGCTTCAATGCACTTCAACTTCTCAGTTCGACCAAAGAAAGGCCGAAATTGCACAGAGGGTGGGGTGACTATCATCCTTCCCAGCTGAAAGCTGGAACCAATCATTGAGTCCGTTATTGAGAAAGTGGGACCTTTGTTATCAAAGGATGTAGGAGGAACCTCTGTTATATCTTGACGAGGAACCTCTGGTTCCTTCTGAGAGTCCTTCTCAGATAGAGTTCCTTCTAAGGAACTGTGGGCAACAAATGCCTCAACTGCTGCAACTCCGGCAGCCATGGTAGCGTCAGCGCCCACCTCTGAGCTGAGCCCAGTGCTGGTGGTCCCTGGCACTACGTCATGTGTTGAGACATGAGTTTCCTCATGTTCCAAAGGGATCTCAGAAGAGAGGAGACCAACCTCAGAAGTTGGTTCAATTAAGCGTTCCTCATGCTGTAATTGTTGTTGTTGTTGCATCGGAGCAGCTTCTGGAGTCTCAGAAGGTTGATCCAGTGCCTTCTGAACTTCACGCATTGTCTGAGCCAATGACTCAGCATTCACAGTGGCAACTTCAGTTGTGGTTGCTTCAGAAAGTTCCACCATAGAAACCGCAGAGGGCTTCTTCTGGGCCTCTTTCTTGGAGCTTCCAGCATCTGGAGTGCGATGCTCAATGCGAAAGCGTGCCGCATCTTCTTCCTCGGAAGAGGAATCAACAACATTTCCTCCATGCCCCTGAATGTCTTCTCTGGTGGGGGAGACATGTCCAGATGGGGAGGAGTGATGAGAAGCTTCTGCTTCTTCTTCAACAGCAGCAGTAGTAGCAGCAGCGGTGGTGGCAGCAGTAGCAGTAACTGCTACAATTTCTTTACCCGTCGTCTTTGGTTATCTACAACATCCTAGTGACTAAAATGGAGCCATTGACCAAAGTAAGACCAAATGAAGCTCAATACACTAAATTAGGACCAAAATAGGTTCATTAGGTCATCCTTTGGTTATCTAAACCTTCCTAGTGAGTAGAATGGAAGAATTGACCAAAGTAAGACCTAATGAAGCTCAATACACTTAATTAGGACCAACATAGGCTCGTTACATCATCCTTTGGTTATATAAACCATCCTAGTGACTAAAATGGAGCCAATGACTAAAGTAAGACCAAATGAAGCTCAATACACTAAATTAGGACCAAAATAGGTTCATTAGGTCATCCTTTGGTTATCTAAACCTTCCTAGTGAGTAGAATGGAAGAATTGACCAAAGTAAGACCTAATGAAGCTCAATACACTTAATTAGGACCAACATAGGCTCGTTACATCATCCTTTGGTTATATAAACCATCCTAGTGACTAAAATGGAGCCAATGACTAAAGTAAGACCAAATGATGCTCAATACACTCAATTAGGACCAAAATAGGCTCAACACATCATCCTTTGGTTATCTACAACTTCCTAGTGACTAAAATGGAGCCATTGACGAAAGTAAGACCAAATGAAGCTCAATACACTTAATTAGGACCAAAATAGGCTCATTAGGTCATCCTTTGGTTATCTAAACCTTCCTAGTGACTAAAATGGAAGAATTGACCAAAGTAAGACCTATTGAAGCTCAATACACTCAATTAGAACCAAAATAGGCTCATTACATCATCCTTTGGTTATATAAACCATCATAGTGACTAAAATGGAGCCATTCACCAAAGTAAGACAAAATAAAGCTCAATACACTCAATTAGGACCAAAATAGGCTCATTACATCATCCTTTGGTTATCTACAACATCCTAGTGACTAAAATGGAGCCATTGACCAAAGTAAGACAAATGAAGCTCAATACACTCAATTAAGACCAAAATTGGCTCATTACATCATCCTTTGGTTATCTACACCATCCTAGTGACTAAAATGGAGCCATTGACCAAAGTAAGACCAAATGAAGCTGAATACACTCAATTAGGACCAAAATAGGCTCATTAGGTCATCCTTAGGTTATCTAAAACTTCCTAGTGACTAAAATGGAAGAATTGACCAAAGTAAGACCTAATGAAACTCAATACACTCAATTAGAACTAAAATAGGCTCATTACATCATCCTTTGGTTATATAAACCACCCTAGTAACTAAAATGGAGGCATTGCCCATAGTAAGACCAAATGAAGCTCAATACACTTAATTAGGACCAAAATAGGCTGATTACATCATCCTTTGGTTATCTACAACATCCTAGTGACTAAAATGGAGCCATTGACCAAAGTAAGACCAAATGAAGCTCAATACACTCAATTAGGACCAAAATAGGCTAATTAGGCCATCCTTAGGTTATCTAAAACTTCCTAGTGACTAAAATGGATGAATTGACACAAGTAAGACCTAATGAAACTCAATACACTCAATTAGAACCAAAATAGGCTCATTACATCATCCTTTGGTTATATAAACTATCCTAGTAACTACTATGGAGCCATTGACCAAAGTAAGACCAAATGAAGCTCAATACACTCAATTAGGACAAAAATAGGCTCATTAGGTCATCCTTTGGTTATCTAAACCTTCCTAGTGAGTAGAATGGAAGAATTGACCAAAGTAAGACCTAATGAAGCTCAATACACTTAATTAGGACCAACATAGGCTCGTTACATCATCCTTTGGTAATATAAACTATCCTAGTTACTAAAATGGAGCCAATGACTAAAGTAGACCAAATGATGCTCAATACACTCAATTAGGACATAAATAGGCTCAACACATCATCCTTTTGGTTATCTACAACTTCCTAGTGACTAAAATGGAGCCATTGACCAAAGTAAGACCAAATGAAGCTCAATATACTCAATTAGGACCAAAATACGCTCATTACATCATCCTTTGGTTATCTACAACATCCTAGTGACTAAAATGGAGCCATTGACCAAAGTAAGACCAAATGAAGCTCAATTCACTCAATTAGGACCAAAATAGGCTCATTTGGTCATCCTTTGGTTATCTACATCATCCTAGTGACTAAATTGGAGCCATTGACCAAAGTAAGACCAAATGAAGCTCAATACACTCAATTAGGACCAAAATAGGCTCATTACATCATCCTTTGGTTATCTACAACATCCTAGTGACTAAAATGGAGCCATTGACCAAAGTAAGACCAAATGAAGCTCAATACACTCAATTAGGACCAAAATAGGCTCATTACATCATCCTTTGGTTATCTACAACATCCTAGTGACTAAAATGGAGCCATTGACCAAAGTAAGACCAAATGAAGCTCAATACACTCAATTAGGACCAAAATAGGGTAATTAGGCCATCCTTAGGTTATCTAAAACTTCCTAGTGACTAAAATGGAAGAATTGACACAAGTAAGACCTAATGAAACTCAATACACTCAATTAGAACCAAAATAGGCTCATTACATCATCCTTTGGTTATATAAACTATCCTAGTAACTACTATGGAGCCATTGACCAAAGTAAGACCAAATGAAGCTCAATACACTCAATTAGGACAAAAATAGGCTCATTAGGTCATCCTTTGGTTATCTAAACCTTCCTAGTGAGTAGAATGGAAGAATTGACCAAAGTAAGACCTAATGAAGCTCAATACACTTAATTAGGACCAACATAGGCTCGTTACATCATCCTTTGGTAATATAAACCATCCTAGTTACTAAAATGGAGCCAATGACTAAAGTAGACCAAATGATGCTCAATACACTCAATTAGGACCAAAATAGGCTCAACACATCAGCCTTTTGGTTATCTACAACTTCCTAGTGACTAAAATGGAGCCATTGACCAAAGTAAGACCAAATGAAGCGCAATATACTCAATTAGGACCAAAATACGCTCATTACATCATCCTTTGGTTATCTACATCATCCTAGTGACTAAATTGGAGCCATTGACCAAAGTAAGACCAAATGAAGCTCAATACACTCAATTAGGACCAAAATAGGCTCATTACATCATCCTTTGGTTATCTACAACATCCTAGTGACTAAAATGGAGCCATTGACCAAAGTAAGACCAAATGAAGCTCAATACACTCAATTAGGACCAAAATAGGCTCATTACATCATCCTTTGGTTATCTACAACATCCTAGTGACTAAAATGGAGCCATTGACCAAAGTAAGACCAAATGAAGCTCAATACACTCAATTAGGACCAAAATAGGCCCATTACATCATCCTTTGCTTATGTACAATATCTTACTGACTAAAATTAAGCAATTGACCAAAGTAAGACCAAATGAAGCTCAATACACTCAATTAGGACCAAAATAGGCTCATTAGGTTATCCTTTGGTTATCTACAACATCCTAGTGACTAAAATGGAGCCATTGACCAAAGTAAGACCATATGAAGCTCAATACACTCAATTAGGACCAAAACAGGCTCATTATATCATCATTTGGTTATCTACAACATCCTAGTGACTAAAATGGAGCCATTGACCAAAGTAAGACCAAATGAAGCTCAATACACTCAATTAGGACCAAAATAGGTTCATTAGGTCATCCTTTGGTTATCTAAACCTTCCTAGTGAGTAGAATGGAAGAATTGACCATAGTAAGACCTAATGAAGCTCAATACACTTAATTATGACCAACATAGGCTCGTTACATCATCCTTTGATTATATAAACCATCCTAGTGACTAAAATGGAACCAATGACTAAAGTAAGACCAAATGATGCTCAATACACTCAATTAGGACCAAAATAGGCTCAACACATCATCCTTTGGTTATCTACAACTTCCTAGTGACTAAAATGGAGCCATTGACGAAAGTAAGACCAAATGAAGCTCAATACACTTAATTAGGACCAAAATAGGCTCTTTAGGTCATCCTTTTGTTATCTAAACCATCCTAGTGACTAAAATGAAAGAATTGACCAAAGTAAGACCTATTGAAGCTCAATACACTCAATTAGAACCAAAATAGGCTCATTACATCATCCTTTGGTTATATAAACCATCATAGTGACTAAAATGGAGCCATTCACCAAAGTAAGACAAAATAAAGCTCAATAAACTCAATTAGGACCAAAATAGGCTCATTACATCATCCTTTGGTTATCTACAACATCCTAGTGACTAAAATGGAGCCATTGACCAAAGTAAGACAAATGAAGCTCAATACACTCAATTAAGACCAAAATTGGCTCATTACATCATCCTTTGGTTATCTACACCATCCTATTGACTAAAATGGAGCCATTGACCAAAGTAAGACCAAATAAAGCTGAATACACTCAATTAGGACATAAAAAAGGCTCATTAGGTCATCCTTAGGTTATCTAAAACTTCCTAGTGACTAAAATGGAAGAATTGACCAAAGTAAGACCTAATGAAACTCAATGCACTCAATTAGAACCAAAATAGGCTCATTACATCATCCTTTGGTTATATAAACCACCCTAGTAACTAAAATGGAACCATTGCCCAAAGTAAGACCAAATGAAGCTCAATATACTCAATTAGGACCAAAATAGGCTCATTACATCATCCTTTGGTTATCTACAACATCCTAGTGACTAAAATGGAGCCATTGACCAAAGTAAGACCAAATGAAGCTCAATACACTCAATTAGGACCAAAATAGGCTCATTTGGTCATCCTTTGGTTATCTACATCATCCTAGTGACTAAATTGGAGCCATTGACCAAAGTAAGACCAAATGAAGCTCAATACACTCAATTGGGACCAAAATAGGCTCAATATATCATCCTTTGCTTATCTACAACATCCTAGTGACTGAAATCGAGTCATTGACCAAAGTAAGACCAAATGAAGCTCAATACACTCAATTAGGACCAAAATAGGCTCATTACATCATCCTTTGGTTATCTACAACATCCTAGTGACTAAAATGGAGCCATTGACCAAAGTAAGACCAAATGAAGCTCAATACACTCAATTAGGACCAAAATAGGCTCATTAGGTCATCCTTTGGTTATCTAAACCTTCCTAGTAAGTAGAATGGAAGAATTGACCAAAGTAAGAACTAATGAAGCTCAATACACTTAATTAGGACCAACATAGGCTCGTTACATCATCCTTTGGTTATATAAACTATCCTAGTAACTAAAATGGAGCCATTGACCAAAGTAAGACCAAATGAAGCTCAATATACTCAATTAGGACCAAAATAGGCTCATTACATCATCCTTTGGTTATCTACAACATCCTAGTGACTAAAATGGAGCCATTGACCAAAGTAAGACCAAATGAAGCTCAATACACTCAATTAGGACCAAAATAGGCTCATTTGGTCATCCTTTGGTTATCTACATCATCCTAGTGACTAAATTGGAGCCATTGACCAAAGTAAGACCAAATGAAGCTCAATACACTCAATTGGGACCAAAATAGGCTCATTACAACATCCTTTGGTTATCTACAACATCCTAGTGACTAAAATGCAGCCATTGACCAAATGAAGCTCAATACACTCAATTAGGACCAAAATAGGCTCATTAGGCCTTCCTTTGGTTATCTAAACCTTCCTAGTGAGTAGAATGGAAGAATTGACCAAAGTAAGACCAAATGAAGCTCAATACACTCAATTAGGACCAAAATAGGCTCATTACATCATCCTTTGGTTATCTACAACATCCTAGTGACTAAAATAGATCCATTGACCAAAGTAAGACAAAAGGAAGCTCAATACACTTAATTAGGACCAACATAGACTCGTTACATCATCCTTTGGTTATATAAACCATCCTAGTGACTAAAATGGAGCCATTGACTAAAGTAAGACCAAATGAGGCTCAATACAATCAATTAGGACCAAAATAGGTTCATCACATCATCCTTTGGTTATCTAAACCTTCCTAGTGACTAAAATGGAGCCATTGACCAAAGTAAGACCAAATGAAGCTCAATACACTCAATTAGGACCAATATAGGCTCATTAGATCATCCTTTAGTTATCTAAACCTTCCTAGTGACTAAAATGGAGCCATTTGTAAGCTCCAGAACCCTTCTGAGAGAATTAAGCATAATTCTCTTAGAGTCATGAAAGTTTTAATGATAACAAGGTAAGCCATAAGTATAAAATTTTACTTAAGGTTTTGCTAATATGTGCGCTAAGTGTCTCAGAAAGCTATAAATTATTGCAATGCCATGAGCATAGACCAAGACAAAACATCAAGTAACCTCGAGATCAATTGATAAAAGCATAGCGCCAAAGATATCAGAAAGGATATCTCAGAAGCGCAGAAGGTGAAAACATGTTTCTGAGGAAAGAACACTGTCGCCTCAGAAGGGTCTCAGAAGACCTCGCGACTAGGAGTTCTCAGAAGGGTCTTCCCTCAGAAGGTTAGCCTCAGAAGTCCGTACAACTCTTAGAAGGATGGACTCAGAAGCAACCAAGTGTCTGGACTCAAGGAAGTGCAAACAGACTCAGAAAGCTCGCTACAACTAGCCAAGGAAGTAGGAACACGCGCACTGTGCAGTTCTGAAAAGTTCCTCATTTTGCGCTGACTGTAGCAGGGAGCCGTTCTGAAAAGGACACAGCCACATAAGCAAAGTGAAAGCCTCTAATTTCGCGGCTCTTTGATGCCTATATATATGAGTTCAATTCCAGAGCAATGTGACGAAACTCTTGCGCAAAAACTCTTGATTAAACGTGCCAAAACTCTGTTGAATTGAAAATCATTTTGTGAAAACTTAGAACTTTCTCAGAAAGACAATTTTTACGAAATTGTTTTTCTAACTTTGCAAAATCTTCTAGTTCAGAATTGGTGTAAATTCTTACATTTGTAAGTTAATCCTAGAAGTCTACTAAGTGTAAAACTAGGTTTGTAACTTAGTCTTGGTAGTTGTTTTCGATCAAAACAAACTTTCTGAAAAACGCTAAGTCCTTCGTTGTTTGAAGGCAGTTGTAAAGTCCTCTAGTGTTTGAGGCAAGGAAGTCCTCTAGTGTGAAGCAAGGAAGCCCTTAATTGTTTAAGGCAAGGAAGTCCTCTAGTGTGAGGCAAGGAAATCCACTTCGGGTTGTGAAGTGGTGGAAGTCCTTTACTTGGTAAAGGCAGAGTTGTCTGGGAAGGCACATTAAGAAGAATATCTAAGAACTCTCAACTGAAGGTTGAGGACTGGAGTAGGTTGGTTATAACCGAACCAGTATAAAATCCCTTGTGTTAAGCTTTTCTCCCTAACTCATTACGTGTCCAAATCTTTGAGAAAAACTCTATCACAACTTTAATTAAGAGGTCTCGTGAAAACCTTATTGATCAAAATCAGAAAGCTTTTAAGAAACTCAAACCTTAAGTCGTTTTCTTAAATTCTCTCAGAAAGGAACTTTCTTAGAAAGACTAAGTTCTCAGAAACTTAATCTTCTCAGAAAGCATTTTCCGCTGCAAACTCTTAATCATACCTTCTGAGTAAAAACAGCTTTCTAAGTAAAAGTTTTAAAAGGTAATTTTCAAAACTTGCACGATTCAACCCCCCCCTTCTCGTGCACACATACACTTTCAATTGGCATCAGAGCTCGGTCCTTAAGGGGTTGAGCACTTAGCAGTGTCAAGGAAAAAGATCCACGAAAGGAAATATGAATTCACCAGCTGCATTCATATCAGATGGGGCTTCAATAAACAGACCTCCAATGTTTCTTGGAGACAGCTTCGATTACTGGCGTGACAGGATGACGCTGTTCATCAAGCACACCAGTCTGGACTTATGGGATAGGATCGAGAATGGAGACTATCAGCCTCTGCAGACAATTACAATGGGATAGGATCGAGAATGTAGTTGCAACAGACGCTGAGCCAGGAGTGGCGCCTCCAGCACTCAGAACCTATACAAGACGGGTCCCTAAGGACGAATGGACTCAAGAGATGAAGGAGAAAATACAACTCAACTTCAAAGCCAAGTATATTCTCCTCTGTGCTTTACCCAAAGTAGAATATGACAAAATTGTGTCATGTGATACTGCACAAGAGATTTGGGAAAGACTTCATATGCTGCACGAAGGTAATGACGAAGTCAAGGAAACAAAAATCTCAATGCTCGTACACAAATACGAATCCTTTAGCATGCAGCCTGAGGAAACTATTGACAGCATGTCAATAAGATTTCTCCATATCATCAATCAGCTGAAAGTCTTGGGAAAGACTTATTCAAACGCTGAGATGGTAAGAAAAATCCTCAGAAGCCTTTCTGCAAAATGGCGTCCTAAGGTCACAGCAATCCAGGAAGCCAAGGATCTAAACCAGCTAGGTTTGGATGTACTATTTGGTTCGCTCAGAACGCATGAGATCGAACTGGAAGGGTTGCTCGGAGGACCATCCGCTTCCTCCAGACCTCAGAAGGGATTGGCTCTGAACAGTCAAGTCAGAAAGTCTTCCAAAGCTTTCAAAGCTGAAGAAGCTTCTGAGTCTGACAATGATGAAGGCTCAGAATCCGACGAAGACGACATCTCTCTCCTAGTAAAGAAAATGAAGAAAGCCTGGAGAAAGAGACCAAACAAAAGCAAGGAATTCACTCCTAAGAAAGGAAAGTCAAAGTCCTCAGATGCCACATGCTTTGGATGTGGAGAAAAGGCCACTTCAAAACGGAGTGTCCACAAAACAAAGGGAAGAAGAAATTCATTCCCAGAAAGAAAAAGAAGGCAATGGCTGCAACCTGGAGTGATTCAGAAGACGAAGCTTCTGAAGCAGCAAGTGAGGAAGAAGAAGCTAATGTGTGCTTCATGGCAGGAACTGACTACATTCTGGAAACAGAATCTGAGTCAGAAGAGGTACAAAATTCCCCTCCTCTTTCATACTCATACGATGAGCTTTCAGAACTCTATTATGATCTTCTGAAAGACTCAAACGAGTTAGCTAATAGTTTTCAGCGACCTAAAAAAATCTTTTAAAAACACAGAAGCTGAAAATGCAAGACTAACTCAAGAAGTTCAGAACCTAAGGCTTGAAAGAGACGACTTCAAAGGTAGATACCTTGAAAGTCATAACTTGTATCAAGCATTAGAAAGTTTGTCTTCAATCACAGTAGAAAAGGCTGAAAAAGGCCATGATCGAACTGCAAAAGACAAATGAACTTCTAACCTCTGACTTAGTTAAGATGGTAAATGGTGAAAAGATGCTTAGTCTTTTGCTTGGGGGTCAAAGACCCTATAAAGACAAAAGTGGTCTTGGATATGAAGAAGTCTTTGAACCACATAATCTTGATCCACTCTTAACTAAATCACCCCGCATGTGCATTGCATGTTTTAAGAGTGGTCATGGTTCTGAAAATGCCCTATGTTGAAAAAGGGAAAAATCTCTAAGCCTCAGAAGGCTAAGAAGAAAACTCAGAAAGCAAAATCTTCTAAGAAGACTGACCCCTCTCAGAAGGGTAAAACTTCTCAGAAAGCAAGTGCTTCTGAAAAGGGCAAACAAAAGGTCTCTGACTCTCAAAACCATGACCCTTCTAAGAAAAGAAGGCAAAAATCCAAGAAAGCTAACAAGCAAGGACCCAACAAAGAATGGGTACCTAAATATGTTAACTTTGTGACTGCAGGTGCATCATCAAGCGCTGCTCCACCACCACGATGAGCAGTGGTACCTTGACAGTGGCTGCTCAAGGCACATGACTGGAAGCAAGCACTGGTTCAGAAGTCTCAAGCCCAAGAAAGGCGGAACAGTGCGATTCGGTGATGGCGCTAAGGGGAGAGTCACTGCAATCGGAGATGTTGGTAAGGATTCCTCTCACCAAATCTCAGATGTACTTTTGGTCGATGGCTTAACTCACAATCTATTAGCATTAGTCAATTTTGTGACAAAGGCTTAAAGGTTGAGTTTTATGCCAAGTATTGTCATGTGATTAATCTCACAAATGACAAGATCGTTCTGGAAGGAAAACGCGTTGGTAACATTTATGTTATCCATCTGGATGATCTAAAGGATCAAATGTGGAATGCCTTGTCTCTGTCCAAGAAGACAAATGGCTATGGCATAAGAACTTGGTCATGCCCATATGAGACTTCTTTCTGAACTTTCTCAAGAAAGGACTTGTAAAGGGCCTTCCCAGAATTAAGTATCAGAAGGATGCAACCTGTGACTTCTGTGAAAAGGGAAACAGACCAGGCTTCCTTTCCCAGTAAAAGTGGTATTTCTACTCAAAAACCACTGGAACTGCTCCACATGGATCTATTCGGACCAACCAGAACAGCTTCCCTTTCTGGGAAAACGCTATGGTCTTGTCATAGTGGATGATTACTCCAGATTCACTTGGGTTTTCTTTCTAGCTTCTAAGGAAGAAACTTTTGAGAAGTTCAAGCATTTGCGAAAGAGTTTCAACTGAAAAGATTCGCACATTCATGCCATTAGATCAGATCATGGTGGTGAATTTGAGAATCATGCTTTTGAAAAGCTTTGTGAAAATCTGGGCATAGCTCACGAATTCTCATCTCCCAGAACTCCTCAACAAAATGGAGTAGCTGAGAGAAAGAATCGAAGCCTTCAAGAGATGGCAAGAACTATGCTCTTAGAAAGTGGACTTTCAAAAGGTTTCTGGGCTGAAGCAGTAAATACTTCATGCTACATTCAGAATCGAGTCTTTCTAAGACCAATTCTGAAAAAGACACCCTACGAGCTATGGAAGAATAAAATACCAAACATTTCTTATTTCCATATATTTGGTTCTTCTTGTTTTATTCTCAACACAAAGGACAAACTCTCCAAGTTTGATCCTAAGTCCGATGATGGATACTTCCTAGGATACTCCTCAACCTCTAAAGCTTACAGAGTATATAACAAAAGGAGTAAATGTGTTGAAGAGACAATCCATATTAAGTTCAAAGAACTTAGTAAGGTGCTGACTTAGAAGATGAATTTGAAAAACTCAACATCTCTTCTGAGGAAGCCAAAAGGAAAATTCTTATAGATGATGAGACTGACTTCCAACCCATGGAACAATCATCTTCATCTAAAGAAAAATCTAGTAACATCATCAAAGCTCCAGAACCTAGAGAATCTACTTTTCCAAATACAATGAAACCTAGATTCTCAGAAGGACAAGCTTCTGATGACTCAGAAAGAGAACCTTCTGTGTCTCATTCTCAGAACCCTACTCCTAAAGGGATCAGAGGTTCAAGAGACTTGAAGAACATCTCTCAGAATGAAGTCTTGGGCAATCCAGAAAGTGGCGTGAGAACCAGAAGGAACTATACAAATCTTGCTATGGTCTCTGAACTTGAACCAGATTCCATAGAAGAGGCGTTAGATGATCCTAGCTGGGTAAATGCCATGCAGGATGAACTTGACCAATTCGAGAGAAATCAAGTTTGGAAACTAACTCAGAAACCCAAGGGCAAGAGTGTCATTGGGACTAAATGGGTGTTTCGAAACAAACTTGATGAAAACGGTCAAGTCGTGAGAAACAAGGCAAGATTGGTTGCTCAAGGGTACAACCAACAAGAAGGGATAGACTATGATGAAACTTTTGCTCCAGTCGCAAGATTGGAAGCTATCAGAATGTTGCTAGCTTTTGCTGCACATAAAGGTTTCAAACTCTATCAGATGGACGTTAAGTCTGCCTTCTTGAATGGATACCTTTCTGAGGAAGTTTATGTAAAA
The DNA here is from genome assembly GCA_013621005.1 of Aeschynomene evenia. Lineage (NCBI taxonomy): Eukaryota > Viridiplantae > Streptophyta > Magnoliopsida > Fabales > Fabaceae > Aeschynomene > Aeschynomene evenia. The sequence continues at coordinate 27,964 of RYYW01000071.1, read as the reverse complement.
CAACTCCTGGTTTTGTGAATGATGCATTCCGAATCATGTATTCAAGCTTACAAAGGCTCTCTATGGTTTGAAACAAGCTCCAAGAGCTTGGTACGATAGATTGAGCTCTTTTTGCTTAAAAACGGATTCTCAAGAGGGAAAGTGGACACAATCTTTTTACGCTCTCAGAAGACTCTGGCTTCTTGATTGTCCAGATTTATGTTGATGACATAATATTGGGCGCAACCAATGAATGCCTTTGCAAAGAATTCTCCAAGCTTATGCAAGGTGAATTCGAGATGAGCATGATGGGAGAATTAAAATTCTTCCTAGGATTGCAAATCAAGCAAGAGTCGGAAGGGACAGTTATTCATCA
>RYYW01000071.1:15255-27329 GCA_013621005.1 Aeschynomene evenia | reverse complement strand
GTTGTTCTTCTGATGTTGTGGTTACTGCGATGCCGACTACGCTGGAGATAGGATAGATCGCAAAAGCAAGTGGGTCTGCTGCTTCTTTGGAAATGCTTGATCACTTGGTCTTGCAAGAAGCAAAATACGATCGCCCTATCAACTGCCGAAGCTGAATATTTTGCTGCGAACTGCTGTTCTCAGATGCTCTGGATTAAGAATCAGCTACTTGATTATCAAATAAGGTACACCAAAATCCTATCCTCTGTGATATACAAGTGCTATCAACTTAGCTAAGAATCCTATTCAGCATTCTCGATCCAAGCACATTGATATAAACATCATTTTATTCGGGATAATGTGCAAAAAGGCGACATTGACTCAATTTGTAATACTGAGGATCAAATCTCAGATATATTTACAAAGCCTTTACCGAGGATCGTTTCAATGTTCTGAAAGGATTTCTCAATCTAAGATGTTCTAAGTGCTTTGAAATTTAAAAACTCTCTTAGAAACCCCCTTAGTCTAGTTTAGACTCTGAGACGAACAATAGAACTAAGCTTCTGAGCTAGAAGTAGGAAACTCTATCTGAGAAAATTTGTTCTCAGAAGACTCATCTCTCAGAAAGGAGATTTCTGAAACATCTCTCAGAAGGAGGATTTCTCAGAAGGACCACTCTCTCAGAAAGGTACCTTCCGAGAAACTAGTTACCAAGGTAACTTTTGGATAAGTGGCAGGAAACGGCTAGTTATCAGCCATGTCTATAAATACTTATAGCATTGTTTCATTTGAGCACTTTACGCTCAAAACTTACCAAAACTCTGCCAAAACCTCTCCTCGCTTTCCAATCCTCATCTGCTCTTCTCTCTGTCTCTCTCTTGTTCTTCTCTATCCTTTCTAAAAACTAAAACCTTCTTTCAAATGGCCGTCTCTGGAGAAATCAAGGGCTTAATGAGAAACAACCTCAATGAGATATCCGAAGATATTCTCTATGACAATGAGGAAATGCAGTCCTATTCACAAGACTTATCTCCCACGGAATTTGCCATGGGAAGGGTGTTGCTCTCAATGTCTACAATCAGGTGGACGAATCCATCACTTCCTCAAGCAACTGGGATGGCCAGCCATGATGAGCTCTGAGGACGTGTGCTACCCAATGTGGTAAGAGCTTCTATTCGCAATAGAAAGGTTCACCAACAAAGGGTTAAGAGCAAGATTGGTGACAACAGATCCGCTTCTCCTCTTCTGACATCACAAGTCTTCAGACCTTGATGGTGGTGCTGTCATCGCCGACGACCAGAATGGGTCAAGGAGGTAGATGACTCGGAAGAAAAGTCGTGACACTTCTGACTGGTAGCAACGCCTACACTCAGGGGTAAAGGTCCTCATCTCACGCAAGAGCTAGAATCATCTTCTCCGTTGTGCACACACCTTCTCCCTCGGATTGAGACATGGGGAACGTTACCACCATGGATGCTGCTGCTGTACCACTACTGAAAAGGAAAGAGTAGATTTTGGGAGGATGGTGCTACTACATGATGCACAGGCTCATCCAAAAGGGCTCTCACAGTCTACCTTACGGAAGCCTTCTGACAGAATCCTCACCATTTCTCCTTCCACTTGAAGACTATGAGTACGTCTTCAACCACATAAGTTCTCCATGGTCACTTTCAACAACATCAAGAGAAGAAGGTCAGATCGGGGGCACTAGAAGAAGGAGGAAGCAAAGCCTTCTAAGGGAGCTGCTGGTCCATCCAGCCTCTAAGGCTGAGAAAGGAAAGGAAAAGGTTTCCGATCCTTCAGAAAAGAAGAAGAAGAAGCAAAGGTGACTCATCTTCTCCAACAAGGTGACAAGGAGTATGGCTTCTGAAGAGCTCAGAAGACTCCTCAGAAGCACTACGGTTGTTGAGGCTGCTGAGACTCAGAAGAAACAACATCTGAGCAACCATGACCAGAAAAGGAAAGCACTCCCACTCTCCAAGTCCCAGACGTGCCACCAGAAGGGAAAAAGAAACGTGGTCGTTTGGTAAAAGCTAACTCTAACACTCCACCTTCATTTCTTCACTCTTCTTCTACTTCAATTCCTATTCTGCTTCTGTTGATGGTTTTAAACCCACCAAATTTAAAACTAAACTCCTACATTCCTTGAATATCAGGGAAAAAACTCACAAAGGAGTGGGGATAAAAACCACCAAGAAACAGAGCCCTCCAAAGACGACGGGTAAAGAAATTGTAGCAGTTACTGCTACTGCTGCCACCACCGCTGCTGCTACTACTGCTGCTGTTGAAGAAGAAGCAGAAGCTTCTTAGCACTCCTCTCCATCTGGAAATGTCTCCCCACCAGAGAAGACATTCAGGGGCATGGAGGAAATGTCGCTGATTCCTCTTCCGGGGAAGAAGATGCGGCACGCTTTCGCATTGAGCATCGCACTCCAGATGCTGGAAGCTCCAAGAAAGAGCCCCAGAAGAAGCCATCTGAGGTTTCTATGGTGGAACTTTCTGAGGCAACCACAACTGAAGTTGCTACTGTCAATGTTGAGTCATTGGCTCAGACGATGCGTGACGTCCAGAAAGCTCTGGATCAACCTTCTAAGACTCCAGAAGCTGCTCCGATGCAACAACAACAACAACTACAGCATGAGGAAGCTTAATTGAACCAACTTCTGAGGTTGGTCTCCTCTCTTCTGAGATCCTTTGGAACATGAGGAACTCATGTCTCACACATGACGTAGTGCCAGGGACCACCAGCACTGGGCTCAGCTCAGAGGTGGGCGCTGACGCTACCATGGCTGCAGGAGTTGCAGCAGTTGAGGCATTTGTTGCCCACAGTTCCTTAGAAGGAACTCTATCTGAGAAGGACTCTCAGAAGGAACCAGAGGTTCCTCTCAGGATAAACAGAGGTTCCTCCTACATCCTTTGATTCAAAAGGTCCCAGTTTCTCAATAACGGACTCAATGATTGGTTCCGGCTTTCAGCTGGGAAGGATGGTAGTCACTCCACCCTCTGTGCAATTTCGGCCTTTCTTTGGTCGAACTGAGAAGTTGAAGTGCATTGAAGCCATGCATAGCCAAATATCAACCTTCAACCTCCCCGACGAGGCTCAGACTTCTGGTGCTATGGAGCAACCATCAGCTAGGCAACCCTCTGATCTAGACCTTGCTCTAGTTACTGAGGACACTCAAAGGCAGCCTTCCATTGAACTTGCTGCTATCGAAGGTAAAGCTGTCCAAGAAGAAGAACCTCCTGAATATCAAACAAGGGATTTAATCGATGAAGTACTTGAGGCTGAAGTCTCTCGTCCTCCTTCATCTCAACCCTCATCTTCTCAACAGCCATCCACTGCCTCTGACCTCCCTCCAGAATGCGCTCAGATGCGACACAGAGCGAGATTCTCATGGAGATATGCCAGCTGCTACGCTACATTGCCAGACGACAGTAGTTCTAAGTCAATGATGGCGTTTATGTCTTAGCCACCCTTTTTGATGTAACAAAGGGGGAGTAGATAAATTAGATAAATGATAAATTTTTGTACATTGGCTATCGTAAACACTAGGCTAGAACTCAGGGGGAGCAACAACTTAGGGGGAGCCAAATATTTTGTATCTTTACAAAACCATAAATGAAAAATCATTATTTTGGCATCTCATGTTTTACCTATCTTATGCTTATCTTTTATTATTTATTTTTTTGGCATCTCTTGATATACTTAGCTTGATATTTCTGAATCTCATACATACATTATCATGAAATACATGCTATGAAATTGATAATCTCAACAGTAATCATACATTGCATACTTGAACTGTTGATTATCTCAGCCTTCTAAGAAATAACGAAGCCTTCTCTCAGAAAGCTAAATTAGTTTCTAAGAAAGCAAAAGTGAATTCTGAATAAGTTATGAACTTACTCAGAAACACTTCTGAACTTAAGCAAAATTATTATCTTAAAACTTAAATTGTTATCATCAAAAAGGGGAGATTGTAAGCTCCAGAACCCTTCTGACAGAATTAAGCATAATTCTCTTAGAGTTATGAAAGTTTTAATGATAACAAGGTAAGCCATAAGTATAAAATTTTACTTAAGGTTTTGCTAATATGTGCGCTAAGTGTCTCAGAAAGCTATAAATTATTGCAATGCATGAGCAAAGACCAAGACAAAAACATCAAGTAACCTCGAGAGAAATTGATAAAATCATAGCGCCAAAGATATCAGAAAGGACATCTCAGAAGCGCAGAAGGTGAAAACATGTTTCTGAGGAAAGAACACTGTCGCCTCAGAAGGGTCTCAGAAGACCTCGCGACTAGGAGTTCTCAGAAGGGTCTTCCTCAGAAGGTTAGCCTCAGAAGTCCGTACAACTCTTAGAAGGTTGGACTCAGAAGCAACCAAGTGTCTGGACTCAAGGAAGTGCAAACAGACTCAGAAAGCTCGCTACAACTAGCCAAGAAAGTGGGAACACGCGCACTGTGCAGTTCTGAAAAGTTCCTCATTTTGCGCTGACTGTAGCAGGGAGCCGTTCTGAAAAGGACACAGCCACATAAGCAAAGTGAAAGCCTCTAATTTCGCGGCTCTTTGATGCCTATATATATGAGTTCAATTCCAGAGCAATGTGACGAAACTCTTGCGCTAAAACTCTTGATTAAACGTGCCAAAACTCTGTTGAATTGAAAATCATTTTGCGAAAACTTAGAACTTTCTCAGAAAGACAATTTTTACGAAATTGTTTTTCTAACTTTGCAAAATCTTCTAGTTCTGAATTGGTGTAAATTCTTACATTTGTAAGTTAATCCTAGAAGTCTACTAAGTGTAAAACTAGGTTTGTAACTTAGTCTTGGTAGTTGTTTTCGATCAAAACAAACTTTCTGAAAAACGCTAAGTCCTTCGTTGTTTGAAGGCTGTTTTAAAGTCCTCTAGTGTTTGAGGCAAGGAAGTCCTCTGGTGTGAGGCAAGGAAGTCCTTATTTGTTTAAGGCAGGGAAGTCCTTAATTGTTTAAGGCAAGGAAGTCCTCTAGTGTGAGGCAAGGAAATCCACTTCGGGTTGTGAAGTGGTGGAAGTCCTTTACGTGGTAAAGGCAGTGTTGTCTAAGAAGGCACATTAAGAAAAATATCTAAGAACTCTCAACTGAAGGTTGAGGACTGGAGTAGGTTGGTTATAACCGAACCAGTATAAAATCCTGGTGTTAAGCTTTTCTCCCTAACTTATTACGTGTCAAAATCTTTGAGAAAAACTCTATCACAACTTTAATTAAGAGGTCTCGTGAAAACCTTATTGATCAAAATTAGAAAGCTTTTAAGAAATCAACCTTAAGTCGTTTTCTTAAATCCCTCAGAAAGAAACTTTCTTAGAAAGACTAAGTTCTCAGAAACTTAATCTTCTCAGAAAGCATTTTCCGCTGCAAACCCTTAATCATACCTTCTGAGTAAAAACAGCTTTCTAAGTAAAAGTTTTAACAAGCAATTTTAAAACTTGCACGATTCAACCCCCCCCTTCTCGTGCACACATACACTTTCACAAAAGAGGCTCATTACATCATCCTCTTGTTATCTAAACCTTCCTAGTAACTAAATGGAAGGATTGACCAAAGTAGACTAAATGAAGCTTAATACATTTAATTAGGACCAAAATAGGCTCATTGCATCATCCTTTCGTTATCTAAACCTTCCTAGTAACTAAAATGGAAGAATTGACCAAAGTAAGACCTAATGAAGCTCAAACACTCAATTAGGACCAAAATAGGCTCATTACATCATTCTTTGGTTATCTAAACCTTCCTAGTTACTAAAATGAAAGAATTGACCAAAGTAAGACCAAATGAAGCTCAATACACTCAATTAGGACCAAATAGGCTCATTACATCATCCTTTGGTTATCTAAACCTTCCTAATGACTAAAATGGCGTCATTGACAAAAGTAAGACCCAATGAAGCTCAATACACTCAATTAGGACCAAAATAGGCTCATTACATCATCCTTTGCTTATTTACACCATCCTAGTGACTAAAATGGAGTCATTGACCAAAGTAAGACCAAATGAAGCTCAACACACTCAATTAGGACCAAAATAGGCTCATTACATCATCCTTTGGTTATCTAAACCTTCCAAGTGACTAAAATGGAAGAATTGACCAAAGTAAGACCAAGTGAAGCTCAATACACTCAATTAGGACAAAATAGGCTCATTACACCATCCTTTGGTTATCTAAACCTTCCTAGTGGCTAAAAATGGAGTCATGGACCAAAGTAAGACCCAATGAAGCTCAATACATTTAATTATGACCAAAATAGGCTCATTACATCATCCTTTCGTTATGTAAACCTTCCTAGTAACTAAAATGGAAGAATTTGAAAGTGTATGTGTGCACGAGAAGGGGGGGTTGAATCGTGCAAGTTTTAAAAATACTTCTTAAAACTTTTACTTAGAAAGTTGTTTTTACTCAGAAGGTAGATTTTAAAGTTTGCAGCGGAAATTGCTTTCTGAGAAGTTTAAGTTTCTGAGAACTTAGTCTTTCTGAGAAAGTTCCTTTCTGAGCAGTTTTAAGAAAATGACTTTGAGTTAGAGTTTCTTAAACGCTTTCTGATTTTAATCAATGAAGTTTCACGAGACCTCTTAATTAAAGTTGTGATAGAGTTTTTCTCAAAGATTGTACAAGTAAGGAGTAAGGGAGAAAAGCTTAACACAGAGAATTTTATACTGGTTCGGTTATAAACAACCTACTCCAGTCCCCAACCTTCAGTTGAGAGTTCTTGGATATTCTTCTTAAAGTGCCTTCCCAGACAACATGCCTTTACCAAGTAAAGGACTTCCACCACTTCACAACCCGAAGTGGATTTCCTTGCTCCAACACTAGAGGACTTCCTTGCCTTAATCACTTAAGGACTTCCTTGCCTCACAACCGAGGACTTCTTTGCCTTAATCAATTAAGGACTTCCTTGCCTTAATCAATTAAGGACTTTGAACTTTGCCTAAAACACCAGAGGACTTAAACTGCCTTCACACAACGAAGGACTTAGCGTTTTTCGGAAAGTAGTTTTTGCTTCGAAACCAACTACTAAGATTAAGTTACAAACTTAATTTGACCCTTAGTAGACTTCTAGATTTAACTTACAAATGTAAGAATTTTGCACCAGTACAGAACTAGAAGATTTTCGCAAAGTTAGAAGAACAATTTCGTAAATTGTCTTTCTGAGAAAGTTCTAAGTTTTCGCAGATGATTTTCAATTCAGCAGAGTTTTTGCACGTTTAATAAAGAGTTTTTAGCGCAAGAATTTCGTCACAATGCTCTGGAATTGAACTCATATATATAGGCATCAAAGAGCCGCGAATTTTAGAAGCTTTCACTTTGCTTATGTGGTTGTGCCCTTTTCAGAACGGCTCCCTGCTACAGTCAGCGCAAATGAGGAACTTTTCAGAACTGCACAGTGCGCGTGTTCCACTTCCTTGGCTAGTTGTAGCGAGCTTTTTGAGACTGCTTGCGCTTCCCTTGAGTCCAGAAACTTGGTTGCTTCTGAATCCAACTTTCTGAGAGTTGTACGGACTTCTGAGGCGACCTTCTGAGGGAAGACCCTTCTGAGAACTACTAGTCGCAAGGTCTTCTGAGACCCTTCTGAGGCGACAGTGTTCTTTCCTCAGAAACATGTTTTTCACCTTCTGTGCTTCTGAGACATCCTTTCTGATATCTTTGGCGCTATGATTTTATCAATTGATCTCGAGCTACTTGATGTTTGTCTTGGTCTTTACTCAAGGTATTGCAATAATATAAAGCTTTCTGAGACACTTAGCGCACATATTAGCAAAACCTTAAGTAAAATTTTTATACTTATGGCTTACCTTATTATCATTAAAACTTTCATAACTCTAAGAGAATTATGCCTAATTCTTTCAGAAGGTTCTGGAGCTTACAGAATTGACCAAAGTAAGACATAATGAAGCTCAATACACTCAATTAGGTCCAAAATAGGCTCATAACATCATCCTTTGGTTATCTAAACCTTCCTAGTGACTAAAATGAAAGAATTGACCAAAGTAAGACCTAATGAAGCTCAATACACTCAATTAGGACCAAAATAGGCTCATTACATCATTCTTTGGTTATCTAAACCTTCTAATGACTAAAATGGAGTCATTGACCAAAGCTAAACCAAATGAAGCTCAATACACTCAATTAGGACCAAAATAGGCTCATTACATCATCCTTTGGTTATCTAAACCTTCCTAGTGACTAAAATTGAAGAATTTACGAAAGTAAGACCTAATGAAGCTCAATACACTCAATTATGACCAAAATAGGCTCATTACATCATCTTTTAGTGATCTAAACCTTCCTAATGACTAAAATGTTGTCATGACCAAAGTAAGACCAAATGAAGCTCAATACATTCAATTAGGACCAAAATAGGCTCATTACATCATCCTTTTCGTTATCTAAACCTTCCTAGTAACTAAAATTGAAGAATTGACCAAAGTAAGAGACCTAATGAAGCTCAATACACTCAATTAGGACCAAATAGGCTCATTACATCATCCTTTGGTTATCTAAACCTTCCTAATGACTAAAATGGCGTCATTGACCAAAGTAAGACCAAATGAAGCTCAATACATTTAATTAGGACCAAAATAGGCGCATTACATCATCCTTTCGTTATCTAAACCTTCCTAGTAACTAAAATGCAAGAATTGACCAAAGTAAGACCTAATGAAGCTCAATACACTCAATTAGGACCAAAATAGGTTCATTCGATCATCCTTTGCTTATCTACACCATCCTAGTGACTAAAATGGAGTCATTGACCAAAGTAAGACCAAATGAAGCTCAACACACTCAATTAGGACCAAAATAGGCTCATTACATCATCCTTTGGTTATCTAAACCTTCCTAGTGACTAAAGTGGAGTCATGGACCAAAGTAAGACCAAATGAAGCTCAATACACACAATTAGGACCAAAATAGGCTCATTACATCATCCTTTGGTTATCTAAACCTTCCTATTGACTAAAATGGCATCATTGACCAAAGTAAGCCTAAATGAAGCTTAATACATTTAATTAGGACCAAAATAGGCTCATTACATCATCCTTTCGTTATCTAAACCTTCCTAGTAACTAAAATGGAGAATTGACCAAAGTAAGACCTAATGAAGCTCAAAACACTCAATTAGGACCAAAATAGGCTCATTACATCATCCTTTGGTTATCTAAACCTTCCTAGTGACAAAAATGAAAGAATTGAGCAAAGTAAGACTAATGAAGCTCAATACACTCATGTACGACCAAATAGGCTCATTACATCATCCTTTGGTTATCTAAACCTTCCTAGTGACTAAAATGAAATAATTGACCAAAGTAAGACCTATGAAGCTCAATACACTCAATTAGGACGAAAATAGGCTCATTACATCATCCTTTGGTTATCTAACCTTCTTAATGACTAAACTGAGTCATTGACCAAAGTAAGACCAAATGAACTCAACACATCCAATTAGGACCAAAATAGGCTCATTACATCATCCTTTCGTTATCTAAACCTTCCTAGTAACTAAAATGGAAGAATTGACCAAAGTAACACCTGATGAAGCTCAATACACTCAATTAGGACCAAAAGAGGGTCATTACATCATCCTTTCGTTATCTAAACCTTCCTAGTAACTAAAATGGATGAATTGACCAAAGTAAGACCTAATGAAGCTCAAAACACTCAATTAGGACCAAAATAGGCTCATTACATGATCCTTTGGTTATCTAAACCTTCCTAGTGACTAAAATGAAAGAATTGACCAAAGTAAGACGTAATGAAGCTCAACACACTCAATTAGGACCAAAAATAGGCTCATTACATCATCCTTTGGTTATCTAAACCTTCTTAATGACTAAAATGGAGTCATTGACCAAAGTAAGCCAAATGAAGCTCAACACATCCAATTAGGACCAAAATAGGCTCATTACATCATCCTTTCGTTATCTAAACCTTCCTAGTAACTAAAGTGGAGTCATGACCAAAGTAAGACCAAATGAAGCTCAATACACTCAATTAGGACCAAATAGGCTCATTACATCATCCTTTGGTTATCTAAACCTTCCTATTGACTAAAATGGCATCATTGACCAAAGTAAGACTAAATGAAGCTTAATACATTTAATCAGGACAAAATAGGCTCATTACATCATCCTTTCGTTATCTAAACCTTCCTAGTAACTAAAATGGATGAATTGACCAAAGTAAGACCTAATGAAGCTCAAAACACTCAATTAGGACCAAAATAGGCTCATTACATCATCCTTTGGTTATCTAAACCTTCCTAGTGACTAAAATGAAAGAATTAACCAAAGTAAGACCTAATGAAGCTCAATACACTCAATTAGGACCAAAAATAGGCTCATTACATCATCCTTTGGTTATCTAAACCTTCTTAATGACTAAAATGGAGTCATTGACCAAAGTAAGACCAAATGAAGCTCAACACATCCAATTAGGACCAAAATAGGCTCATTACATCATCCTTTCGTTATCTAAACCTTCCTAGTAACTAAAATGGAGGAATTGACCAAAGTAAGACCTAATGAAGCTCAATACACTCAATTAGGACCAAAAGAGGCTCATTACATCATCCTCTTGTTATCTAAACCTTCCTAGTGACTAAAATGAAATAATTGACCAAAAGTAAGACTTAATGAAGCTCATTACACTCAATTAGGACCAAAATAGGCTCATTACATGATCCTTTGGATATCTAAACCTTCCTAGTGACTAAAATGGAAGAATTGACCAAAGTAAGACGTAATGAAGCTCAACACACTCAATTAGGACCAAAATAGGCTCATTACATCATCCTTTGGTTNACCAAAGTAAGATCAAATGAAGCTCAAAACACTAATAAGGACCAAATAGGCTCATTACATCATCCTTGGTTATCTAAACTTCTAGTGACTAAAATGGAAGAATTGACCAAAGTAAGACAAATGAAGCTCAATACACTCAATTAGGACCAAAAAAGCTCATTACATCATCCTTTGGTTATCTACAACATCCTGTGACTAAAATGAAGCCATTGACCAAAGTAAGACCAAATGAAAGCTCAATACACTCAATTAGGACCAAAATAGGCCCATTACATCATCCTTTGGTATCTACAACATCCTAGTGACTAAAATGGAGATTGACCAAAGTAAGACCAAATGAAGCTCAATACACTCAATTAGGACCAAAATAGGCTCATTACATCATCCTTTGGTAATCTACAACATCCAGTGACTAAAAATGAAAGAATTGACCAAAGTAAGACCAAAAAAGCTCAATACACTCAATTAGGACCAAAATAGGCTCATTACATCATCCTTTGGTAATCTACACCATCCTAGTGCCTAAAATGGAAGAATTGACCAAAGTAAAACCAAATGAAGCCTAATACACTCAATTAGGACCAAAATAGGCTCATTACATCATCCTTTGGTAATCTACAATCCTAGTGCCTAAAATGGAAGAATTGACCAAAGTAAGACCAAATGAAGCCTAATACACTCAATAAGGACCAAAATAGGCTCATTACATCTCCTTTGGTAATCTACACCATCCTAGTGACAAAAATGGAAGAATTGACCAAAGTAACAAATGAAGCTCAATACCTCAATAAGGACCAAAATAGGCTCATTACATCATCCTTTGGTTAACAACATCCTAGTGACTAAAATGGAGATTTGACCAAAGTAAGAGCAAATGAAGCTCAATACACTCAATTAGGACCAAAATAGGCTCATTACATCATCCTTTGGTAATCTACAACATCCTAGTGACTAAAATGGAAGAATTGACCAAAGTAAGACCAAATGAAGCTCAATACACTCAATTAGGACCAAAATAGGCTCATTACATCATCCTTTGGTAATCTACAACATCCTAGTGACTAAAATGGAAGAATTGACCAGTAAGACAAATGAAGCTCAAAACACTGGACCAAATAGGCTCATTATCATCCTTTGGTATATCTAAAAGTGACTAAAATGGAAGAATTGACAAAGTAAGACCAAATGAAGCTCAATACACTCAATAGGACCAAAAAAGGCTCATTACATCATCCTTTGGTTATCTACAACATCCTTGTGACT
>RYYW01000071.1:0-14153 GCA_013621005.1 Aeschynomene evenia | reverse complement strand
TATATCCCTTGTTTGATATTCAGGAGGTTTCTTCTTGGACAGCTTTACCTTCAATAGCAGCAAGTTCAATGGAAGGCTGCCTTTGAGAGTCCTCAGAAACTAGAGTAAGGTCTAGATTAGAGGGTTGCCTAGCTGATGGTTGCTCCATAGCACCAGAAGTCTGAGCATCGTCGGAGAGGTTGAAGGTTGAGATCTGGCTATGCATGGCTTCAATGCTCTTCAACTTCTCAGTTCGACCAAAAAAAGGCCGAAATTGCACAGAGGGTGGAGTTACTACCATCCTTCCCAGCTGAAAGCCGGAACCAATCATTGAGTCCGTTATCGAGAAGGTGGGACCTTGTTGATCAAAGGATGTAGGAGGAACCTCTGTTATATCTGAGGAGGAACTTCTGGTTCCTTCTGAGAGTCCTTCTCAGATAGAGTTCCTTCTAAGGAACTGTGGGCAACAAATGCCTCAACTGCTGCAACTCCGGCAGCCATGGTAGCGTCAGCGCCCACCTCTGAGCTGAGCCCAGTGCTGGTGGTCCCTGGCACTATGTCATGTGTTGAGACATGAGTTTCTCATGTTCCAGAGGGATCTCAGTAGAGAGGAGACCAACCTCAAAAGTTGGTTCAATTAAGGCTTCCTCATGCTGTAGTTGTTGTTGTTGTTGTTGCATCTGGAGGTTGATCCAGCGCCTTCTGAACGTCAAGCATCGTCTGAGCCAATGACTCAGCATTCACAGTGGCAACTTCAGTTGTGGTTGCCTCAGAAAGTTCCACCATAGAAACCGCAGAGGGCTTCTTCTGGGGCTCTTTCTTGGAGCTTCCAGCATCTGGAGTGCGATGCTCAATGCGAAAAGCTTGCCGCATCTTCTTCCTCGGAAGAGGAATCAGCAACATTTCCTCCATGCCCCTGAATGTCTTCTCTGGTGGGGAGACATTTCAGATGGGGAGGAGTGATGAGAAGCTTCTGCTTCTTCTTCAACAGCAGCAGTAGTAGCAGCAGCGGTGGGCAGCAGTAGCAGTAACTGCTACAATTTCTTTACCCGTCGTCTTTGGCGGGCTCTGTTTCTTGGTGGTTTTTATCCCCACTCCTTTGTGAGTTTTTCCCTGATATTTCAAGGAATGTAGGAGTTTAGTTTTAAATTTGGTGGGTTTAAAACCAGCAACAGAATCAGAAATAGGAATTGAAGTAGAAGAAGAGTGAAGAAATGAAGGTGAGTTTTAGAGTTAGCTTTTACCAAACGACCACGTTTCTTTTTCCCTTCTGGTGGCACGTCTGGGACTTGGAGAGTGGGAGGTGCTTTCCTTTTTCTGGTCATGGTTGCTCAGATGTTGTTTCTTCTGAGTCTCCGGCAGCCTCAACACCCGTAGGTTTCTTCTGAGGAGTCTTCTGAGCTTCCTCAGAAGCCATACTCCTTGTCACCCTTGTTGGAGAAGGATGAGTTACCTTTTGCTTCTTCTTCTTCTTTTCTGTAGGATCGGAAACCTTTTCCTTTCCTTTCTCAGCCTTGGAGGGCTGGTTGGGACCAGCAGTCCCCTTAGAAGGCTTTGCTTCTTCCTTCTTCTTAGGTGCCCCGTATCTGGTACCTTCTTCTTCTTGATGTTGTTGAAAGTGACCATGGAGAATTTGCTGTGGTTGAAGACGTATTCATAGTCTTCAAGTGGAAAGGAGAAATGGCCGAGGATTCTGGTCAGAAGACTTCCGTAAGGTAGACTTGTGAGAGCCCTCTTCGGATGAGCCTGGTGCATCATGTAGTTGAGCACCATCCTTCCAAAATCTACTCTTTCCTTCTTCAGCAGGTGGTACAGCAGGCAGGCATCCATGGTGGTAACGTTTCCCATGTCTCCAATCCGAGGGAGAAGGGTGTGTTGCACAACGGAGAAGATGATTCTGGCCTCTTGCGTGAGATGAGGTACCTTTACCCCTTTGAGAGGTAGGCTGTTGCTACCAGTCAGAAGTGTCACGACTTCTTCTTCCCCATTCTGGGTCGTCGGCGATGACAGCACCCCCATTCAAGGTCTTGAAGACTTTGTTGATGTCAGAAGAGGAGAAGCGGATCTTTTGGTCACCAATCTTGCTCTTGACCCCTTTGTTGGTGAACCTTTCTATTTGCGAATAGAAAGCTCTCACCACATTTGGGTAGCACACGTCCTCGCAACTCATCATGGCTGGCCATCCAGTTGCTTGAGGAAGGTGAATTGAATTTCGTCCACCTGATTGTAGACATTGAGAGGCAATACCCTTCCCATGGCTAGATTCCGTGGGAGATAAGTCTTATGGAATAGGGACTGCATTTCCTCATTGTCATAGAGAATATCTTCGGATATCTCATTGAGATTGTTTCTCATTAAGCCCTTGATTTCTCCAGAGATGGCCATTTGGAAGAAGGGTTTGAGGTTTGAGAAGAGATAGAGAAGAACAGAGAGAGAGAGAGAGAAAGAGCAGATGAAGATTAAGCGAGGAGAGGTTTTGGCAGAGTTTTGTAAGTTTTGAGCGTAAAGTGCTCAAATGAAACAATGCTATGAGTATTTATAGACATGGCTTGTAGCTAGCCGTTTCCTACCACTTATCCAAAAGTTACCGTTGGTAACTTGTTTCTCGGAAGGTACCTTTCTGAGAGAGGTGGTCCTTCTGAGAAACCCTCCTTCTGAGAGATGTTTCAGAAGATCTCCTTTCTGAGAGATGAGTCTTCTGAGAACAAATTTTCTCAGATAGAGTTTTTCTGTGTTTTCCTACTTCTAGCTCAGAAGCTTAGTTCTATTGTTCGTCTCAGAGTCTAAACTAGGACTAAGGGGAGTTTCTAAGAGAGAGTTTTTAACTTTCAAAGCACTTAGAAGCGTCTTAGATTGAGAAATCCTTTCAGAACATTGAAACGATCCTCGGGTAAAGGCTTTGTAAATATATCTGAGATTTGATCCTCAGTATTTACAAATTTGAGTTCAATGTCGCCTTTTTGCACATGATCCCGAATAAAATGATGTTTTATATCAATATGCTTGGATCGAGAATGCTGAATAGGATTCTTAGCTAAGTTGATAGCACTTGTATTATCACAGAGTATAGGGATTTTGGTGTACCTTATTTGATAATCAAGTAGCTGATTCTTAATCCAGAGCATCTGAGAACAGCAGTTCGCAGCAGATACATATTCAGCTTCAACAGTTGATAGGGCGATCGTATTTTGCTTCTTGCAGGACCAAGTGATCAAGCATTTTCCAAAGAAGCAGCAGCAGCCACTTGTGCTTTTGCGATCTATCCTATCTCCAGCGTAGTCGGCATCACAGTAACCTACAACATCAGAAGAACAACCTTTCTCGTACCAGAGACCAAGATTGGTAGTTCCACTTAGATATCGTAAAATTCGTTTAACGGCAGTTAAGTGTGATTGTTTAGGCTTAGACTGGAATCTGGCACAGATCCCAACACTGAGTTGGATATCTGGTCTGGAGGCAGTTAAGTAGAGAAGTGAGCCAATCATCCCTCGATAGTTGCTTTCTAAGACTTTCTCACCATCTTCATCCAAGTCAATTACTTGAGAGGGATGCATGGGAGTGCTCATGGGTTTGGCCTTATCCATCAGAAACTTCCTCAGAAGTTCCTTGGTATACTTCTCTTGATGAATAATTGTCCCTTCCGACTCTTGCTTGATTTGCAATCCTAGGAAGAATTTTAATTCTCCCATCATGCTCATCTCGAATTCACCTTGCATAAGCTTGGAGAATTCTTTGCAAAGGCGTTCATTGGTTGCGCCAAATATTATGTCATCAACATAAATCTGGACAATCAAGAAGCCAGAGTCTTCTGAGAGCGTAAAAAGAGTTGTGTCCACTTTCCCTCTTGAGAATCCGTTTTTAAGCAAGAAAGAGCTCAATCTATCGTACCAAGCTCTTGGAGCTTGTTTCAAACCATAGAGAGCCTTTGTAAGCTTGAATACATGATTTGGGAATGCATCATTCACAAAACCAGGAGGTTGTTTTACATAAACTTCCTCGGAAAGGTATCCATTCAAGAAGGCAGACTTAACGTCCATCTGATAGAGTTTGAAACCTTTGTGTGCAGCAAAAGCTAGCAACATTCTGATAGCTTCCAATCTTGCGACTGGAGCGAAAGTTTCATCATAGTCTATCCCTTCTTGTTGGTTGTACCCTTGAGCAACCAATCTTGCCTTGTTTCTCACGACTTGACCGTTTTCATCAAGTTTGTTTCGAAACACCCATTTAGTCCCAATGACACTCTTGCCTTTGGGTTTCTGAGTCAGTTTCCAAACTTGATTTCTCTCGAATTGGTCAAGTTCATCCTGCATGGCATTTACCCAGCTAGATCATCTAACGCCTCTTCTATGGAATCTGGTTCAAGTTCAGAGACCATAGCAAGATTTGTATAGTTCCTTCTGGTTCTCACGCCACTTTCTGGATTGCCCAAGACTTCATTCTGAGAGATGTTCTTCAAGTCTCTTGAACCTCTGATCCCTTTAGGAGTAGGGTTCTGAGAACGAGACACAAAAGGTTCTCTTTCTGAGTCATCAGAAGCTTGTCCTTCTGAGAATCTAGGTTCCATTGTATTTGGAGAGGTAGATTCTCTAAGTTCTGGAGCTTTGATGATGTTACTCGATTTTTCTTTAGATGAAGATGATTGTTCCATGGGTTGGAAGTCAGTCTCATCATCTATAAGAATTTTCCTTTTGGCTTTCTCAGAGGAGATGTTGAGTTTCTCAAATTCATCTTCTAAGTTAGCATCTTTCTGAGACAGGTCCTTACTAAGTTCTTTGAACTTAATATGGATTGTCTCTTCAACACATTTACTCCTTTTGTTATATACTCTGTAAGCTTTAGAAGCTGAGAGTATCCTAGAAGTATCCATCATCGGACTTAGGATCAAACTTGGAGAGTTTGTCCTTTGTGTTGAGAATAAAACAAGAAGAACCAAATACATGGAAATAAGAAATGTTTGGTATTTTATTCTTCCATAGCTCGTAAGGTGTCTTTTTCAGAATTGGTCTTAGAAAGACCCGATTCTGAATGTAGCATGAAGTATTTACTGCTTCAGCCCAGAAACCTTTTGAAAGTCCACTTTCTAAGAGCATTGTTCTTGCCATCTCTTGAAGGCTTCGATTCTTTCTCTCAGCTACTCCATTTTGTTGAGGAGTTCTGGGAGATGAGAATTCGTGAGCTATGCCTAGATTTTCACAAAGCTTTTCAAAAGCATGATTCTCAATTCACCACCATGATCTGATTTAATGGCATGAATGTGCGAATCTTTTTCAGTTGAAACTCTTTTCGCAAATGCTTGAACTTTTCAAAAGTTTCTTCCTTAGAAGCTAGAAAGAAAACCCAGTGAATCTGGAGTAATCATCCACTATGACAAGACCATAGCGTTTTCCAGAAAGGGAAGCTGTTCTGGTTGGTCCGAGAGATCCATGTGGAGCAGTTCCAGTGGTTTCTGAGTAGAAATACCACTTTTACTGGAAAGGAAGCCTTGGTCTGTTTCCCTTTTTCACAGAAGTCGCAGTTGCATCTTTCTGATACTTAATTCTGGGAAGGCCCTTTACAAGTCCTTTCTGAGAAAGTTCAGAAAGAAGTCTCATATGGGCATGACCAAGTTTCTTATGCCATAGCCATTTGTCTTCTTGGACAGAGACAAGGCATTCCACATTTTGATCCTTTAGATCATCCAGATGGATAACATAGATGTTACAACACGTTTTCCTTCCAGAACGATCTTGTCATTTGTGAGATTAATCACATGACATACTTGGCATAAAACTCAACCTTTAAGCCTCTGTCACAAAATTGACTGATGCTTAATAGATTGTGAGTTAAGCCATCGACCAACAGTACATCTGAGATTTGGTGCGAGGAATCCTTACCAACATCTCCGATTGCAGTGACTCTTCCCTTAGCGCCATCACCGAATCGCACTGTTCCGCCTTTCTTGGGCTTGAGACTTCTGAACCAGTGCTTGCTTCCAGTCATGTGCCTCGAGCAGCCACTGTCAAGGTACCACTGCTCATCGTGGTGGTGGAGCAGCGCTTGATGATGTTCCTGCAGTCACAAAGTTAACAGATTTAGTACCCATTCTTTGTTGGTCCTTGCTTGTTAGCTTTCTTGGATTTTTGCCTTCTTTCTTAGAAGTGTCATGGTTTGAGAGTCAGAGACCTTTTGTTTGCCCTTTTCAGAAGCACTTGCTTTCTGAGAAGTTTTACCCTTCTGAGAGGGGTCAGTCTTCTTAGAAGATTTTGCTTCTGAGTTTTCTTCTTAAGCTTTCTGAGGCTTAGAGATTTTTCCTTTTTTCAACATAGGCATTTTTCAGAACCATGACCACTCTTAAACATGCAATGCACATGCGGGGTGATTTAGTTAAGAGTGGATCAAGATTATGTGGTTCAAAGACTTCTTCATATCCAAGACCGCTTTTGTCTTTATAGGGTCTTTGGCCCCAAGCAAAAGACTTAGCATCTTTTCACCATTTACCATCTTAACTAAGTCAGAGGTTAGAAGTTCATTTGTCTTTGCAGTTCGATCATGGCCTTTTCAGCCTTTTCTACTGTGATTGAAGACAAACTTTCTAATGCTTGATACAGGTCATGACTTTCAAGGTATCTACCTTTGAAGTCGTCTCTTTCAAGCCTTAGATTCTGAACTTCTTGAGTTAGTCTTGCATTTTCAGCTTCTGTGTTTTTAAAAGATTTTTTTAGGTCGCTGAAACTGTTAGCTAACTCGTTTGAGTCTTTCAGAAGATCATAATAGAGTTCTGAAAGCTCATCGTATGAGTATGAAAGAGGAGGGGAATTTTGTACCTCTTCTGACTCAGATTCTGTTTCCAGAATGTAGTCAGTTCCTGCATGAAGCACACATTAGCTTCTTCTTCCTCACTTGCTGCTTCAGAAGCTTCGTCTTCTGAATCACTCCAGGTTGCAGCCATTGCCTTCTTTTTCTTTCTGGGAATGAATTTCTTCTTCCCTTTGTTTGTGGACACTCCGTCTTGAAGTGGCCTTTTTCTCCACATCCAAAGCATGTGGCATCTGAGGCTTTGACTTTCCTTTCTTAGGAGTGAATTCCTTGCTTTTGTTTGGCCTCCTTCTCTAGGCTTTCTTCATTTTCTTTACTAGGAGAGAAATGTCGTCTTCGTCGGATTCTGAGCCTTCATCATTGTCAGACTCAGAAGCTTCTTCAGCTTTGAAAGCTTTGGAAGACTTTCTGACTTGACTGTTCAGAGCCAATCCCTTCTGAGGTCTGGAGGAAGCGGATGGTCCTCCGAGCAACCCTTCCAGTTCGATCTCATGCGTTCTAAGCGAACCAAATAGTACATCCAAACCTAGCTGGTTTAGATCCTTGGCTTCCTGGATTGCTGTGACCTTAGGACGCCATTTTGCAGAAAGGCTTCTGAGGATTTTTCTTACCATCTCAGCGTTTGAATAAGTCTTTCCCAAGACTTTCAGCTGATTGATGATATGGAGAAATCTTATTGACATGCTGTCAATAGTTTCCTCAGGCTGCATGCTAAAGGATTCGTATTTGTGTACGAGCATTGAGATTTTTGTTTCCTTGACTTCGTCATTACCGTCGTGCAGCATATGAAGTCTTTCCCAAATCTCTTGTGCAATATCACATGACACAATTTTGTCATATTCTACTTTGGGTAAAGCACAGAGGAGAATATACTTGGCTTTGAAGTTGAGTTGTATTTTCTCCTTCATCTCTTGAGTCCATTCGTCCTTAGGGACCCGTCTTGTATAGGTTCTGAGTGCTGGAGGTGCCACTCCTGGCTCAGCGTCTGTTGCAACTACAGCATCCTCTGTAATTGTCTGCAGAGGCTGATAGTCTCCATTCTCGATCCTATCCCATAAGTCCAGACTGGTGTGCTTGATGAACAGCGTCATCCTGTCACGCCAGTAGTCGAAGCTGTCTCCAAGAAAGATCGGAGGTCTGTTTATTGAAGCCCCATCTGATATGAATGCAGCTGGTGAATTCATATTTCCTTTCGTGGATCTTTTTCCTTGACACTGCTAAGTGCTCAACCCCTTAAGGACCGAGCTCTGATACCAATTGAAAGTGTATGTGTGCACGAGAAGGGGGGGTTGAATCGTGCAAGTTTTAAAAATTACCTTTTAAAACTTTTACTTAGAAAGCTGTTTTTACTCAGAAGGTGGATTTAAGAGCTTGCAGCGGTAATAGCTTTCTGAGAAGATTAAGTTTCTGAGAACTTAGTCTTTCTAAGAAAGTTCCTATCTGAGTGGTCTTAAGAGAATGACTTTGAGTTATAATCTTTTAAACGCTTTCTGATTTTAATCAGTAATGTTTTCACAAGACCTCTTAATTAAAACCGTGGTTGAGTTTTTCTCAAAGCTTTAGGCAATTAAAGAGTAAGAGAGAAAAGCTTAACACAAAGAGTTTTATACTGGTTCGGTTATAACCAACCTACTCCAGTCCTCAACCTTCAGTTGAGAATTCTTAGATATTCTTCTTAATGTGTCTTCTCAGACAACACTGCCTTTACCAAATAAAGGACTTCCACCTCTTCACAATCCGAAGTGGATTTCGTTGCCTCACACTAGAGGACTTCTTTGCCTTAAATACTTAAGGACTTCCTTGCCTCACAACAGAGGACTTCCTTGCCTTAAACACTTAAGGACTTCAAACTTTGCCTCAAACACCAGAGGACTTAAACTTGCCTTCACACAAAGAAGGACTTAGCGTTTTTCGAAGGTTTGATTTGATCGAAAATAACTACCAAGACTAAGTTACAAACCTAGTTTTACACTAAGTAGACTTCTAGAATTAACTTACAAATGTAAGAATTTACACCAATTCAGAACTAGAAGATTTTGCAAAGTTAGAGAAACAATTTCGTAAAAATTGTCTTTCTGAGAAAGTTCTAAGTTTTCGCAAAATGATTTTAATTTCAACAGAGTTTTGGCACTTTTAATCAAGATTTTTATCGCAAGAGTTTCGTCACATTGCTCTGGAATTGAACTCATATATATAGGCATCAAAGAGCCGCGAAATTAGAAGCTTTCACTTTGCTTATGTGGCTGTGTCTTTTTCAGAACGGCTCCCTGCTACAGTCAGCGTAAAATGAGGAACTTTTTCAGAACTGCACAGTGCGCGTGTTCCCACTTCCTTGGCTAGTTGTAGCGAGCTTTCTGAGACTGTTTGCACTTCCTTGAGTCCAGACACTTGGTTGCTTTTGAGTCCAACCTTCTAAGAGTTGTACGGACTTCTGAGGCGAACCTTCTGAGGGAAGACCCTTCTGAGAACTACTAGTCGCAAGGTCTTCTGAGACCTTTCTGAGGCGACAGTGTTCTTTCCTCAGAAACATGTTTTCACCTTCAGCGCTTCTGAGACATCCTTTCTGTTATCTTTGGCGCTATGATTTTGTCAATTGGTTTCAAGGCTACTTGATGTTTTGTCTTGATCTTTGCTCATGGCATTGCAATAATTTATAGCTTTCTGAGACACTCAGCGCACATATTAGCAAAACCTTAAGTAAAATTTTATACTTATGGCTTACCTTGTTATCATTAAAACTTTCATAACTCTAAGAGAATTATGCTTAATTCTCTCAGAAGGGTTCTGGAGCTTACAAATGGCTCCATTTTAGTCACTAGGAAGGTTTAGATAACCAATGCATGATGTAATGAGCCTATTTTTGTCCTAATTTAGTGTATTGAGCTCCATTTGGTCTTACTTTGGTCAATGGCTCCATTTTAGTCACTATAAAGGTTTAGATAGCCAAAGGAAGATGTAATGAGCCTATTTTGGTCCTAATTGAGTGTATTGAGCATCATTTGGTCTTACTTTGGTCAATGGCTCTATTTTAGTCACTAGGAAAGTTTAGATAACCAAAGGATGATGTAATGAGCCTATTTTGGTCCTAATTGAGTGTATTGAGCTTCATAAGGTCTTACTTTGATCAATTCTTCAATTTTAGTCACTAGGAAGGTTTAGACAACCAAAGGATGATGTAAGGAGCCTATTTTGGTCCTAATTGAGTATATTGAGCTCCATTTGGTCTTACTTTGGTCAATGGCTCCATTTTAGTCACTAGGAAGTTTAGATAGCCAAAGGATGATGTAATGAGCCTATTTTAGTCCTAATTGAGTGTATTGAGCATCATTTGGTCTTACTTTGATCAATGGCTCCATTTAGTCACTAGGATTGTAGATAACAAAGGATGATGTAATGAGCCTATTTTTGTCCTAATTGAGTGTATTGAGCTCCATTTGGTCTTACTATGGTCAATGGCTCCATTTTAGTCACTAGGAAGTTTTAGATAACCACAGGATGATGTAATGAGCCTATATTGGTCCTAATTGAGTGTATTGAGCTCCATTTGGTTTTACTTTGGTCAATGGCTCTATTTTAGTCACTAGGAAGGTTTAGATAACCAAAGGATGATGTAATGAGCCTGATTTAGTCCTAATTGAGTGTAATGAGCATCATTTCGTATTACTTTGGTCAAAGGCTCCATTTTAGTCACTAGGATGTTGTAGATAACCAAAGGATGATGTAATGAGCCTATTTTAGTCCTAATTGAGTGTATTGAGCATCATTTGGTCTTACTTTGGTCAATGGCTCCATTTTAGTCACTAGGAAGGTTTAGATAACCAAAGGATGATGTAATGAGCCTATTTTGGTCCTAATTGAGTGTATTGAGCTCCATTTGGTCTTACTTTGGTCAATGGCTCTATTTTAGTCACTAGGAAGTTTAGATAACCAAAGGATGATGTAATGAGCCTATTTTAGTCCTAATTGAGTGTAATGAGCATCATTTCGTATTACTTTGGTCAAAGGCTCCATTTTAGTCACTAGGATGTTGTAGATAACAAAAGGATGATGTAATGAGCCTATTTTGGTCCTAATTGAGTGTATTGAGCTTCATTAGGTCTTACTTTGATCAATTCTTCCATTTTAGTCACTAGGAAGGTTTAGCTAACCAAAGGATGATGTAATGAGCCTATTTTGGTCCTAATTGAGTGTATTGAGGTCCATTTTGTCATACTTTGGTCAATGGCTCCATTTTAGTCACTAGGAAGGTTTAGATAACCAATGCATGATGTAATGAGCCTATTTTGGTCCTAATTTAGTGTATTGAGCTCCATTTGGTCTTACTTTGGTCAATGGCTCCATTTTAGTCACTATAAAGGTTTAGATAGCCAAGGATGATGTAATGAGCCTATTTGGTCCTAATTGAGTGTATTGAGCATCACTTGGTCTTACTTTGGTCAATGGCTCTATTTTAGTCACTAGGAAACTTTAGATAACCAAAGGATGATGTAATGAGCCTATTTTGGTATAATTGAGTGTACTGAGCATCGTTTCGTCTTACTTTCGTCAATGGCTCCATTTTAGTCACTAGGAAGGTTTAGATAGCCAAAGGATGATGTAATGAGCCTATTTTAGTCCTAATTGAGTGTATTGAGCATCATTTGGTCTTACTTTGGTCAATGGCTCCATTTTAGTCACTAAGATTCTAGATAAACAAGGGATGATGTAATGAGCCTATTTTTGTCCTAATTGAGTGTATTGAGCTCCATTTGGTCTTACTATGGTCAATAGCTCCATTTTAGTCACTAGGAAGTTTTTGATAACCAAAGGATGATGTAATGAGCCTATTTTGGTCCTAATTGAGTGTATTGAGCTCCATTTGGTCTTACTTTGGTCAATGGCTCTATTTTAGTCACTAGGAAGGTTTAGATAACCAAAGGATGATGTAATGAGCCTATTTTAGTCCTAATTGAGTGTAATGAGCATCATTTGGTCTTACTTTGGTCAATGGCTCCATTTTAGTCACTAGGATTGTAGATAACCAAAGGATGATGTAATGAGCCTATTTTTGTCCTAATTGAGTGTATTGAGCTCCATTTGGTCTTACTATGGTCAATGGCTCCATTTTAGTCACTAGGAACTTTTAGATAACCAAAGGATGATGTAATGAGCCTATTTTGGTCCTAATTGAGTGTATTGAGCTCCATTTGGTCTTACTTTGGTCAATGGCTCCATTTTAGTCACTATAAAGGTTTAGATAGCCAAAGGATGATGTAATGAGCCTATTTTGGTCCTAATTGAGTGTATTGAGCATCACTTGGTCTTACTTTGGTCAATGGCTCTATTTTAGTCCCTAGGAAACTTTAGATAACCAAAGGATGATGTAATGAGCCTATTTTGGTATAATTGAGTGTACTGAGCATCATTTCGTCTTACTTTGGTCAATGGCTCAATTTTAGTCACTAGGAAGGTTTAGATAGCCAAAGGATGATGTAATGAGCCTATTTTTGTCCTAATTGAGTGTATTGAGCTCCATTTGGTCTTACAATGGTCAATGGCTCCATTTTAGTCACTAGGAACTTTTAGATAACCAAAGGATGATGTAATGAGCCTATTTTAGTCCTAATTGAGTGTATTGAGCATCATTTGGTCTACTTTGGTCAATGGCTCCATTTTAGTCACTAAGATTGTAGATAACCAAAGGATGATGTAATGAGCCTATTTTGGTCCTAATTGAGTGTATTGAGCTCCATTTGGTCTTACTATGGTCAATGGCTCCATTTTAGTCACTAGGAAGTTTTGATAACCAAAGGATGATGTAATGAGCCTATTTTGGTCCTAATTGAGTGTATTGAGCTCCATTTGGTCTTACTTTGGTCAATGGCTCTATTTTAGTCACTAGGAAGGTTTAGATAACCAAAGGATGATGTAATGAGCCTATTTTAGTCCTAATTTAATGTAATGCGCATCATTTTGTATTACTCTGGTCAAAGGCTCCATTTTAGTGACTAGGATGTTGTAGATAAGCAAAGGATGATGTAATGAGCCTATTTTGGTCCTAATTGAGTGTATTGAGCTTCATTAGGTCTTACTTTGATCAATTCTTCCATTTTAGTCACTAGGAAGGTTTAGCTAACCAAAGGATGATGTAATGAGCCTATTTTGGTTCTAATTGAGTGTATTGAGGTCCATTTGGTCATACTTTGGTCAATGGCTCCATTTTAGTCACTAGGAAGGTTTAGATAACCAATGCATGATGTAATGAGCCTATTTGGTCCTAATTTAGTGTATTGAGCTCCATTTGTCTACTTTGGTCAATGGCTCTATTTTAGTCACTAGGAAGGTTTAGATAACCAAAGGATGATGTAATGAGCCTATTTAGTCCTAATTGAGTGTAATGAGCATCATTTCGTATTACTTTGGTCAAAGGCTCCATTTTAGTCACTAGGATGTTGTAGATAAACAAAGGATGATGTAATGAGCCTATTTTTGTCCTAATTGAGTGTATTGAGCTCCATTTGGTCATACTATGGTCAATAGCTCCATTTTAGTCACTAGGAAGTTTTTGATAACCAAAGGATGATGTAATGAGCCTATTTTGGTCCTAATTGAGTGTATTGAGCTCCATTTGGTCTTACTTTGGTCAATGGCTCTATTTTAGTCACTAGGAAGGTTTAGATAACCAAAGGATGATGTAATGAGCCTATTTTAGTCCTAATTGAGTGTAATGAGCATCATTTGGTCTTACTTTGGTCAATGGCTCCATTTTAGTCACTAGGATTGTAGATAACCAAAGGATGATGTAATGAGCCTATTTTGGTCCTAATTGAGTGTATTGAGCTCCATTTGGTCTTACTTTGGTCAATGGCTCTATTTTAGTCACTAGGAAGGTTTAGATAACCAAAGGATGATGTAATGAGCCTATTTTAGTCCTAATTGAGTGTAATGAGCATCATTTCGTATTACTTTGGTCAAAGGCTCCATTTTTAGTCACTAGGATGTTGTAGATAACAAAGGATGATGTAATGAGCCTATTTTGGTCCTAATTGAGTGTATTGAGCTTCATTAGGTCTTACTTTGATCAATTCTTCCATTTTAGTCACTAGGAAGGTTTAGCTAACCAAAGGATGATGTAATGAGCCTATTTTGGTCCTAATTGAGTGTATTGAGGTCCATTTGTCATACTTTGGTCAATGGCTCCATTTTAGTCACTAGGAAGGTTTAGATAACCAATGCATGATGTAATGAGCCTATTTTGGTCCTAATTTAGTGTATTGAGCTCCATTTGGTCTTACTTTGGTCAATGGCTCCATTTTAGTCACTATAAAGGTTTAGATAGCCAAAGGATGATGTAATGAGCCTATTTTAGTCCTAATTGAGTGTAATGAGCATCATTTGGT
>RYYW01000070.1:0-253191 GCA_013621005.1 Aeschynomene evenia | reverse complement strand
TTTGGCCTTATCCATCAGAAACTTCCTCAGAAGTTCTTTGGTATACTTCTCTTGTGGATAACTGTCCCTTTGACTTGCTTGATTTGCAATCCTAGGAAGAATTTTAATTCTCCCATCATGCTCATCTCGAATTCACCTTGCATAAGCTTGGAGATTCTTTGCAAAGGCATTCATTGGTTGCGCCAAATATTATGTCATCAACATAAATCTGGACAATCAAGAAGCCAGAGTCTTCTGAGAGTGTAAAGAGAGTTGTGTCCACTTTCCCTCTTGAGAATCCGTTTTTAAGCAGGAAAGAGCTCAATCTATCGTACCAAGCTCTTGAGCTTGTTTCAGACCATAGAGAGCCTTTGTAAGCTTAAATACATGATCCGGGAATGCATCATTCACAAAACCAGGAGGTTGTTTTATAAACTTCCTCAGAAAGGTATCCATTCAAGAAGGCAGACTTAACATCCATCTGATAGAGTTTGAAACCTTTGTGTGCAGCAAAAGCTAGCAACATTCTGATAGCTTCCAATCTTGCGACTGGAGCGAAAGTTTCATCATAGTCTATCCCTTCTTGTTGGTTGTACCCTTGTGCAACCAATCTGGCTTTGTTTCTCACGACTTGACCGTTTTCATCAAGTTTGTTTCGAAACACCCATTTAGTCCCAATGACACTCTTGCCTTTGGGTTTCTGAGTTAGTTTCCAAACTTGATTTCTCTCGAATTGGTCAAGTTCATCCTGCATGGCATTTACCCAGCTAGGATCATCTAACGCCTCTTCTATGGAATCTGGTTCAAGTTCAGAAACCATAGCAAGATTTGTATAGTTCCTTCTGGTTCTTACGCCACTTTCTGGATTGCCCAAGACTTCATTCTGAGAGACGTTCTTCAAGTCTCTTGAACCTCTGATCCCTTTAGGAGTAGGGTTCTGAGAAGGAGACACAGAGGGTTCTCTTTCTGAGTCATCAGAAGCTTGTCCTTCTGAGAATCTAGGTTCCATTGTATTTGGAGAAGTAGATTTTCTAAATTCTGGAGCTTCGATGATGTTACTAGATTTTTCTTTAGATGAAGATGATTGTTCCATGGGTTGGAAGTCAGTCTCATCATCTATAAGAATTTTCCTTTTGGCTTTCTCAGAAGAGATGTTGAGTTTCTCAAACTCATCTTCTAAGTTAGCATCTTTCTGAGACAGGTCCTTACTAAGTTCTTTGAACTTAATATGGATTGTCTCCTCAACACATTTACTCCTTTTGTTATATACTCTGTAAGCTTTAGAGGCTGAGGAGTATCCTAGGAAGTATCCATCATCGGACTTAGGATCAAACTTGGAGAGTTTGTCCTTTGTTGAGAATAAAACAAGAAGAACCAAATACATGGAAATAAGAAATGTTGGTATTTTATTCTTCCATAGCTCGTAAGGTGTCTTTTTCAGAATTGGTCTTAGAAAGACTCGATTCTGAATGTAGCATGAAGTATTTACTGCTTCAGCCCAGAAACCTTTTGAAAGTCCACTTTCTAAGAGCATTGTTCTTGCCATCTCTTGAAGGCTTCGATTCTTTCTCTCAGCTACTCCATTTTGTTGAGGAGTTCTGGGAGATGAGAATTCGTGAGCAATGCCCAGATTTTCACAAAGCTTTTCAAAAGCATGATTCTCAAATTCACCACATGATTTGATCTAATGGCATGAATGTGCGAATCCTTTTCAGTTGAAACTCTTTTCGCAAATGCTTTGAACTTCTCAAAAGTTTCTTCCTTAGAAGCTAGAAAGAAAACCCAAGTGAATCTGGAGTAATCATCCACTATGACAAGACCATAGCGTTTTCCAGAAAGGGAAGCTGTTCTGGTTGGTCCGAATAGATCCATGTGGAGCAGTTCCAGTGGTTTCTGAGTAGAAATACCACTTTTACTGGGAAAGGAAGCCTTGGTCTGTTTCCCTTTTTCACAGAAGTCGCAGGTTGCATCCTTCTGATACTTAATTCTGGGAAGGCCCTTTACAAGTCCTTTCTGAGAGAGTTCAGAAAGAAGTCTCATATGGGCATGACCAAGTTTCTTATGCCATAGCCATTTGTCTTCTTGGACAGAGACAAGGCATTCCACATTTTGATCCTTTAGATCATCCAGATGGATAACATAGATGTTACCAACACGTTTTCCTTCCAGAACGATCTTGTCATTTGTGAGATTAATCACATGACAATACTTGGCATAAAACTCAACCTTTAAGCCTTTGTCACAAAATTGACTAATGCTTAATAGATTGTGAGTTAAGCCATCGACCAAAAGTACATCTGAGATTTGGTGAGAGGAATCCTTACCAACATCTCCGATTGCAGTGACTCTTCCCTTAGCGCCATCACCGAATCGCACTGTTCCGCCTTTCTTGGGCTTGAGACTTGAGACTCTGAACCAGTGCTTTCTTCCAGTCATGTGCCTCGAGCAGCCACTGTCAAGGTACCACTGCTCATCGTGGTGGTGGAGCAGTGCTTGATGATGTTCCTGCAGTCACAAAGTTAACAGATTTAGGTACCCATTCTTTGTTGGGTCCTTGCTTGTTAGCTTTCTTGGATTTTTGCCTTCTTTTCTTAGAAGGGTCATGGTTTTGAGGGTCAGAGACCTTTTGTTTGCCCTTTTCAGAAGCACTTGCTTTCTGAGAAGTTTTACCCTTCTGAGAGGGGTCAGTCTTCTTAGAAGGTTTTGCTTTCTGAGTTTTCTTCTTAGCCTTCTGAGGCTTAGAGATTTTTCCCTTTTTCAACATAGGGCATTTTTCAGAACCATGACCACTCTTAAAACATGCAATGCACATGCGGGGTGATTTAGTTAAGAGTGGATCAAGATTATGTGGTTCAAAGACTTCTTCATATCCAAGCCCGCTTTTGTCTTTATAGGGTCTTTGACCCCCAAGCAAAAGACTTAGCATCTTTTCACCATTTACCATCTTAACTAAGTCAGAGGTTAGAAGTTCATTTGTCTTTTGCAGTTCGATCATGGCCTTTTCAGCCTTTTCTACTGTGATTGAAGAAAAACTTTCTAATGCTTGATACAGGTCATGACTTTCAAGGTATCTACCTTTGAAGTCGTCTCTTTCAAGCCTTAGGTTCTGAACTTCTTGAGTTAGTCTTGCATTTTCAGCTTCTGTGTTTTTAAAAGATTTTTTGAGGTCGCTGAAATTGTTAGCTAACTCGTTTGAGTCTTTCAGAAGATCATAATAGAGTTCTGAGAGCTCATCGTATGAGTATGAAAGAGGAGGGGAATTTTGTACCTCTTCTGACTCAGATTCTGTTTCCAGAATGTAGTCAGTTCCTGCCATGAAGCAAACATTAGCTTCTTCTTCCTCACTTGCTGCTTCAGAAGCTTCGTCTTCTGAATCACTCCAGGTTGCAGCCATTGCCTTCTTTTTCTTTCTGGGAATGAATTTCTTCTTCCCTTTGTTTTGTGGACACTCCGTCTTGAAGTGGCCTTTTTCTCCACATCCAAAGCATGTGGTATCTGAAGGCTTTGACTTTCCTTTCTTAGGAGTGAATTCCTTACTTTTGTTTGGCCTCTTTCTCCAGGCTTTCTTCATTTTCTTTACTAGGAGAGAGATGTCGTCTTCGTCGGATTCTGAGCCTTCATCATTGTCAGACTCAGAAGCTTCTTCAGCTTTGAAAGCTTTAGAAGACTTTCTGACTTGACTGTTCAGAGCCAATCCCTTCTGAGGTCTGGAGGAAGCGGATGGTCCTCCGAGCAACCCTTCCAGTTCGATCTCATGCGTTCTGAGCGAACCAAAATAGTACATCCAAAACCTAGCTGGGTTTAGATCCTTGGCTTCCTGGATTGCTGTGGACCTTAGGACGCCATTTTGCAGAAAGACTTCTGAGGATTTTCTTACCATCTCAGCGTTTGAATAAGTCTTTCCCAAGACTTTCAGCTGATTGATGATATGGAGAAACTTATTGACATGCTTGTCAATAGTTTCCTCAGGCTGCATGCTGAAGGGACTCGTATTTGTGTACGAGCATTGAGATTTTTGTTTCCTTGACTTCGTCATTACCTTCATGCAGCATATGAAGTCTTTCCCAAATCTCTTGTGCAGTATCACATGACACAATTTTGTCATATTCTACCTTGGGTAAAGCACAGAGGAGAATATACTTGGCTTTGAAGTTGAGTTGTATCTTCTCCTTCATTTCTTGAGTCCATTCATCCTTAGGGACTCGTCTTGTATAGGTTCTGAGTGCTGGAGGTGCCACTCCTGGCTCAGCATCTGTTGCAACCACAACGTCCTCTGTAATTGTCTGCAGAGGCTGATAGTCTCCATTCTCGATCCTATCCCATAAGTCCAGACTGGTGTGCTTGATGAATAGCGTCATCCTGTCACGCCAGTAGTCGAAGTTGTCTCCGAGAAACATAGGAGGTCTGTTTATCGAAGCCCCATCTGATATGAATGCAGCTGGTGAATTCATATTTCCCTTTGTGGATCTTTTCCTTGACACTGTGAAGTGCTCAACCCCTTAAGGACCGAGCTCTGATACCAATTGAAAGTGTATGTGTGCACGAGAAGGGGGGGGGTTGAATCGTGCAAGTTTTAAAAATTACTTCTTAAAACTTTTACTTAGAAAGCTGTTTTTACTCAGAAGATAGATTTTAAAGTTTGCAGCGGAAATTGCTTTCTGAGAAGATTAAGTTTCTGAGAACTTAGTCTTTCTGAGAAAGTTCCTTTCTGAGCAGTTATAAGAAAATAACTTTGAGTTAAAGTTTCTTAAACGCTTTCTGATTTTAATCAATGAAGTTTTCACGAGACCTCTTAATTAAAGTTGTGATAGAGTTTTTCTCAAAGATTTGGACATGTAAGGAGTTAGGGAGAAAAGCTTAACACAAGGGATTTTATACTGGTTCGGTTATAACCAACCTACTCCAGTCCTCAACCTTCAGTTGAGAGTTCTTAGATATTCTTCTTAATGTGCCTTCCCAGACAACACTGCCTTTACCAAGTAAAGGACTTCCACCACTTCACAACCCGAAGTGGATTTCTTTGCCTCACACTAGAGGACTTCCTTGCCTCACACTAGAGGACTTCTTTGCCTTAATCACTTAAGGACTTCCTTGCCTCACAACTGAGGACTTTGAACTTTGCCTCAAACACTAGAGGACTTAAAACTGCCTTCACACAAAGAAGGACTTAGCGTTTTTCGAAGGTTTGTTTTGATCGAAAACAACTACCAAGACTAAGTTACAAACCTAGTTTTACACTTAGTAGACTTCTAGAATTAACTTACAAATGTAAGAATTTACACCAATTCAGAACTAGAAGATTTTTCAAAGTTAGAAGAACAATTTCGTAAAAATTGTCTTTCTGAGAAAGTTCTAAGTTTTCGCAAAATGATTTTCAATTCAACAGAGTTTTGACACGTTTAATCAAGAGTTTTAGCGCAAGAGTTTCGTCACATTGCTCTGGAATTGAACTCATATATATAGGCATCAAGAGCCGCGAAATTAGAAGCTTTCACTTTGCTTATGTGTCTGTGTCCTTTTTCAGAACGGCTCCCTGCTACAGTCAGCGCGAAATGAGGAACTTTTCAGAACTGCACAGTGCGCGTCTTCCCACTTCCTTGGCTAGTTGTAGCGAGCTTTCTGAGACTGCTTGCGCTCCCTTGAGTCCAGACACTTGGTTGCTTCTGAGTCCAACCTTCTAAGAGTTGTACGGACTTCTGAGGCTAACCTTCTGAGGGAAGACCCTTCTGAGAATTACTAGTCGCAAGGTCTTCTGAGACCCTTCTGAGGCGACCGTGTTCTTTCCTCAGAAACATGTTTTCACCTTCTGCGCTTCTGAGATATCCTTTCTGATATCTTTGCGCTATGATTTTATCAATTGATTTCAAGGCTACTTGATGTTTTGTCTTGGTCTTTTCTCATGGTATTGCACTAGCTTAAAGCTTTCTGAGACACTTAGCGCACATATTAGCAAAACCTTAAGTAAAATTTTATACTTATGGCTTACCTTGTTATCATTAAAACTTTCATACCTCTAAGAGAATTATGCCTAATTCTCTCAGAAGGGTTCTGGAGCTTACATAGAGGGCATCTAGGAGCTGGGTGTATTCGGATCCCCCTCGAGGTTGTAATGGATATCTGGGAAGTTGGGTGAGATCGGATATGCAAATTTAAAGTATAATTGTGTATGTTTTATTGGTATGAATGATGTTAAGCAAATTGTGACGTGTTGCCTGATAATTTACATTATTGTTAGATTTTGATTGTTGTGATTACTATGAGTTTGAGATTGGTATGATCGGCTGTGACGATATACGAGAGGGGTGAGTATTAATTGTACATTGAGGGAACTGTGAGAACTTAGAAAGACTCTTAGGTTTCCCTTAGAGACGGATCATTAAGTTGTTTGGTCTAGCCAAAGTAAGCACTTGAGTTTTTGAGAAAATTAAAGTTCTGTTCGATGCAAGTATTACTTTGACTGGCTAGAATCGATAACATCGAGCACGTAGATCCGTGTGCTCAAAGTAACTCACTAAGACATCCTTGTCTTACGCTCTCTTTACGATGATTCGATTCTAGATGGAGCAGCCGCCGCCGCCCCCGCCACGCCACGAGACATATGATTTCGCTTGGGCCAGCTGCACGTCGGCCACCGGTGCGGTGACAATCGCGTCCACCATCTCGGGGGTACATCGCTTCTTCATCCCAGAGCTTGTTGTAAGGTACCCTACTCCTGCTCCTGCCCCAGCTCCAGCGCCGGCTCCACCACCTTCTCCCGCTTCGGAGTCAGTCGAGTCGGACCCAAAGGAGGACGAGGGCTACCAGAGTGATGGTTCGGCAGATTCCTGGCCAGATGTCGATTACATCCTAGTGGAGTCTGAGGCGCCTTCCCCTGCCGCTGGCTCAGACATGAGCGAGGATACCGGGAGTGCTAGTAGGTGATGCGCCGGTCGTGACCCCCTGACTGATGTGCAGCTGACCCACATTTCTTTCCTTTTTGTCCATAACTTATATTATGGAGCTTTTTGTACCCAGCGTGGGATTTGACTCTGTATTGACATGTATATGTATTGACAACCCTACAGTTTTACCTGAGTCCTCTTTTGTATATTCGGACCAGGTTTTTCAGACTTGTTTATTTTGATCATGTCAGCTCGCTTATGTTTTTAGTATGTATTAAACAGGATTTAGATACACTTGAACCATTTTACATTTCACTCTGATG
Source organism: Aeschynomene evenia (assembly GCA_013621005.1). Classification (NCBI taxonomy): domain Eukaryota; kingdom Viridiplantae; phylum Streptophyta; class Magnoliopsida; order Fabales; family Fabaceae; genus Aeschynomene; species Aeschynomene evenia. The sequence goes on along the minus strand of RYYW01000070.1, from coordinate 246,008 downwards.
CTTATGTTAAGTAGCAATATTATGACCATTTTTGTATGGGCCTTTATCATATTATTGGCATTTCCATTATTACTCTAGACGCTTATCCATGATATCTATTCGTGCTACTGAACCTGATTGGTCATGGCTTTTGAGTATCGATATCGGTCTTTCTTTTACACCGGGTTGTGAAAATGTATTTTACTTACAAGAAAAAAAAACATGGAGTTTTTGGGTGTTATGTAACATTGCAAATTGTTAATTATGTCCATGACATAGTTAATAAATTGAGATGTTACATTTCCGGCTGCATTTGTTCGCACAATGTGGGAGCCCGGTGGAGGACTGGACCATACATTTAGGTGGAGGCTCCCAGACGAGTTCAAGCACAAGCCACCATAAGGGAGTTTCCATTTTCCCTTTTTCTTTTTGATTTTGCATTTCAATTGAATAAAGCATGAGTAGCTAGTTAGTTGAGTAGGTTGCTTGTTGCATTGTAGATTTCATGCTAGTCATTAGTTAGGTTGCTTGCTTAGGTTGTTTGTAACACCCCGATCTTTATTAAGTTCTAATTAAGTGAAATGGAGGGAAATTGACCTTGGTTAGAATTTAATTAGGTTAGAGTGGATAAATTTCTCCTTATTAAAATGTTATATGTTATTTATTTTATTTTCTTTATGTGTCTATATGTGTATTTTTAATTTATGTTTAAAGATTTGAGAGTTAGTTGAGCATTGTAGTATTATTTGGGACGTTTTAGAATATTTAGTATTTTTTTTAAGTAATGGGTGGGCCCCACAACACCTCTATATAATACCTACCCTAGCCTCCACTTAGAAAACCTAATTTCAAACACTCTTGGTAGCCTCCATCAAATCCTTGTTCCCCCATTCAACTCTCTCTCTCTCTCTCAAAAACCAAAAACCATAACCATTCCACAACCCAAAATCCATACCAATTCTCACCCAATCACAAAACAAATAACATATTCTTGATCCTCTCACCAAATAGAACACTTCTACCTTTTCCATTTTGAAAGAGCCATCTTCGTACTGTTCGTGGGGCTAGAGAGAAAGTGAGAAGGAAAGGGGTGTCTCTACGCATAGCATAGGAGGTCTACGAGAGGTAGGGGTTCTAGATATTTTATATTCACTGTATTTTCATGCATAATGATGTGTGTTTGTTGGTATTAATGTTGTGGTTCGTTTTTCCCATTATGGTTCATAAAACGGTTACTTTTCTTGTGAAATTATTTCCAAGAGAAAACGTTTTTACCAATTAAAAATGTTGGGAAAGTGTTTCTTTGAGTTAAATGTGTTTTGGGAAAAGTTTTTATCAATTGGATGTTTAAAAATGGCTTTTTGGAGAAAGAATCATGGAAATTCGCGAAGTTCTTCGAACAGACAACGCACGGCCGCCCAGGCGGTCAGAAACCACCCCAGCGGCCGCCGCCGTCAACCAGGCCGCCCCAGCGGTGGTTAGCCGCCCCAGCGGTGGTTAGCCGCCCCAGCGGTGGCAGACCGCCCCGGCGGTGGTGCAGCCGCCCCAGCGGCTAAGACCACCCCAGCGGTGGTCGCACCGCCCCGGCGCATTTTTCGCGCTGTATCTCACCCCTTTTACGAAAATTGACATGTTTTGACCCTTTTATGTTCCCTAATGCGTTCTACGACCCATATAAATGTTATATACGATTTTTGCATGATTTTTATATGTTTAGATAATTGGTGATATTTGTTTACATGTTGTTATGTGATGTAATTGATGCTATATATGTATATATATCCTGTAAGACATTAATAACGACAAAGTCGTCAAAAGGGACGCAAAGACAAAATTACAGTTATAATAAAGCACTCCCGTCTTTGGATACTGATGGGGTTGTAAATCAAGGGATGGCAACTTTGGTGAATAGCCTCATTGGTAAAAGAAGACGGTACCCCCTCTCCCCATAGTATAGGATGAGCTCATGCCTAGGGGCCGGTGATGTGGAGGAGTACAGGAGGGCGGACAGTGCCAAAGATTAATGCAAGATACAGTTAGTTGAGTATATGTGTTATGTTATCTTATGATTTATCCATTGTATATGTTTAGGGGCACTAGTGCGCTACACCAAGACATTATTTATTTATGCCATATTAACTGTATAATTAAAATGGACAAGACGCACTTAGGTAAGACGTTCCGAGAAAAGATTCTTTTAAAACTAATACCTGAATTGAATGCATTCATGTTTCACATATTTCTTAATTAAACCCGGGGCGGCTTCCTCTACTGAGTCACTTCCCAGTGCTCACCCTATGTTTTTCCCCCATATTTTAGAGGAGCAGACTGAGCAGGTTCATGGAGCTGGCGAGGAGCAGGCCCAACCTTAGTTTATTTTTAGTCTTTCGCTTATAGACCTATATACATTGAGTTATGTTTCAGTTCTGGATTCATTTCAGTTGTTTGCTTTATTTGTTTTAAGTCCGGACCTATGTTAGCCGGCAACTATTTATTTGCATGTATTTATGGTGGAGTCTCATAAGTCGTTGTCTTTGGCTTATGGGATAAAGCCTAGTACCTATTCCATTTATGTTCTTTGTTTGTTTGGGAGTTATTTATTTGATGAGACTATTCAGTATATGTGTTTTGTATGGCTATTTATTCACCGATTATGTATTCCGCAAAGCCCTTACTTTTATATCGTAAACGAATTTTGAAAATTTTACTCCCGCCTATTTTCCGCGTATGATATTTTTAATAAAAGAAAACACGCTATGAAAGCATTAAGGGCTAATTACTAGGGGGTTACATTTTGGTATCAGAGCAGGTCTATCCTACAGGGCTTGGGGCAATAGACCTTTTATGCTTTTGTTGCATGTACGGTAGTTAAGTCACGCATGAAACCTCGTCTGTATGTTAGTTTAGTGTTGAGGTGTGTGATCGTATTGCTTGATTGTCAGAGTAACTGTGCATACTTAACCATGATATGGAGCCTGATCAACTCGATGTTTATTGTTTCGTGTGCACAGGGACATGGCACCTAGCAGACGTAATAGGGATGACGCTGACGACCACGAGGAGGCAGGGCCGGAGAACGGCGTGACTCCTGAAGCTTTCATGGAAATGGCCAGGGCATTGAACCGCATGGTGGATCATATGACGCAGCAGCCCACTCCTCATCAGCAGACTGTGCAGCCCACGGGTATGGATGTAGAGAATGCCTGCTTTTCTGAGTTCAAGAGGGCGAACCCTTCCCCATTTCTCGGCACTACCAACCCTTCTGAGGCCGAGGATTGGCTGAGGGGTATAGAAGACATATTCTCCGTGGTTCGATGTTCCGAGGTCCAGAAGACTCGGTTTGCGGCCTTCATGCTTCAGATGGAGGCTCGTGCCTGGTGGACCGATGCTCGCCGCGCTCATGATGCGGCGGGTGTCCCGATCTCATGGGACATGTTTAAGAGCATGTTCTATGAGAAGTACTTTCCTGAATCGGTTCGCCAGGAGAAGGAGTTGGAGTTCCTCAGCCTTCAGCAGGGGAACATGACAGTGCCAGAGTACACGACAAAGTTCGAGGAGCTGATTCGGTTCTCTGAGATCTACTAGGATAATCCCAAGGAGTCGTGGAAGTGCATGAAGTACTGCTCCGGTCTGAGGCAAGACATCAAGAGGATGGTCAAACACATGAAGATCAAGGAGTACTTCGAGATGGTCGACACCTGCAGGATCGTTGAGGAGACTAGTCATGCAGATCCTCCCATGAGGACTGAGGCTTTGAGGAGGGGTTCAGCACCGCAGCATGCTCAAACCAGACGCCCAACCCCTGCCCGTTTTCAGCCATATGCTCGTCCACAGCCTCAGCCTCGACCACCCCAGCAGCAGCAGCAGCGCCCAGCAGCCGCAGCATCGCGGCTCTACCCGCCACTTCATCTTGTGCCACTTGCGGCAAGCTTCACTCCGGGTTTGTCGTCAGGCCAGAACGTCTGCTACCGATGCGGCGAGCCAGGACATTATTCCAGAGACTGCGGAGGTGTGGGTCCACAGCCTTCTTCTCCTCTAGGCCACAACACCAGGGGCGCGTGTTCACAGTGCCAGCAGAGGGCGCGGAGCGGTCTGACAATCTCATTAGGGGTAAGAGTGTTATTTTGGGACAATCCTTAGTTGTACTGTATGATTCTGGTGCCACACATTCATTCATTTCACATGATCTTGCTAGGACCTTAGGATTGCATATGTCAGAGCTACCCTTTGATCTATTAGTATCTACCCCTACTGCTGCACCCATTAGGACATGCTTAGTTTGCATGAAATGTAGGTTTCATATAGATGATAGGTCATTCATCTTTGATCTCATTTGCTTGCCCATGTCTGGTCTAGGCATTATTTTAGGCATGGATTGGTTGTCTGCCAATCGAGTCTTGCTTGATTGCCTTGCTAAGTCTATTATTTTCCCTTCTATTCCATCTACATGTGTCACCCCTGTAGACTTATTTGTTAGTGCCATTAAGTTAAACTGTTGTGGGGTTATGAGCAATGCCTACGTGTTTCTCGCCGCTAGTGAAATCGAAAAGGGTCAGGTGTTGAGTGAGCTACCCATAGTGAGAGATTACCCGGAGGTTTTCCCTGAGGATATACCTGAGTATCCCCCATCTAGAGAGGTTGAGTTTGCCATAGATCTAATGCCCGGAACAGGACCCATATCCATAGCACCCTATAGGATGTCACCCGGAGAGTTAGCTGAGCTAAAGACGCAGTTGGAGGAGCTCTTGGAGAAGAAGTTCGTGAGGCCTAGCGTTTCACCTTCGGGAGCACCGATGTTATTCGTGAACAAGAAGGATGGAAGCATGCGATTGTGCATTGATTATAGGCAGCTGAACAAAGTGACCGTGAAGAACAAGTACCCACTGCCTAGGATCGATGACTTGATGGACCAGCTAAGAGGCGCACAAGTATTTTCAAAGATAGATCTGAGGTCTGGATACCATCAGATTCAGGTGAGGGATGAGGACATCTCGAAGATGGCTTTCAGGACTCGTTACGGTCACTACGAGTTCACAGTCATGTCCTTTGGACTAACTAATGCTCCTGCAGTGTTCATGGATTACATGAATAGGATCTTTAGACCCTTTTTGGATAGATTTGTGGTTGTCTTCATTGATGACATTTTGATCTATTCAAAGACACAAGAGGAGCATGAGAGCCATTTGAAGGTGGTGTTGGAAGTGCTGAAGGAGAAGAAGTTGTTCACAAAGCTGTCGAAGTGCGAGTTTTGGATGGAGGAAGTAAAGTTTTTGGGGCATGTGGTGTCAAAAGGAGGCATAACAGTAGATCCTAGTAAGATAGAGGCTGTGATGGGTTGGGAGAGACCTACTACGGTAACGGAGATTCGGAGTTTCCTGGGTTTGGCAGGCTATTACCGTAGGTTCATCTCAAACTTCTCCCAGATTGCATTACCCTTGACGAAGCTTACTAGGAAGAACGCTTCCTTTGTGTGGACAGAGGAGTGTGAGGAGAGTTTTCTGGAGTTAAAGAGTCGCTTAACCTCGACTCCAGTGCTTACACTACCAGACCCCAGTGAGCCCTTCGAGGTTTACTGTGATGCTTCAGGGAAAGGGTTGGGTTGCGTGCTAATGCAGCATCGCAAGGTTGTGGCATATGCTTCCCGGCACTTGAAGCCACACGAGCTTAATTACCCGACTCATGACTTGGAGCTGGCGGCAGTAGTGTTTGCCTTGAAGATGTGGAGGCATCACCTCTATGGAGTAAGGTTTAAGGTGTTCTCTGATCACAAGAGCCTGAGGTACTTGTTTGATCAGAAGGAGTTGAACATGAGGCAAAGGAGGTGGATGGAGTTCCTGAAAGACTATGACTTTCAGTTGAATTATCATCCAGGAAAGGCGAACGTGGTGGCAGATGCTTTGAGTCGTAAGACGGTGAGCGTAGCTCACATGATGGTTAGAGAGGCAAAGCTCATAGAGGAGTTTAGGAATCTTGACCTTGGAGTGACCTTTACCCCCACCAGCGTTAGAGTGAGCCATCTTCAGGTATCTAGTGACTTCTTGAGGGAGATAGGTAGAGCCCAGCAGGAAGATGAGGAGTTTAGGAAGGTGTTGAAAGCAGTTAGTGAGGCAGGATGCAGGGCTTCCGAAAGGATGGAGATGGGCTATGGAGATTTGAGGGGCGTGTATGTGTACCTGCAAGTGGTGACCTTCAGAGAGCGATCTTGGAGGAGCTCATAAGAGCCATTTCACCATTCACCCTGGACGGATAAGATGTATCAGGACTGCGGAAGATGTTCTGGTGGCAGGGACTGAAAAGGGATGTTGCAGAGTGGGTTAGCAGGTGTTTGGTTTGTCAGAAGGTGAAGGCAGAGCACAGGAGGATGCCAGGATTGCTACAGTCGCTTAGTGTGCCCGAGTGGAAGTGGGAGAGCATATCCATGGACTTCGTGTCTGGATTGCCAAGGACGCAGGCGGCCACGATGCTGTGTGGTCATTGTTGATCGACTGACCAAGTCGTTCATTTTCAGGCGATCAGGATGACTTACCCTTTGGAGAAGCTAGCGGAGATCTATGTCAAGGAAGTTGTGAGGTTGCATGGTGTGCCGAAGACGATAGTCTCGGATCGTGATCCGAGATTCACGTCTCGCTTCTAGGAGCTTTCCAGAAGGCTCTAGGCTCGAGTTGAGCATGAGCGCGGCATATCATCCTCAAACGGATGACAGTCGGAGAGGACTATCCAGACGTTGGAGGACATGTTGAGGCATGTGTTTGGATGGAAAAGGAAGTTGGGACAAGTTACTGCCCTTGATAGAGTTCTCCTACATAACAGCTACAGGCAAGTATAGGGATGGCGCCTTTTGAGGCATTATATGGAAGAAAGTGTAGATCACCCCTATGTTGGCATGACCCGGTGAGGCAAGTGTGTTAGGACCGGACCTTGTGAGGGAGACATCGGAGCAGGTGAGGAGGATTACGGAGAGGATGCTCGCGGCCCAAAGCCGCCAAAAGAGCTATGCAGACCGAAGGAGGAGACCCTTAGAGTTTTCAGTAGGCGAGCATGTCTTTTTGCGGATTACCCCCACGACAGGTATAGGAAGAGCCATGAAGGTTAGAAAGCTGAGCCCTAGGTACCTTGGTCCTTTCGAAATTCTGAGTCGTGTCGGGCCAGTCGCCTACCGAGTGGCCTTACCTCCCAATCTTTCAAACTTGCATAATGTCTTTCACGTCTCTCAATTGAGAAAGTATTATTCCGATCCTAGTCATGTCTTAGAGCCGGAAGAGGTACAACTAAGGGATGATTTGACGTTTGGATTGCCCCCTATGAGGATCGTTGACTGCGGCGTCAAGAGATTAAGAAGTAAGGAAGTGCCTTTAAACAAGGTGGCTTGGGGCGGAGGTCGGTTGGAAGACTTCACCTGGGAATTGGAGGACGAGATGCGTCGCCAATTTCCACATATGTTTACAGGTACGAATTTCGGGACGAAATTCTTTTTAGGGGGGGAGAAATGTAACACCCCGATCTTTATTAAGTTCTAATTAAGTGAAATGGAGGGAAATTGACCTTGGTTAGAATTTAATTAGGTTAGAGTGGATAAATTTCTCCTTATTAAAATGTTATATGTTATTTATTTTATTTTCTTTATGTGTCTATATGTGTATTTTTAATTTATGTTTAAAGATTTGAGAGTTAGTTGAGCATTGTAGTATTATTTGGGACGTTTTAGAATATTTAGTATTTTTTTTTAAGTAATGGGTGGACCCCACAACACCTCCATATAATACCTACCCTAGCCTCCACTTAGAAAACCTAATTTCAAACACTCTTGGTAGCCTCCATCAAATCCTTGTTCCCCCATTCAACTCTCTCTCTCTCTCTCAAAAACCAAAAACCATAACCATTCCACAACCCAAAATCCATACCAATTCTCACCAAATCACAAAACAAATAACATATTCTTGATCCTCTCACCAAATAGAACACTTCTATCTTTTCCATTTTGAAAGAGCCATCTTCGTACCATTCGTGGGGCTAGAGAGAAAGTGAGAAGGAAAGGGGTGTCTCTACGCATAGCATAGGAGGTCTACGAGAGGTAGGGGTTCTAGACATTTTATATTCACTGTATTTTCATGCATAATGATGTGTGTTTGTTGATATTAATGTTGTGGTTCGTTTTTCCCATTATGGTTCATAAAGGGTTACTTTTTTGTGAAATTATTTCCAAGAGAAAACGTTTTTACCAATTAAAAATGTTGGGAAAGTGTTTCTTTGAGTTAAATGTGTTTTGGGAAAAGTTTTTATCAATTGGATGTTTAAAAATGGCTTTTTGAAGAAAGAATCATGGAAATTCGCGAAGTTCTTCGAACAGACAACGCACGGCCGCCCAGGCGGTCAGAAACCACCCCAGCGGCTGCCGCCGTCAACCAGGCCACCCCAGCGGTGGTCGCACCGCCCCGGCGCGTTTTTCGCCCTGTATCTCACCCCTTTTACGAAATTTGACATGTTTTGACCCTTTTATGTTCCCTAATGCGTTCTACGACCCATATAAATGTTATATACGATTTTTGCATGATTTTTATATGTTTAGATAATTGGTGATATTTGTTTACATGTTGTTATGTGATGTAATTGATGCTATATATGTATATATATCCTGTAAGACATTAATAACGGCAAAGTCGTCAAAAGGGACGCAAAGACAAAGTTACAGTTATAATAAAACACTCCCGTCTTTGGATACTGATGGGGTTGTAAATCAAGGGATGGCAACTTTGGTGAATAGCCTCATTGGTAAAAGAAGACGGTACCCCCTCTCCCCATAGTATAGGATGAGCTCATGCCTAGGGGCCGGTGATGTGGAGGAGTACAGGAGGGCGGACAGTGCCAATGATTAATGCAAGATAAAGTTAGTTGAGTATATGTGTTATGTTATCTTATGATTTATCCATTGTATATGTTTAGGGGCACTAGTGCGCTACACCAAGACATTATTTATTTATGCCATATTAACTGTATAATTAAAATGGACAAGACGCACTTAGGTAAGACGTTCCGGGAAAAGATTCTTTTAAAACTAATACCTGAATTGAATGCATTCATGTTTCACATATTTCTTAATTAAACCCGGGGCGGCTTCCTCTACTGAGTCACTTCCCAGTGCTCACCCTATGTTTTTCCCCCATATTTTAGAGGAGCAAACTGAGCAGGTTCATGAAGCTAGCGAGGAGCAAGCCCAACCTTAGTTTATTTTTAGTCTTTCGCTTATAGACCTATATACATTGAGTTATGTTTCAGTTATGGATTCATTTCAGTTGTTTGCTTTATTTGTTTTAAGTCCGGACCTATGTTAGCCGGCAACTATTTATTTGCATGTATTTATGGTGGAGTCTCATAAGTCATTGTCTTTGGCTTATGGGATAAAGCCTAGTACCTATTCCATTTATGTTCTTTGTTTGTTGGGAGTTATTTATTTGATGAGACTATTCAGTATATGTGTTTTGTATGGCTATTTATTCACCGATTATGTATTCCGCAAAGCCCTTACTTTTATATCGTAAACGAATTTTGAAAATTTTACTCCCGCCTATTTTCCGCGTATGATATTTTTAATAAAAGAAAACACGCTATGAAAGCATTAAGGGCTAATTACTAGGGGGTTACATTTTGGTATCAGAGCAGGTCTATCCTACAGGGCTTGGGGCAATAGACCTTTTATGCTTTTGTTGCATGTACGGTAGTTAAGTCACGCATGAAACCTCGTCTGTATGTTAGTTTAGTGTTGAGGTGTGTGATCGTATTGCTTGATTGTCAGAGTAACTGTGCATACTTAACCATGATATGGAGCCTGATCAACTCGATGTTTATTGTTTCATGTGCACAGGGACATGGCACCTAGCAGACGTAATAGGGATGACGCTGACGACCACGAGGAGGCAGGGCCGGAGAACGGCGTGACTCCTGAAGCTTTCATGGAAATGGCCAGGACATTGAACCGCATGGTGGATCATATGACGCAGCAGCCCACTCCTCATCAGCAGACTGTGCAACCCACGGGTATGGATGTAGAGAATGCCCGCTTTTCTGAGTTCAAGAGGGCGAACCCTTCCCCATTTCTCGGCACTACCAACCCTTCTGAGGCCGAGGATTGGCTGAGGGGTATAGAAGACATATTCTCCGTGGTTCGATGTTCCGAGGTCCAGAAGACTCGGTTTGCGGCCTTCATGCTTCAGATGGAGGCTCGTGCCTGGTGGACCGATGCTCGCCGCGCTCATGATGCGGCGGGTGTCCCGATCTCATGGGACATGTTTAAGAGCATGTTCTATGAGAAGTACTTTCCTGAATCGGTTCGCCAGGAGAAGGAGTTGGAGTTCCTCAGCCTTCAGCAGGGGAACATGACGGTGCCAGAGTACACGGCAAAGTTCGAGGAGCTGATTCGGTTCTCTGAGATCTACCAGGATAATCCCAAGGAGTCGTGGAAGTGCATGAAGTACTGCTCCGGTCTGAGGCAAGACATCAAGAGGATGGTCAAACACATGAAGATCAAGGAGTACTTCGAGATGGTCGACACCTGCAGGATCGTTGAGGAGACTAGTCATGCAGATCCTCCCATGAGGACTGAGGCTTTGAGGAGGGGTTCAGCACCGCAGCATGCTCAAACCAGACGCCCAACCCCTGCCCGTTTTCAGCCATATGCTCGTCCACAGCCTCAGCCTCGACCACCCCAGCAGCAGCAGCAGCGCCCAGCAGCCGCAGCATCGCGGGCTCTACCCGCCACTTCATCTTGTGCCACTTGCGGCAAGCTTCACTCCGGGGTTTGTCGTCAGGGCCAGAACGTCTGCTACCGATGCGGCGAGCCAGGACATTATTCCAGAGACTGCGGAGGTGTGGGTCCACAGCCTTCTTCCTCCTCTAGGCCACAACACCAGGGGCGCGTGTTCACAGTGCCAGCAGAGGGCGCGGAGCGGTCTGACAATCTCATTAGGGGTAAGAGTGTTATTTTGGGACAATCCTTAGTTGTACTGTATGATTCTGGTGCCACACATTCATTCATTTCACATGATCTTGCTAGGACCTTAGGATTGCATATGTCAGAGCTACCCTTTGATCTATTAGTATCTACCCCTACTGCTGCACCCATTAGGACATGCTTAGTTTGCATGAAATGTAGGTTTCATATAGATGATAGGTCATTCATCTTTGATCTCATTTGCTTGCCCATGTCTGGTCTAGGCATTATTTTAGGCATGGATTGGTTGTCTGCCAATCGAGTCTTGCTTGATTGCCATGCTAAGTCTATTATTTTCCCTTCTATTCCTTCTACATGTGTCACCCCTGTAGACTTATTTGTTAGTGCCATTAAGTTAAACTGTTGTGGGGTTATGAGCAATGCCTACGTGTTTCTCGCCGCTAGTGAAATCGAAAAGGGTCAGGTGTTGAGTGAGCTACCCATAGTGAGAGATTACCCGGAGGTTTTCCCTGAGGATATACCTGAGTATCCCCCATCTAGAGAGGTTGAGTTTGCCATAGATCTAATGCCCGGAACAGGACCCATATCCATAGCACCCTATAGTATGTCACCCGGAGAGTTAGCTGAGCTAAAGACGCAGTTGGAGGAGCTTTTGGAAAAGAAGTTCGTGAGGCCTAGCGTTTCACCTTCGGGAGCACCGGTGTTATTCGTGAACAAGAAGGATGGAAGCATGCGTTTGTGCATTGATTATAGGCAGCTGAACAAAGTGACCGTGAAGAACAAGTACCCACTGCCTAGGATCGATGACTTGATGGACCAGCTAAGAGGCGCACAAGTATTTTCAAAGATAGATCTGAGGTCTGGATACCATCAGATTCGGGTGAGGGATGAGGACATCCCGAAGACGGCTTTCAGGACTCGTTACGGTCACTACGAGTTCACAGTCATGTCCTTTGGACTGACTAATGCTCCTGCAGTGTTCATGGATTACATGGATAGGATCTTTAGACCCTTTTTGGATAGATTTGTGGTTGTCTTCATTGATGACATTTTGATCTATTCAAAGACACAAGAGGAGCATGAGAGCCATTTGAAGGTGGTGTTGGAAGTGCTGAAGGAGAAGAAGTTGTTCACAAAGCTATCGAAGTGCGAGTTTTGGATGGAGGAAGTAAAGTTTTTGGGGCATGTGGTGTCAAAAGGAGGCATAGCAGTAGATCCTAGTAAGATAGAGGCTGTGATGGGTTGGGAGAGAACTACTACGGTAACGGAGATTCGGAGTTTCCTGGGTTTGGCAGTGCTTACACTACCAGACCCCAGTAAGCCCTTCGAGGTTTACTGTGATGCTTCAGGGAAATGGTTGGGTTGCATGCTAATGCAGCATCGCAAGGTTGTGGCATATGCTTCCCGGCACTTGAAGCCACACGAGCTTAATTACCCGACTCATGACTTGGAGCTGGCGGCAGTAGTGTTTGCCTTGAAGATGTGGAGGCATCACCTCTATGGAGTAAGGTTTGAGGTGTTCTCTGATCACAAGAGCCTGAGGTACTTGTTTGATCAGAAGGAGTTGAACATGAGGCAAAGGAGGTGGATGGAGTTCCTGAAAGACTATGACTTTCAGTTGAATTATCATCCAGGAAAGGCGAACGTGGTGGCAGATGCTTTGAGTCGTAAGACGGTGAGCGTAGCTCACATGATGGTTAGAGAGGCAAAGCTCATAGAGGAGTTTAGGAATCTTGACCTTGGAGTGACCTTTACCCCCACCAGCGTTAGAGTGAGCCATCTTCAGGTATCTAGTGACTTCTTGAGGGAGATAGGTAGAGCCCAGCAGGAAGATGAGGAGTTTAGGAAGGTGTTGAAAGCAGTTAGTGAGGGCAGGATGCAGGGCTTCCGAAAGGATGGAGATGGGCTATGGAGATTTGAGGGGCGTGTATGTGTACCTGCAAGTGGTGACCTTCAGAGAGCGATCTTGGAGGAGGCTCATAAGAGCCATTTCACCATTCACCCTGGGACGGATAAGATGTATCAGGACCTGCGGAAGATGTTCTGGTGGCAGGGACTGAAAAGGGATGTTGCAGAGTGGGTTAGCAGGTGTTTGGTTTGTCAGAAGGTGAAGGCAGAGCACAGGAGGATGCCAGGATTGCTACAGTCGCTTAGTGTGCCCGAGTGGAAGTGGGAGAGCATATCCATGGACTTCGTGTCTGGATTGCCAAGGACGCAGGCGGGCCACGATGCTGTGTGGGTCATTGTTGATCGACTGACCAAGTCGGTTCATTTTCAGGCGATCAGGATGACTTACCCTTTGGAGAAGCTAGCGGAGATCTATGTCAAGGAAGTTGTGAGGTTGCATGGTGTGCCGAAGACGATAGTCTCGGATCGTGATCCGAGATTCACGTCTCGCTTCTAGGGAGCTTTCCAGAAGGCTCTAGGCTCGGAGTTGAGCATGAGCGCGGCATATCATCCTCAAACGGATGGACAGTCGGAGAGGACTATCCAGACGTTGGAGGACATGTTGAGGGCATGTGTTTTGGATGGAAAAGGAAGTTGGGACAAGTTACTGCCCTTGATAGAGTTCTCCTACAATAACAGCTACCAGGCAAGTATAGGGATGGCGCCTTTTGAGGCATTATATGGAAGAAAGTGTAGATCACCCCTATGTTGGCATGACCCCGGTGAGGCAAGTGTGTTAGGACCGGACCTTGTGAGGGAGACATCGGAGCAGGTGAGGAGGATTACGGAGAGGATGCTCGCGGCCCAAAGCCGCCAAAAGAGCTATGCAGACCGAAGGAGGAGACCCTTAGAGTTTTCAGTAGGCGAGCATGTCTTTTTGCGGATTACCCCCACGACAGGTATAGGAAGAGCCATGAAGGTTAGAAAGCTGAGCCCTAGGTACCTTGGTCCTTTCGAAATTCTGAGTCGTGTCGGGCCAGTCGCCTACCGAGTGGCCTTACCTCCCAATCTTTCAAACATGCATAATGTCTTTCACGTCTCTCAATTGAGAAAGTATTATTCCGATCCTAGTCATGTCTTAGAGCCGGAAGAGGTACAACTAAGGGATGATTTGACGTTTGGATTGCCCCCTATGAGGATCGTTGACCGCGGCGTCAAGAGATTAAGAAGTAAGGAAGTGCCTTTGGTCAAGGTGGCTTGGGGCGGAGGTCGGTTGGAAGACTTCACCTGGAATTGGAGGACGAGATGCGTCGCCAATTTCCACATATGTTAACAGGTACGAATTTCGGGACGAAATTCTTTTTAGGGGGGGAGAAATGTAACACCCCGATCTTTATTAAGTTCTTATTAAGTGAAATGGGGGGAAATTGACCTTGGTTAGAATTTAATTAGGTTAGAGTGGATAAATTTCTCCTTATTAAAATGTTATATGTTATTTATTTTATTTTCTTTATGTATCTATATGTGTATTTTTAATTTATGTTTAAAGATTTGAGAGTTAGCTGAGCACTGTAGTATTATTTGGGACGTTTTAGAATATTTAGTATTTTTTTTTTAAGTAATGGGTGGGCCCCACAACACCTCTATATAATACCTACCCTAGCCTCCACTTAGATAACCTAATTTCAAACACTCTTGGTAGCCTCCATCAAATCCTTGTTCCCCATTCAACTCTCTCTCTCTCTCTCAAAAACCAAAAACCATAACCATTCCACAACCCAAAATCCATACCAATTCTCACCCAATCACAAAACAAATAACATATTCTTGATCCTCTCACCAAATAGAACACTTCTATCTTTTCCATTTTTGAAAGAGCCATCTTCGTACCGTTCGTGGGGCTAGAGAGAAAGTGAGAAGGAAAGGGGTGTCTCTACGCATAGCATAGGAGGTCTACGAGAGGTAGGGGTTCTAGACATTTTATATTCACTGTATTTTCATGCATAATGATGTGTGTTTGTTGATATTAATGTTGTGGTTCGTTTTTCCCATTATGGTCCATAAAAGGGTTACTTTTTTGTGAAATTATTTCCAAGAGAAAACGTTTTTACCAATTAAAAATGTTGGGAAAGTGTTTCTTTGAGTTAAATGTGTTTTGGGAAAAGTTTTTATCAATTGGATGTTTAAAAATGGCTTTTTGGAGAAATAATCATGGAAATTCGCGAAGTTCTTCGAACAGACAACGCACGGCCGCCCAGGCGGTAAGAAACCGCCCCAGCGGCCGCCGCCATCAACCAGGCCGCCCCAGCGGTGGCAGACCGCCCCAGCGGTGGTGTAGCCGCCCCAGCGGCCAAGACTGCCCCAACGGTGGTCGCACCGCCCTGGCGCGTTTTTCGCGCTGTATCTCACCCCTTTTACGAAAATTGTCATGTTTTGACCCTTTTATGTTCCCTAATGCGTTCTACGACCCATATAAATGTTATATACGATTTTTGCATGATTTTTATATGTTTAGATAATTGGTGATATTTGTTTACATGTTGTTATGTGATGTAATTGATGCTATATATGTATATATATCCTGTAAGACATTAATAACGGCAAAGTCGTCAAAAGGGACGCAAAGACAAAGTTACAGTTATAATAAAACACTCCCGTCTTTGGATACTGATGGGCTTGTAAATCAAGGGATGGCAACTTTGGTGAATAGCCTCATTGGTAAAAGAAGATGGTACCCCCTCTCCCCATAGTATAGGATGAGCTCATGCCCAGAGGCCGGTGATGTAGAGGAGTACAGGAGGGCGAGCAGTGCCAAAGATTAGTGCAAGATAAAGTTAGTTGAGTATATGTGTTATGTTATCTTATGATTTATCCATTGTATATGTTTAGGGGCACTAGTGCGCTACACCAAGACATTATTTATTTATGCCATATTAACTGTATAATTAAAATGGACAAGACGCACATAGGTAAGACGTTCCGGGAAAAGATTCTTTTAAAACTAATACTTGAATTGAATGCATTCATGTTTCACATATTTCTTAATTAAACCCGGGGCGGCTTCCTCTACTGAGTCACTTCCCAGTGCTCACCCTATGTTTTTCCCCCATATTTTAGAGGAGCAGACAGAGCAGGTTCATGGAGCTGGCGAGGAGCAGGCCCAACCTTAGTTTATTTTTAGTCTTTCGCTTATAGACCTATGTACATTGAGTTATGTTTCAGTTATGAATTCATTTCAGTTGTTTGCTTTATTTGTTTTAAGTCCGGACCTATGTTAGCCGACAACTATTTATTTGCATGTATTTATGGTGGAGTCTCATAAGTCATTGTCTTTGGCTTATGGGATAAAGCCTAGTACCTATTCCATTTATGTTCTTTGTATGTTGGGAGTTATTTATTTGATGAGACTATTCAGTATATGTGTTTTGTATGGCTATTTATTCACCGATTATGTATTCCGCAAAGCCCTTACTTTTATATCGTAAACGAATTTTGAAAATTTTACTCCTGCCTTTTTTCCGCGTATGATATTTTTAATAAAAGAAAACACGCTATGAAATCAGGACGTGATCCCTTACAATTGGCCTAAGATGACTTAAGCATTAAGGGCTAATTACTAGGGGGTTACATTGTTACTTGTCTTTCTTGATTGATTTGGAAGTATTGTGCTTGAGACTTACATCATTTTCTTAGGTGGTTTGAGTTCCGACATAATTGCATTTCACTTTGTTTCTTCTTGATACTTGCTTAGTGATTGATCTTATTGTGTATAGATGATTTGTCTTTGGACATTCACCTTGTGAGTCTTCGGCCTTACATTGGGTAGCCACATTACATGTCATTCCATTCTTGTGTGCATCTCTTGTGGACTTTGTGATTCTAGGGTTTGCCTTGACTCTTCATTGAGGTTACATTTTCATATGCATTCTTGAGTGTGATGGAGGCACTTTTCTTCTTGAGTCCACGACCATATTGCCTACCCTATACATTTCCCTTGCAAGCCTCTTTGAGCCTTATATCCCGGTCTTTTATCTTAGCTCATCATAAGCTCAAAATGTGAAGAACCATTTTACACCCTAACTTTGGAAAGTGGAGTAGCATTGATTTTATCATCTTACATGCTTGAGTCTAAGTGTGGGGGTTTGCCATGGAAGGCAAACTTCTAAGTATGAGGGAAGGACACCTTGGTTGTAGATTGTACTATGTTGTAATTGATGGATTGTGGATTGTATATGTGGATTTTTGTATGTGAACAAAAAAAAGAAATAAAGAAAGAAAAGCACACAAAAGCAAAAGCAAAGTTAAGAAAAAAGGAAAAGAAATTCAAGATCAAAGACCTAATGTTTTAAGTGTGAAGAATGTTAAAAAAAAAAAAGGGAGCAAAGCTCTTGTGCTTTTGTGTGCATGGTTGCAAAAAGTGAAATTCAAGTCTTGCATTGTGTTTGGGTGGAATTCCCCCTTGTGTTTAATTGTGACTCATGCTAACCAATGTTAATCTAATTTTCTTGGGTCCTTAGCTCACTTATCCATGCATTCCACACCCTCACCTTGGCCTCATTACAATCAAACCAAAGACCTCTTGATTCTTGGGTGCATTTGACAAACCTACATTGAATGTTTGGTCTAACAAGAGAGTTGAGAGCAAGACAAGTCCACTATAATAGAGAGTTGAGAGCATACACACCCCTTGAGGTCCATACATTTCATCTATGCATTTTAAGGGATTTTTCTTGGCTTGTGTGTTGTGCCCCCTTGATTTTGGAATGCTTGGTTGTTGGAAACTCTTGCCACTTTACTTTCTTTCATGGTCTCTAGCCAAAGCACTTTTGGATCATTCATTGAAATTCAAGTAGCACCTCTTGATTTCCCTCTTTCTCATTAGGTGGTTAGCTTTCCATTCTTAGTCTTGCATGAGGACATGCAAGGGCTAAGTGTGGGGGAATTTGATATAGCATAATTTTTGACCACTTTTGAGATTAATGAACTACTTTTGTATCATATTAGGCATTTGGTACTTAATTGGAACTTTGTGCATTTTTCCAGCATTTTGTGCTTTGTGACACTATTCTGTAATTTGCCTATAACTTGAGTTCTAGAAATTTGAATTTTGTGTTCTTTGTCTTGTTGGAAATCTTAGACACAGGTCTACAACTTTGATGAAGAACTCAAAAGCTGATTTAGACTATAAGGATTCCAAATTGGAGGTTCAAGTTGAGTCAAGCTTGCTGCAGAATTCTGGAACAACAATCCTGAGCAGCCAGTGTTGCAGAAGCTATAGCTGGAGATACAATTGTTGAAATCACTTCATTTCAGTTGCATTTTAAAGCTAAGACACAAGGCTTCATTTCATCTTCAGAGCTCGAAAGCAATTGAAGTCTCTAAGGAGCTCATAATGGGACTCAAAGTTGATGCAACAATTGTGACAACAACCTGGAGCAGCACTCAGTATTTTGCCTATATCTCGAGCTATACTTACTGGAATTGGATGATCTTTGTGGCTATGGAAAGCTGAGACACAGAGGCTTCAGAAATCGGCTGCAATATTTCGAGCATAAACTTAGTTTTGTTGAGTTACCTTAAGTGTTTCAACTTTGTGCAATATTCATTCTACCCTTGCCTTATTTGTTGTAATTGTTTAGTCCATGGGCTTTTTAGACATTTTATCTTACTTTTATGTCTATAAATAGCCTAGCTCAGAATTGGAGGGAACAATTTTAATTCATTTTTTACATTTCAGATTTTAGAATTAGAATTCTCTCTAGTTTTTCTCTCTAGGTTTTTCTCTTCTCCCTTCTCCTTAGTTGTTGAGTTCTCCATGATCATGGAGTACTAAGTTGATCATGGAGAACTAAGCTCATAGCTAGCTTGAGGATGGAGAATTGTAAAAGATATTGAGATTTGCAATGTGATTGAGGTATTTCTTTCATGATTCTTTGAAGAATTTGAATTTTCTCTTCTCATCTCTTCTTGATTCATGATTCAAGGATTATGAAGATTTTCTAATTCTTGAATTATGAATCCAATTGATTGATAATTCTAGAGATTTTTGAATTATTGATCAATATTTTTAAGTTGAGAGAATACCTAGATCTAGAGATTTCTGATTTAGGAAATTGAATTGTAGAGCTTCAATCTTGATATCTTGATTTAGGTTTTGAGATTTCAGATCTAATTCAAGTGTATTAAGATGAATGTATGAAGATTTTCATAAGAAAGTAGATTTGATTTCAGATATGAAATTAGATTTATAATTCAATTGCAATTCTTGAAAGGATCATTGAAAGGATAATGAATCAATGATATAGATTTTATAATTCGAATTCCTTGAGCTAGTGCCTTCTACCTATTTGATTAAAATCCTATTTGAATTTTCTTTTTAATTTGAATGTCAAAATCCCCGAAATCTGACCTAACTCCACATGATCACTTTTCAATCATTGAATTCCTTGGGAGAATGACCTAGGTTAACCATTACACTACAAGTTACCTAGTTTTAATTTGAATCAATTCGGCAATTGATCATCGGGTGTCATCTTCAACCTTCATGTGGGAGGTTTCTTGAAACCCTAATTTCTTAAAACTAGTGCGAGCTTATGTTTCGGTCCCATGGAGGGCAACAATATTCTCACCTTTTGATAAGATGATCACAGTTGATCTAGCTGAGGTAGCTCTGATCTTTGGCACTACAAATGTGATCTTCTCTAGCATTGCTCTTATTAATATAAGAATAGGAAATTTTTTAATTACATGTACATGAACTATATAACGCAACTTCAATCAAGAACAATATAGACAATTACATGTAATAAAAATCATGGATAAGGGATAAAGAATAAAAACAAGTATTATGTGAAAAGTGTCAAGGTATGTTTCACACAAAGAGACACCACGTAAACCATGAGTCACAGAGTCAGTGAAAATATGACTCTGAACAACGTTTGATTTTGGAGTCACTATAAATATAGAGTCAGAGTCAGCCTGACTAAGTGAACAAAATTACACAATTTTTGTTCACTCTACAGGTGTAGTCAGAGTCACGGAAGGGAGATGACACAGAGTCAAAAGTCCTTTTAATGAAATTCGTTTCCAAAATTACCCTTACTAATTCTCCAAAATCCCAACACTGTCCCTAACGAGAAGATCATTCATTAATTCTTAAACTTCAATCCTGCGCAGCCTTGGAGAAAACTCTATCGACACTTCACCTCATTCATTCATTCATGAGTTTCTTCTCACAGTGCCTAATCTTCACTCCATCAAATTGATTATTCATCACATTATCATACTCGAGTTTCATTTTCGTGTTGTTTCACCATGTGTTTGTTCACAGCCTTGGGCGTGGTCTCCTTCGACGCCGAATCAGTTTCACCGGTTTCGCCACCGTCATCAGCTTCATCGGCGTTGCCACCTTCATCGCATTCATCCGCTCCAGGTGTGGATTTTTCTTTTAATGTTGAAACTTATCTCAATCATCTTCTTGATTTCAAATCCCAAATTATAAACCCTAATCCTAGAATCCTTAATCCAAATTTCACATTCTACGAACCCTAATTTTTATAAATCAAAATCACTATAAACCCTAATCCCAATTTTTATAGTATATGAACCCTAATTTTATAAATTAAAATCAATAATTATAAACCCTAATCCCTAATTTCCTAATCTATGAACCCTAATTTTATAAATTAAAATCCCTTATTAGAAATCCTAATCCCAAATTTCCTAATTCCTGAACCCTAATTTTACTCATTTTGTTGGGTTTTTGTTTAGTTTTTTACAGAAAAGAATGAAGAATGCTTACTGTTGCAATGCTAATTTGTATCTTCTTTTTTTTTTTATCAAAAAATAGGACTCTTTGTATTGATCCTACTACTGAGTAAAAGTCATTGAGTATAATTCATGTATGTATGTGCTGGCCCATAAGTCATGTATGGCAGTAACAATGTGTTGCAACTGAGCAGACTTGTAAGAGCATTGAAGCCATGGGAGTGGCTTTGGGAGGAAGTCAAGAGCAATTGGGTGCGGTTCTTGCAAACATGGGACTTTCTAGAGTTTGACAATGGAGTAAAGGGGCAACTTTGTGAAATCTCTTCTTAAGAAGTAGAACAATTGAATTGTACTTTGGAGCTTTATTTTGTTATGTTTCTAGTTTATTTTGTACTTTGGAGCTTATGATTGTATTTTGAAGCTTTATTATGTTGTGTTTCTGGTTTCTTTTGTTAATTCCGGATTAAATTGTTCATACATTTGAGTTAAGAGTTTGGAACTTGATTATTAAAGTTTGGTTGCTGGTTTATTTGTTGTTCAGTTTACTATCCTGTTCTGTTTATTGTTGTTCTGTTTATTGTGATGTTATTACAGGTATATTATCCTGTTTTTTATGATGTTATGCAGGTTTATTATGATGTAATACAGGTTTATGTGTTATTTTCTAAATGCTGTCATCAATGCAGCAACAATTTGAAATCTTTTATACTAATCTTGGGTTGTCTCAAATACTCTCAAGAGTAATTTTTCAATGATTCTTAAGTATGAACTCTATGCAACTGAACCTACAATTTCCTTGGGTTGTCTCAAATACTCCCAGGAGTAATTTTTCACGGGGAAAAGTATATATGGCCCTTATATTTAGCTTTGTTTAAAAAGAAAATGCATATATATATAATATATATATATATATAAAAGAAGAGTTCAATTATTTGATTTAAAAACATTCGTGGCTCTAATTTTTAATCAGGGGTAGTGAGTGGTAATTTTGGTAGTGATCCCGAATTTTGTTTTACAAAAACAAACATGGTACAAGTCATTGGTGACTATGACTCTACTAATTTATCAAACAGGAACTAGAGTTACTGTGACCCCAGAACAATGACTCTGACTCTAGTGACTCCACTGACTCTGACTCTAGAGTCGGTGAAAACAAACGCAGCCTGACAGCACCGCAGTGAGTATAATAACACTAATGAATAGGCAAAAATAGTTAAAGTGAAAAGTGAACTTAACCATAGTACTATAACACTATTGTTTTAACTCAAGTAACTTTAATGTGTAATGAAAAGTATTGCGAGAAAGCAAAGAAGATAATACTGCTACAAATAAAGGAATTTTACATAAAACCAGAGTGTTATGTAAAATTTAATAATTATTATTTTAGCTCAAGTAACTTTAATGTGTCATGAAATTTAATAGCTATCACATCCCCACGTCTAACAAAACCAAATATATATTGTCTCTATCACATTTTAATTGCATTCTAGTTGAGAAATTAATGATTACTACGTGACTAAGCATACATTACATTTATCTATAAATTTTTTTTCATGGTACGAGTTATTTTCTAGAGAGAAAATATGAGTTAAGGTTCTTCTTTGTCCTTAAAATTGCATGTGTATGTGTTTCTCTTTAAATACTTAAATTATAATTAATTATAAGTTCCTAAAAGTAAAAAAAAAATATTTATTTAGTTGTTAAAAATGTAAAAAGTTATTTAAATTAGTCTCTAGGATTATGTGTGTGGGACTAACTTTAATCATCAAAGAACTATTATTTTCAGACTAAAATAACTATTTACTTTTTAAATATTTTTTAGTCCAAATGAATTACAATATTTAGTAAGGAAGTATTAATTATTTTTCTCCTAATACCCTTAATAAATGAGTTTGTTAATTGCACTTATCTAACTCTTGATTTATAGATCCACTCAACTCTTTGATAAATGCGATATATTGGTAGACTTTATGTAAAACAATTATTGCTACAAATAAATGTAAGATAAATGCGATGTATTGCAAGAAAAAGCAAAGATGATGTGAATGTATTGTAAGAAAACACTAGTCTTTTGATGATGTGAATCATATATAGGTTAGGTTAGCTTACCTTGGTGTGTTGTTGTCTTATATCAAATCAGCTTGCAAAATACCACTTTGGTATCCACTTGCTAGTTGGAAAGCCTGCATCATTTATGTTATGTAAGGCAATAATTGATGAATTTTAATTATCAGCATATGCATAATAAATAACAGGGGATATATACTCCAAATAAAAAGAAAAAACATGAAAAGTATATACTCCACTATGTTGATTTCACATCTAGTATATGGATGACTCATTACTGTAGAAATCCACTATGTTTTATATTAGAGAGTGACTGAGAATGAGTCAGAGTCGTAGTCATTTTGATGAGTTTTTGTGTTGCAAACTTGTTGATTCGTGCTTTTAATGGGATTATTGTTGTTCGCTCAGCAGATTGAATATGTGATAAAGATATATATGTATTGCCTTCATATTCCATGCTCCTAAATTAACTTAAATATATATATAGCATGCATTCATCATTTCATCCTGCTAATATCTACGAGCTAGCTCATCAACATAATATATATTTCAGAAAAGCTTTCGGGTTACGTGTCATTCCCTCATCCCATGTTGTGCTTCCTACCTTTTAAAATTGCTCGATTCCCATTCTTCACACGAGATGCTCCAGCCACTCGTGTGATTGTTCTCCAAGTAAGTGAGAAACAAGCATGTGGCTCAACAGTAGGAACAATAGAGTGGATTAGATTAGATTTGTAATTTAATATCTTCCCTTACCATTCCACCCCTATACCAAACCCCATCTATCCCATCAACCAACTTTAATCCCACGGTCAGAAATCGTGGATTGGAGAGAAAGCTAAGCACAATAGGCATGAATCAGTGATAAAAAGGTTAGTATTCATCATCATCTCACCATCACCATCTCGCCACCACCACCATCCTCAAAAAAAAAAAAAAAACAGATGAATGATCGTCACAGAGCTTGTCGCTGTCGAAGTCTCTAGCACCCATCACGACCGGTGTTGCTCCGATCCTTGCCTTCTCTCCATGGCTGCGGATTCGAGCTTCTTTCCAGCTCCTCCGATTGCGAGTTATAGGTGTCTCTCCCTATCCCTGTCACGACATAATTTCCAATGTCACCAGCAGAGCCCGAAGTCACGATTGTCCATCTCGATCGTCCTCTACCGCCACGGAGCTCGCATCACAACCCCCATCCTCCTCCCTGCGACGCTCTATTGCTTTCCCTCTGGTTTCCTTTTCGCTTTCTCGTGGCGGTCTTCCACGCTCTCTCTCTCACTCTCGCCATCTCTCTCACTTGACCAAGCCGCAGAGATAGTGGCTGCTGTGGCCTACATTTTTCCTCACCCTTCACTCTCTCACTCAAAATAGACCAAATCAAATATGTCTGTTGCTAGGGTTTCAGAAAGACAAGCATGAAAAGGAAAACAATAAAGTGGAAGGAAATATATCTGGACCCACAGAGGGCCAATATATACAAAAACAATGCTAAAGCAAATAATGGACTACAAAAACTATGAGGTGTATTTATGTCTCTATGAGGAGCGTGTGTGTTTGTGTTTTACTGTTTTTTAATAGTTTAATTTTATTTTACTTTTTATTTTTAGGACTAACTTCCCCTTAGATATCCATTTATCCTCTTTGCTTTTTATCTTTGTTAGATTCTAAGCCCATTTGCTTTAAGAACAAAATGAAATCTTAATTACTTGGGCTCATTTCGATTTTTTGCATTAAGCAGCATTGCAGCAAGTCCATCCTTCACTTTGTGAATGAATTAAAATGAATTAATGAGGGGATTAAAATATTTACCAAAAGAAATGAGTGGATTAAAATAAATTAATGAGTAGTTCACTCACATAAACATATAAATAAAAAAAATGTAACCTTTTTTAATTTATTTTATTGTTATTATTATATTGTTATTGAATTTTATTAAATAATTTGTAACACCCGTGATTCGAGATTTTTCTGTTTTGTGTATTCTCAATCGCCGGTGCAGATTTTTTTTTTTGGTGCCCGGAGTTTAGAGCTATATATATGTATATTATATATATATGGTGATTGATATTTAAAGTTGAAAAGAATATGGTGATGCCTGAGATATGTATATATATATATATATATTATGGAACCAAAGTGAGTGGTGTGTGTGTGGATTTAATTTAATTTCCGTGCTCAGGGAAGAGACCGGTGTTTAATTTATTTATATATATATCGCAGTAGTGATGTGTATATATATATATATATATAATCATGCTTGATATATAAAAATGCTTATGTGAGAATAAATAAATATTTGCATATATGTGTAAGGGAACATATTTTATGTCTCATGATTAAAATAAGTTGTATATATATATATATTTACTTATGTATATGCGTTCATAAATATATATATATGCATTTGTTTTATGTGACAAAATTTTGTGAATATACTATAAGTTACTATAATAATAATTTAAGTTGCTGAGAAGCAAGGCAGACTTCATATTATTATTGTATGAGTTAGAGAATCCCTTAGAGGAGTAATGATCGTTATAAAAGTTTTGTTGGGACCTTAATATTTAAAAATTTAAGCCCCAAATTGGTGTTCGGAAAATATTTGGAAAACATTCTCACCAATATTGGAAAGTTATGATTTTAAGGCTATTATTATTGTATTTCACATTTTTACGATTTTCAGGAAGAAAATCCTATTTATATATAATGTGAAATTAATAATAATATGAGATAATTATTTTAGACTCATTGAGACTCTCATAATATTAAGGAAATTTTCATAACGATCATATATCATATTCTTATTTTAAAAATTAGTGTTTAGTGAGTTTTTGAGTAACCTGAGAGCGAGCCTGAGCTAGATCCTAAACACCACCGGAGCAACTTTTTAGGACCCTGAGCTCTCCAAAATTTATTTAAATCTCACCATAAATCTTAGTTGTATTTCCTTACTCAAAATCATACTCAAACACATACTCATACTCATTACCTAGAGACATTTAACACTACAACAACTCAAAAAAATTAAATAAAACACCCCCTAGCTTGCTTAAAGCCTCGACCAGAACCCCCTCCCCTTCATCACATTTCATTTCTCTCATTTCACAAACTCAGAAGCCTTCTCTCCTCCCTCCAAACCCCATTTTCGGCCAGCCTTGGAGCTCTAGAGAAAAGCCACCACCACCTCCTATTCTTGCAATTTCTCAAGACAATCTTGGTGAGTTACTCATACTACCTCTTGGTGCATTGTTTTTCCTTCTTGCATGTGAATATTGTTGTTGTTAAATCTTTGATTCTGAGCCCTAATTTTCGCGGTTATGCTGAGCTTCCATAACCATGGCTGGTGGAGGTGTGGTGAGCTTGATGTTGCATGTGTGGGCTTGCATGTGTGTGTATGTGATTGATTTGCTATGTGCCCTTTTGAGAATTTGATTTTGGTAGATGTTGCATGTGTGTGTGGGTGGATGGTTTTGTGTTCCTGATGTGTAAAATGGAAAGGGGTTGAGGTTGGAGATGAAGAGAGGGAGCTGGAGACATTGCTGTCTCTGCTTCTGCATGTCTGTCGCAGAACCGCGAGCTCTGGGGCGCAGCGAGCGCCCCAGCGCGGGTTCGAGCGCTCGAGCGCTCATATGGCGCTCCAGCGAGCCCCTGCTGTCATCTGCAGTAAATGGAATGTTAATTTCTGATACAGATCGTTCGTGTGATGTGTTAATATGCTAGATGCCTAAATTGCTATGTTTGAAATTAATGAATGTGTAAGTATGTTAAAGGGAATAATTAATGGAAAGTGTTTAACGGTTGGATGTGAAGCTTACATTGCATATGTGTATGTATAGAACTTTATATATATGGAATGGTCTAAGTATGCATTGGTGATCTATTTTGAAATGAGGTATAAGTAAATACCCTCAATGTATGTGGTAAATTTCAAATGAGATGTTATTTCATGAGAGTTTGACACTTTAAATTCATGATTTGTCTATAAAGTAAAATGCGAAATCTACTTAGATAAGAATCTACATGCATGCGAAAATGATGAACGTTGAGCAAAGATGTTAAATACATATAATGGTTTTGAAGTGTAACCTATGCATGAACTCAATGGGAATATGTGAGTGTTTGATTTAGTGATAAAAGGTTATGTGATGCGGTAATTTTTGAAATAAAAGTGATGTTGATGTATGTTTTTAGTTTGGATTGTGTCTTATGAATTACTGGGGAAAGTGCGAGGAAAAGGAGAGACGTGGTTGGTCAACGCCAACACGCAGTTCTGTATGAGGAGGCAGAACTCGGGCGCTCCAGCGCCCCTGACGCGCAAGAGCGCGACCTCTGCTGGAGATTTCAGCAGATTGTGATTTCTACGGAATTTAGGGGCAAAATTCCTATTTCGTGAACTTGAAGCATGAAAGTGAAATATATCTGAAGTTGTAATATGATGTAAGTTGTGTGTGATTGCATAATAGTACATTTGATGATAAAGCGTTATATGAGTATGTGAATACAATATGGCGAAGTTTCATGCTTGTAATGAAGATATGAGGGATATGGAATGAATTTTATTATTATTAAGCTGATTTTTATAGAAATTTGTACATGTTTTGTGTGGTTGTGTTGATTTGGAAGATTGAAGTATGATATGGCTACTTAGGAGTTTGGGTGGATTCGAGTAGGCCTTTTCCCAGCTACTTAGGAGTTTGGGTGTATTCGAGTACGCTGATGCCGGCTACTTGGGAGTTGGGTGTATTCGAGTATGCCGATGTGTCTATTTGGGAGGTGGGTGTATTCGAATATGCCATTAGAGGAGGACGAGGAGATGGTGGAGGAGGGCCTCCACCATCTCCTCCACCATCTCTGGCCTCGGATTCGACAGAGTCGGACCCGGAGGAGGACGAGGGCTACTCGAGTGAGGACTCAGCGGATTTCTGGACGGACGTCGACTATATCATGGTAGCGTCCGAGGCGTCTCCTTCTGCTACGGGTTCGGACATGAGTGAGGATACCGGGAGCGCCAGCAGGTGAGGCGCTGATCGTGACCAACCTGACCGATGTGCAGCTGACCATTGACATCTTTCTTTTTTGTTTATAAGTTATCTTCTGTATGGAGCCTTTTTGTTCCCCTGCGTGGGATTATATCTTTTGACATGTATATGTATTTAACCAATTACAGTTTTACCTGCGTCCTTTTGTTTATTCGGACCAGGATTTTTGGACATACCTTTTCATCGTGTCAGTGATATAGCAATAATTGTATTGATTATTTCCCTCTTGTATGCATGTAATTTGACCACTTTTGAGATGAATGAGCTACTTTTGCATCATATTAGGCATTTGGTACTTGATTGGAACTTTGTGCATTTTCTCCGCATTTCGTGCTTTGTGACACTATTCTGTAATTTGCCTATAACTTGAGTTCTAGAAATTGGAATTTTGTGTTCTTTGTCTTGTTGGAAAGCTTAGACACAGGTCTACAACGTTGATGAAGAACTCGAAAGCTGATTCAGACCATAAGAATTCCAAATTGGAGCTTCAAGTTGAGTCAATCTTGCTGCAGCATTCTGGACAGCAATCCTAGACAGCAAGTGTTGCAGAAGCCATAGCTGGAGCTACAGATGTTGAAATCACTCCATTTCAGTTGCATTGGAAAGCTAAGGCACAAGGGTTCATTTCATCTTCAGAGCTTGAAAGAAATTGAAGTCTCTAATAAGCTCAAAAGTTGACTCAAAGTTGCTGCAGTGAATGTGACAGCAATCTGGAGCAGCACTCAGTATTTTGCTTATATCTGGAGCTATACTTACTGGAATTGGATGATCTTGGTGTCTATGGAAAGCTGAGACATAGAGCTACAACTTTGCATCAGGGCTCGAGGGCAGAATCATCGATTATAAGCTTTAGAAATTGGCTGCAATATTTCGGGCAGAAGCTTAGTTTTGCTGAGTTGCCTTAAGTGTCATAATTTTGTGCATTGTCCATTGTACCCTTGCCATATGTGTTGTAATTGTTTAGTATAGGGCTTTATAGACATTTCCACATTCTTTTATGTCTATTTAAGTCCTACATTAGATTTGGAGGGAACACTCTTTACATTCATTTTTTACAATTCAAGTTTTAGAATTACATTTTCTCTCTAGTTTCTCTCATTTTCGTTTTTCTCTCTTCTCCCATTTTCTTCTGGCTGATTTCTCCATGATCATGGAGAACTAAGCTCATAGCTAGCTTGAGGATGGAAGATTGTAAAAGATATTGAGATTAGCTATGTGATTGAGGTATTCTTGCATTTCTTTCATGATTCATTCAAGAATTTCGAATTCTCTCTTCTCACCTCTTCTTGATTTATGATTCAAGAATTATGAAGATTTTCTAATTCTTGAATTATGAATCCAATTGATTAATAATTCTAGAGATTTCTGAGTTATTGATCAATAAACTTAAGTTGAGAGAACATCTAGATTTAGAGATTTCTGATCTAGAGAATTGAATTGTTGAGCTTTAATCTTGATACCTTGAGTTAGGTTTTGAGATTTCAGATTTAATTCAAGTGTGTTAAGATGAATGTTTGAAGATTTTCATAAGACTTGATCTAAATTCAGATTTGAATTTAGATTTGAAATTCAATTTAATTCTTGAAAGGATCATGAGAGGATAATGAATCAATGATATATGCTTTACAATTTGAATTCCTTGAGCTAGTGTCTTCTACCTATTTGATTAAAATCCTGTTTGAATTTTCTCATTTCTGAAATTCTATGCTAAAATCCCCAAACCTAACCTTGCATAATCACTCTTCACTTCTTGAATTCCTTGGGAAAACGACCTAGGTATTCCACTTGTCTACAAGTTATCTAGTTTTTAATTTGATTCAATTCGGCACTTGATCAAATTTTTGCGCCGTTGCCGCGGAATTCAATGGTGTTGAGTGATTATGTTGTGAATATGTGAATAGTTAACTTTAGTTTTGTTTTTTAATTCTGAAATTGAATCCTATTAAGCATTAGCACTAGTTCTGTTCTGATTTTTCACATTCTGCATTAGCATTCTGCATCATTCTTCATTAGCATTCTGCATTATTACATTCTGCATTATGCTTTAGAAATTCTGCATTATGTTTTAGAAATTCTGCATTATGTTTTAGAAATTCTAATTCTAATTCTGCACTAGTTCAATTTTCAGATTCTCAATTAGCATTACCTAGTTTGATATTATTTTGGTTAGGTAGTTTTGATTGCTGCAATTTTTTTTTTGAAATTCTGCAATTTGCTGCACTTGATGCTACATTATGCTGGTATATGCTATATAATTCTGCTGGTATTCTTTAATTCTCAATTAGCATTACCTTGTCCTTGATTTTTATTTTGGTTTTAAAACTATATAGGACATAATAGAATAGCATTATAGCAGTAGTATAGTATATTGCAGCAGCAGTATATTGCAGCAATTGCACTTGGAACTGCATTTTCCAGCATTTTGTAGTTCCTGACATTGTGTTGTAATTAGTTGATATCTGGAGTTCTAGGCATTGGAATTTTGTGTTCTTTGTCTTGTTGGAAAGATAAGATGCAGGTCTACAACTTTCATGAAGAGCATGAAACCTGATTCAGAGCTTAAGGACTTCAGAATTTAGCATAAAGTCGGGTCATCTTTTTCTGCAAAATTCTGCAGCAGCAATTCCTGACCAGGCAGTGTTGCAGAGGTCATAATTTGAGCTACAAAGGTCGGATTCTCCTGATTTCAGTGGCATTGGAAAGATAAGACATAAGGCTACATTTCAACTTCAAAGCTCGAAATCATTTGAGGCCATTAAGGAGCTCAAAATCATGCTGCAATGTCTTGGTTAGAATCTGCAGAATTACTGAGATGCATTTATTTTTAACATTTTAGGTGTTAAATTGTGTGTTACTTGTTGTACAAGTCATCCTATGCTACATTGTCTATTTTTGCATCATGCATGATTACTATATCACATATTGATCTTGGATTAGTTGCTTTTGATCCAGAGATTGATAGGACTCTTAGGTTGATTAGAGCTATGAGGAGATTGTCATTTGGTGTTATTATTGATTCTACTCCTAACCCTAACCTTTTGTTCTAGTGTTGTTTCTTGTAATCAAAATTGTGGTGCAGGTTCAGGCAAGGGATGAAGTATAGTATTGATGAGTTGACTAGCTTAGTGAGACAGCTAGATCTTGCAAGCACACAGTCACAGCAACATGTGGCATCCACCATTTGTGGCATTTGCTCCATGGTTGATCATTCCACAGATCAGTGCCCCACATTTCAAGAGAGTGAACTAGTGGCTGGTGTGTTTCCTGGTCGGCCTTTCCAGCAACAGCAGCAACAGAATTACACTCCATACTATCAAGCATACAATCTTGGTTGGAGAGATCACCCAAATCAGAACTATGATTCTAGATCATCCATCAGCCAGGAAATTGTTTCCCCACCTGAACCATCCTTGGCGGATCTTGTGAAGCAAATGGCATCTAGCGACATTCAGTTCCAGCAAAGAACAGAACAAATAATAGAACAATTCCAGCTGAAACTGGAAGCCACTTTCCAGAATTTGCAAACATAGATTGCACAAACAGCTACAACCATTAGGGAGTTGCAAGCTCAAGGATCAGAGAAGCTACCTGTATTGCATTCTTATTATTCTGTTTTTGTATTGCATTCTGATTTTTTTGACTCTGTTGATATTGTTTCTGATATTGATGATTCTAATGTCATTCATGTTGATGTTTCTGATTCTGCCATGCATTATGATATTTCTCACTCTGACATGCATTCTCATCCTTATATGCATCATTCCATGCATTCTATTACTACTGACTCAGAGATGCATTCTGATGTACATTCTCATTCTCCTGTGCATGATATACCTGCTCTTACTTCATCTTGTGCTACTGGTTCACCTTCATCTTCTGAATCAGCAGTAGCTACTGATGTTTTTCTTGCAGCAGATTTCTCTCTTGTGTCTCTTGTTGCAGGTGTCGACACACATGCTACAGATCTTGTATATCAGGAGGATTGGGTGACTGAGTTCCCCAGTTCCTCTGAAATTGATGCAGAATTTGTGTGCAAGGATTGTGATGGGCTGATTCTATGTGCTGCGTGTTCTGAGATTGCTGCATGTCTGGATGTGCAAGATTCTTCCACTGATATACTTATACATTCAAATGTGTCTAGCCCTGTTGCACCACGGGGTTCATCTAACTGTTCTCCCACTTTACATTCCATTGCTTTTGATTCTGTTACCACTGACATAGTTACCCCTGACTTTTCATATTTTTCTTATGTTCATAGTCCTGTAGATTTTTCTAGGTTAGATTCTCCATACTTTCCTGAT
This sequence comes from Aeschynomene evenia, assembly GCA_013621005.1. Taxonomy (NCBI): domain Eukaryota; kingdom Viridiplantae; phylum Streptophyta; class Magnoliopsida; order Fabales; family Fabaceae; genus Aeschynomene; species Aeschynomene evenia. The sequence continues at coordinate 214,023 of RYYW01000070.1, read as the reverse complement.
TTTGATTTTACAGTTTCATCTCGCATTTTCCATTGCATTCCTTTTGTTTGTGTCTCCCCATTTGTTGTAGACCATGCTGAGGATTTTATCAGGATTGAGACACAGGAGCCTCAAAGCAATGATTTGTTCTTTCCGGCTGGATTTGTTCGCATAGTGTGGGAGCCCGGTGGAGGACTAGACCATACACTTAGTTGGAGGCTCCCAGATGAGTTCAAGCACAAGCCACCATAGGGGAGTTTCAATTTTTCCTTTTTTCTTTTTGTTTTTGCATTTCAATTGAACAAAGCATGAGTAGCTAGTTAGTTGAGCAGGTTGTTTGTTGCATTGTAGATTTCATGCTAGTTATTAGTTAGGTTGCTTGCATAGGTTGTTACTTGTCTTTCTTGATTGATTTGGAAGTGTTGTACTTGAGACTTGCATCATTTTCTTAGGTGGTTAGAGTTCCGACATGATTGCATTTCACTTTGTTCTTTTTTGATACTTGCTTGGTGATTGATCTTATTGTGTATAGAGGATTTGTCTTTGGACATTCACCTTGTGAGTTTTGGGCCTTACATTGGGTGGCCACATTACATGCCATTCCATTCTTATTGTGTGCTTCTCTTGTGGACTTTGTCATTCTAGGGTTTGCCTTGTCTCTTTATTGAGGTTACATTTTTCATATGCATTCTTGAGTGTGATGGAGGCACTTTTCTTCTTGAGTCCACGACCATATTGCCTACCTTATACATTGCCCTTGCAAGCCCCTTTGAGCCATATATCTTATTCTTTCATCTTAGCTCATCATAAGCCAAAAAAAGTGAAAAACCATTTTACACCCTAGCAAGAGAGTTGAGAGGAAGACAAGTCCACCATAATAGTGAGTTGAGAGCACACACACCCTTTGAGGTCCATACATTTCATCTATGCATTTTAAGGGATTTTGCCTTGCTTGTGTATTGTACCCCCTTGATATTGGAATGCTTGGTTGTTGGAAGCTCTTACCACTTCAAATTGCTTTCTTGGTCTTGAGCCAAAACACTTTTGGATCATTTATTGAAATTCAAGTAGCACCTCTTGATGTTCCTCTTTCTCATTAGGTGGTTAACTTTTGATTCTTAGTCTTGCATGAGGGCATCCAAGGGCTAAGTGTGGGGGAATTTGATATAGCAATAATTATATTGATTATTTCCCTCTTGTATGCATGTAATTTGACCACTTTTGAGATGAATGAGCTACTTTTGCATCATATTAGGCATTTGGTACTTGATTGGAACTTTGTGCATTTTCTCAGCATTTCGTGCTTTGTGACACTATTCTGTAATTTGCCTATAACATGAGTTCTAGAAATTAGAATTTTGTGTTCTTTGTCTTGTTGGAAAGCTTAGACACAGGTCTACAAAGTTGATGCAGAACTCGAAAGGTGATTCAGACCATAAGGATTCCAAATTGGAGCTTCAAGTTGAGTCAATCTTGCTGCAGCATTCTGGACAGCAATCCTAGACAGCAAGTGTTGCAGAAGCCATAGCTGGAGCTACAGATGTTGCAATCACTCCATTTCAGTTGCATTGGAAAGCTAAGGCACAAGGGTTCATTTCATCTTCAGAGCTCGAAAGCAATTGAAGTCTCTAATAAGCTCAAAAGTTGACTCAAAGTTGCTGTAGTGAATGTGACAGCAATCTGGAGCAGCACTCAGTATTTTGCTTATATCTGGAGCTATACTTACTGGAATTGGATGATCTTGGTGTCTATGGAAATCTGAGACATAGAGCTACAACTTTGCGTCAGGGATCGACGGCAGAATCATCTATTATAAGCTTCCGAAATTGGCTGCAATATTTTGGGCAGAAGCTTAGTTTTGCTGAGTTGCCTTAAGTGTCATAATTTTGTGCATTGTCCATTGTACCCTTGCCATATGTGTTGTAATTGTTTAGTATAGGGCTTTATAGACATTTCCACATTCTTTTATGTCTATTTAAGTCCTACATCAGATTTGGAGGGAACACTCTTTACATTCATTTTTTACAATTCAAGTTTTAGAATTACATTTTCTCTCTAGTTTCTCTCATTTTCGTTTTTCTCTCTTCTCCCATTTTCTTCTTGCTGATTTCTCCATGATCATGGAGAACTAAGCTCATAGCTAGCTTGAGGATGGAGGATTGTAAAAGATATTGAGATTAGCTATGTGATTGAGGTATTCTTGCATTTCTTTCATGATTCATTCAAGAATTTCGAATTCTCTCTTCTCACCTCTTCTTGATTTATGATTCAAGAATTATGAAGATTTTCTAATTCTTGAATTATGAATCCAATTGATTAATAATTCTAGAGATTTCTGAGTTATTGATCAATAAACTTAAGTTGAGAGAACATCTAGATTTAGAGATTTCTGATCTAGAGAATTGAATTGTTGAGCTTCAATCTTGATACCTTGAGTTAGGTTTCGAGATTTCAGATTTAATTCAAGTGTGTTAAGATGAAAGTTTGAAGATTTTCATAAGACTTGATCTAAATTCAGATTTGAATTTAGATTCGAAATTCAATTTAATTCTTGAAAGGATCATGAGAGTATAATGAATCAATGATATATGCTTTACAATTCGAATTCCTTGAGCCAGTGTCTTCTACCTATTTGATTAAAATCCTGTTTGAATTTTCTCATTTCTGAAATTCTATGCTAAAATCCCCAAACCTAACCTTGCATAATCACTCTTCACTTCTTGAATTCCTTGGGAAAACGACCTAGGTATTCCACTTGTCTACAAGTTATCTAGTTTTTAATTTGATTCAATTCGGCACTTGATCAGTCAGCTCCCGATATTTATATTTTGGCATGTATCAAACAGGATCTTGATACATTTGAACTCTGCTACATTTTGCTCTGAAGCATAGGTTATATGTTAATATTATGGCCATTTGTTGTATGGGCCTTATTTATATCTTGGCATTTCCTATTGATATTCTAGATGCGTATCCAGGTTATCTATTCGTGCTACTAATCTGATTGGTCATGGCTTCGAGTCTCGATACCGATTTATTGTTCACAGGGGTCTGCGAAAATATATTTTATATATACGTTCCAAAAAAAAAAAAACATGGGGTTTTTGGGTTTTATGTAACATTGCAAGTTGTTAATTATGTCCATGGCATAGTTAATAATTTGGGATGTTACATTTTTGGTATCAGAGCAGTTCGGTCCAATTGAGCCTGAGGACTGAGCTTGCTTCCTTCCCTTAGTCTGTCATTCTTTGAGCCCTGTTTTCCTTGAATCTATCTGTTGTGTGTGCCATTACTTCTCCAATGATCTGCATTGATATGAGCCTGATCAACTCATTGGCTGTGCAGGTATTGACTGAACGTGATGCCTCCACGACGACACCGGGATGCACCTGACCTCCAAGAGGCCATACAAGCGATGAGAGCCCAAGCCGAAGCGTCTGTGAGGATGGCGCAGGCTATAGAAGCGGGGCGTGTACACCCGCAGGCGGGGAGCGAGGAATCCCGCCGTTACATGGAGTTCAAGCAGAGGACTCCCCCTGTTTTCCGCGGAGAGTTGGACCAGGACTTGGCTGACGGATGGGTTCGGGGCATAGAGCGCATCTTCGAGGATATCACCCTGACCGAGGCGCAGAAGGTGAAGTTCGCCACCACGGAGCTGAAGGACCAGGCCGAATCCTGGTGGGAGGCCGTGCGGCCAGTGCTGCAGCCCGCAGGGGCTGAACTATCCTGGGAAGGCTTCAAAGCAGCTTTCTACGAGAAGTACTTCCCCAGGACGGTGCGGGATGCGAAGGACAAAGAGTTCCTCGAGCTAGTGCAAGGGGATATGACGATTCTGGAGTACACGGCCAAGTTTGACCGGCTGTGCCGCTACTCCCACACCTACAGGCTGAACCCGGACGAGGAATGGAAGTGCATCCGGTACGAGCAAGGGCTGAGGCCAGATCTGAATTAGCTGATGGTGAACCGCAATCTCCGAACTTATGCTGAGCTGGTGAACATGTGCATAGCTCAGGAGCAGAGCTCCCAGCGGAGAATGGAGGCCGAGCGAGAGGCCGGGAAAAAGAGGAGATTTGACGAGGCGGGTCCGAGCCAGACCCAAAGGGCCCTGCCTCCCGTTCAATACGGTGGGCACCCTCAGAGGCGGCACCCTCGTTTTCACCACCGCCAAGGGAGGCCCGGAGTGCCAGCACCGCAGAGGCAGCCCCAGTTCCGCCATCAACCACCCCAGCAGCACTTCCCTCCACAGTAGAGGCAGCAACAACAGAACAGGAGGCCGCCTCCCCAGCAAAGAGCTAATGCGGCTAGGCGACCCCAACATGCTCGCCCTGCTGAGCCTGCAGCAAGGCCTCAAGCACCAGATATGCAGCTACCTAACCGCTGTGGTCGATGCAGCTTAAGGCATCATGGGGACTGCCCAACTTGTTTCGCATGCGGCCAGAGGGGACACTATGCAAGAGCTTGCCCCCAGGGAAGAAACCAGCAACAGCCACGTCAAGCTCGTGTGTACGCTGTAACACCCCGACTTTTATTAAGTCCTAATTAAGTGAGATTAAGGGTAATTGACCTTGATTAGGATTTAATTCGGTTTGGGTGGACAAGTTTCTTCTAGTCAAACCCTTATGTGTGACGTGATTTAAGTGTGTATATATGTGTTCATTCTATGCTATGTGAATTACGTGTGTAAATTATATGTCATGATAATTATCTGTATTTATGTGAGTGTTCATTGTGTGTGGAAGAGTATGTTGGATGCATATATGAGTTTTAATTGGTATTTAGATGATGCATATGGTTAGGAATGATGATATAAAATATTTATATGAGTTACATGATGTTATTATATAATATTAGTGTTATATATTATTATTTATTTTATTTTATTTTATGTGCCTATGTGTGTATTTTAATTTATATTTAAATATTAGAAAATTTATATGAGCATTATAGTATTATTTGGAGGGATTTGGAGTGTTTTAGTAATTTAAGTGACGGTGGGCCCCACAATGACTCTTGACCTAGTCACTCCTTATATAAACACTAGTAACCCTCTCCAATTGAGAAAAACACTCTCCTCCTTCTTCTGAGCCGCCATAGCCATATTTCTCTCAAGAGCTCCCTAAGCCATTGATACTCCAAACCACGAAACACCTATCAAAACCTTACCCAATCCAGAAAATAAACTCATATTCTTAATCCTCTCATCAAGCCGGACCTTTTTACCGATTCCGTTTCTCCGTTTAGAGTCTCCGGCATCACCGGACCGTTCGTGGGGCTAGAGAGAGAGGTTTCCAACGAGAGCAACGTCGGGAAAGGGTTTCTCTTTGCATATTTCGAAATTGTCTTCAAGATGTAGGGGTTTAGGCATTCTATTTTCATGCATATTGATGATGATTTTATGACATTAATATGATGGTCGTTTTTCCCATTAGGAATTTTTGTGCCTTATTATTATTATTATTATTATTACTACGTGGTTATATATATATATATATATATATATATATATATATATATATATATATATATATGCGCTTATGGCTGCGAGAGCAGCGCTTGGTTTGTTATATATATATATATGCGTATGGCTGCGAGAGCAGCGCTTGGTTTTTGTTATATATATATATATGTATATATAAATAAATAAATAAAAGACAGTTTATTTGTATATGTATATTTCTATTACATATTATTATTACATAAACTTATACCTATTAGCATGTATATTAGTAAATAATAGGTAGATAACAGGTAGAAATAATAATAATAATATGATAAGGATAGTAATATTAATAGAGAAGATAATAATAAAATATTAACCCTAATAATAATAATAAAAGAATAATACAGTAAGAACAACAACATGTATAATATATGATATATAATGATAATAGTAATAGTAACAATAATAGTATAGAAGACAAGATTGGTGATGAATAAAATATAAGAGTTTACAAGATACTTAAGGGTAGAGTATAAAGTACAAGTAAAACTAGAATAAAGTATAAGTATGAAATAATAATAAAATAAACAAGATCATATGACATGAAAGGTATAGAAGCATTGAGAATAATATTTATAAGTAGTTGTATATCATGTTTATTTGATAAAGAGTTGTATTTATTTATTCTCCATGATGTCAGAGTAAGTAAGTGAATGTGCTATGTTTATTCCATGATGTTAAAGAGTATAAATTGACATGTTTTTACCCTTTTATGTACCCTAATGTGTTCTACGACTTGTATAAATGTTATATATGATTTATGCATGATTTATATATGATTATATGAGCTATAAAGTACGTTTATATGTATGTTTAATTGCTATGATGTATATATAATTATTGTATGAGATATATATGTTATATTGAGTATATGTATTGCTTGTATGATGCGTTAAATTCTTTATGTGAGTATATGATATATATTATGATGAAATGATCTGAATGAACTAACTCTGTCACTCGGTAAAAGTTAAAAGATGTTCTGAAAGATATTCTGGTGCTCTGAAAGATCTCTGTTAACTCTGAAAGATTTGTGATAATTAAAAGACGTTCTGAAAGATCTCTGAAACTCTGAAAGATTAAAATACCTTGTAGCCTTCAGCTTGTGATGAGTGTTGTAGGGAAGGGTGGCATCCTCGGCTGCAACTCCTTCACTTGAGGAAGGTGAACTGTACCCCCTCTTCCCCGTAATGTTTTAGGATGAGCTCATACCTAGGGGCCGGATTGTAGGAGTAAGGATGGGAGGGAGGCTTTGCCATGTCTGACCGCTTCAAAGTAAAAGTTAATGATAAGATGCTCTGAAAGAAAGTTCTGATAAATGTTCTGTTATGTTATATTGTCCCTGATTGTGATAGAAGCACATAGTACACTACACATGGGCCTTTAATTATGATATGTTATATGAATTAATAAAATGGACAAGATGCACTTAGGTAAGACGTTCCGGGGAAAGATTGATTTTCAACTTATATCCGAATTGAACTCATTCATGCTTCACTTATTTTATAATTAAACCCGGGGCGGCTTCCTCTACTGAGTCACTTCCCAGTGCTCACCCTATGTTTTTCCCACCTTTTAGAGGAGCAGACAGAGCAGGATGTCGGAGCACACGAGGAGCCCGTGCAGACTTAGTTTATGATATAGTTCCCTAGATATCAAAGACATGTTTTATTTCCTTATCATATGTTATGACTTTTATGCTTCCGCTACGTTTATTTATTTATTATGTTTTCTGAGTCCGGACTTTTGTTAGCCGGCAGCTATTTATTTACTCATATTTATGGTGGAATCTCATAGGTCACAGTTTTTGGCTTATGGGGTGAGACCTAGTAATTACTTCATGTTTGTTACTTGATGGGAGTTATTATATGATGAAGTATTTTAGTAGATGTTTGTATCGCTTATTATTATCGTTGTATTTATGCGCAAGGCCCTTATTTTCTATACTGCAAATGATTTTCGAAAATTTACTCCCGCCTATTTTCCGCGTATTATATTTTAAATATAAAGATAAAACATGATAACAGGAGGTAACCCTTATGAAATGGCCTAAAATGACTTAAGCGTTAAGGGCTATCTTGTAGGGTGTTACATACGCGGTCACGGCAGAACAGGCCCGGGCAGCGGGAGAACTGATCCATGGTGAGTGTAGGTTGTCCGGAAATGTTTTATCTGTTTTATATGATTCTGGCGCATCGCATTCTTTTATAGCTAATACATGCGTTGACAGACTTAAGTTGCCAGTTACTACCCTACCATACACTTTGCATGTATCTACCCCGACATCTTCACATGTAAATACTTCCTCATGCATTTTTGGGTGCACTTTTGTGTTGTTAGGGAGAACCTTTAGGGCTGATTTGATATGCATACCCCTAACTGGGCTAGATATTATCCTAGGGATGGATTGGCTGAGATTGAATCGGGTGATGTTAGTTTGTGATTCTAAAACTGTCCTTTTCCCCGATGACTTAGAAAGACTTGACCAAAGTAGGGTTCCTGACTTAGAAAATCCTTCTAGTTCCCAAACGTCCCTATACAGTTGTAGAGTGGATACCCAGGAATTCGCCACGTTCGCCTCAGCTACGGTTGGTAAAGAACAGAGAATCGAGGATATCCGAGTGGTTTGCGACTTTCCGGAGGTATTTCCCGAAGAGATACCGGAGTTTCCGCCGGAACGTGAAGTGGAGTTCTCGATCGGCTTAGTCCCCGGCACGGGACCGATCTCCATCGCCCCGTATCGGATGGCCCCAGCCGAGCTTAAGGAACTAAAGGCACAGTTGGAGGAACTGCTGGAGAAACGATTCATACGCCCAAGCGCATCGCCGTGGGGAGCACCTGTGTTGTTTGTGAAGAAGAAGGACGGGACGATGAGGCTTTGCATAGACTACCGGCAGTTAAACAAGGTCACTATCAAGAACAAGTATCCCTTGCCGCGGATCGACGACCTCATGGACCAACTGCGGGGAGCAACCGTGTTCTCAAAGATAGATTTACGGTCCGGATACCATCAGATCCGAGTTCGGGAAGCCGACATCCCGAAGACAGCCTTTAGATCGCGGTATGGGCATTTTGAGTTCACAGTGATGTCGTTTGGACTCACAAACGCGCCTGCTGTTTTTATGGACTATATGAACCGGGTGTTCAGGGAATACTTGGATCGGTTTGTGGTGGTCTTCATCAATGACATTCTAGTCTACTCAAAGTCGGAAGAGGAACATGCCGAGCACTTGAAGACGGTTCTGAGCGTTTTGGCCGATCGGAGACTGTATGCCAAACTCTCTAAGTGCGAGTTTTGGCTTAGAGAGGTTCAATTATTGGGGTATGTGGTATCTCAAGAAGGCATAGTAGTGGACCCGGCAAAGATAAGGGCAGTAATAGAATGGGAGCGACCTACCACGGCAACTGAGATCCGGAGTTTCTTAGGACTCGCGGGGTAGTACCGAAGATTTATTCAAGGGTTTTCTCAAATTTCAGCCCCGATGACAAAGCATACTAAGAAGAATGCTCCGTTCGTGTGCAATGAAGCGTGCGAGCAAAGTTTTCAGGAACTGAAGAAGAGATTGACTTCAACCCCGGTATTGACGCTTCCGGATCCCGAGAAACCGTTCGAAGTGTACTGTGATGCTTTCGGACGAGGGTTAGGCTTCGTTTTGATGCAACGAGGTAGGCCAGTAGCCTACGGGTCACGGCAACTTTGACCGCATGAGCTGAACTACCCGACGCACGATTTGGAGTTAGCCGCCGTTGTATCGGCACTGAAGATGTGGAGACACCATCTTTTTGGGACCAAGTTTGAAGTGTTCTCAGATCACAAGAGTCTCAAGTACCTGCTCGATCAGAAGGAGCTCAACAGGAGGCAACGCCGCTGGATGGAGTTCCTTAAGGACTTCGATTTCACGCTTCACTACCACCTTGGAAAAGCTAACGTGGTAGCCGGCGCGTTAAGTCGAAAGGCATGGCATGCGGCTTGGATGATGGTGAAAGAGTGGGAGCTAGTGCAGCAACTGGAGGGCATGGACCTCAACATAGACCTGACACCGAAAAGCATAAAGTTTCATCATTTGGTCATCACCAGCGAATTCAAGCTACGGATCGAACAAGCCCAGAAGGAACAACAAGATCGGGAATTTCAAGATATGCTCAAAGTAGCGCGACAAGGCAAGATACATGGGTTTGAGCAGGGATCAGACGACCTTTGGAGATTCAATGGACGGATTTGCGTGCCTAAGGGCCAGAATTTGCGTGAGGACATACTCCAGGAGTCACACCGGAGCCAGTTCACTATCCACCCAGGAATGACGAAGATGTATAATGACCAGAAGGAGCGATTTTGGTGGCCTGGATTGAAGAAGGATGTGGCACAATTCGTGAGTAGATGCTTGACTTGCCAGAAGATCAAGGCAGAACACCAGAAGCCAGCCGGAGTTCTGAACCCCCTTCCTATTCCGGAGTGGAAATGGGAACACATCACGATGGATTTCGTGACGGGGTTACCACTGACTCAGAGGAAAGTCGACGCAATTTGGGTCATTGTGGACAGGTTGACCAAGTCTGCCCACTTTTTGCCAGTAAGGACGACTTACCCGTTGGAGAAACTGGCCCAATTGTACATCGATTGGATCATTCGCTTGCACGGAGTACCCTCTTCGATCGTCTCAGACAGGGATACGAGGTTCACATCTAGATTTTGGGGAGCCTTGCAGCATGCTTTTGGTACTAAGCTGAGCTTGAGCACTGCGTATCACCCCCAGACGGACGGCCAATCGGAGCGGACGATACAGACTCTTGACGATATGTTGCGGGCCGTTGTTCTGGAGATGCCGGGCAGCTGGGACACGCACCTGCCCTTGGTGGAATTTGCATACAATAATAGTCACCATGCCAGCATCGGAATGGCGCCCTATGAGGCTCTTTATGGTCGGAAGTGCCAATCTCCGCTTTGTTGGAACGAATCCGTAGAAGAACGGTCACTAGGACTCGATTTGGTGCAGCAGACTACCGAGAATATCAAGATGATCAGGGATAAAATGAAGGCTGCCCTGGATCGGCAGAAGAGTTATGCGGATAAACGGCGACGTGAGCTGGAATTCCAAAAGGGCAACCATGTGTTTATGCGGGCCGTACCTACAACTGGGATAGGGCGAACCTTGAAAACCCGAAAACTCAACCCTAGATTTATTGGGCCTTTTCAAATCCTAAAGAGAGTAGGACCCTCAGCCTACCAGATAGCCCTTCCAACCAACTTGGCCAACCTTCATGATGTGTTTCATGTCTCTCAACTACGCAAGTATCAGGCTTCGCCTGAGCATGTATTAGAGCCAGAGATCGTTGAGTTGAAGGACAACCTGACACTAGACCTTCCTGCGACCAAGATTGTGGATCGCAAGGTGAAACAAACTCGTCGGAGTGAGATTCCTATGGTTAAGGTTTCCTGGGGAGTAGGATCCTTGGAGGACCATACATGGGAACTCGAGTTTGAGATGCGAGGCAAGTTCCCCCACCTCTTTGAGGGTACGGTTTGAAATTTCGAGACGAAATTTCTTTTTTAGGGGGGTAGATTTGTAACACCTGTGATTCGGGATTTTCCTGTTTTGTGCATTCTCAGTCGCCGATGCGGATTTTTTTTTTGGTGCCCGGAGCTTAGAGCTATATATATGTATATTATATATATATGGTGATTGATATTTAAAGTTGAAAAGAATATGGTGATGTCTGAGATATGTATATATATATATTTTATGGAACCAAAGTGAGTGGTGTGTGTGTGGATTTAATTTAATTTCCGTGCTCAGGAAAGAGACCGGTGTTTAATTTATTTATATATATATTGCAGTAGTGATGTGTATATATATATATATATATATATATATATATATATAATCATGCTTGATATATAAAGATGCTTATATGAGAATAAATAAATATTTGCATATATGTGTAAGGGAACATATTTTATGTCTCATGATTAAAATAAGTTGTATATATATATATATATATATATATTTACTTATGTATATGGGTTCATAAATATATATATATATATATATATATATATATATATATGCATTTGTTTTATGTGACAAAATTTTGTGAATATACTATATGTTACTATAATAATAATAATTTAAGTTGCTGAGAAGCAAGACAGACTTAATATTATTATTGTATGAGTTAGAGAACCCCTAAGAGGAGTAATGATCGTTATAAAAATTTTGTTGGGACCTTAATATTTAAAAATTTAAGCCCCAAATTGGTGTTTGGGAAATATTTGGAAAACATTCTCACCAATATTGGAAAGTTATGATTTTAAGGCTATTATTATTGTATTTCACATTTTTACGATTTTCAGGAAGAAAATCCTATTTATATATATAATGTGAAATTAATAATAATATGAGATAATTATTTTAGACTCATTGAGAGTCTCATAATATTAAGGAAATTTTCATAACGATCATATATCATATTCTTATTTTAAAAAATTAGTGTTTAGTGAGTTTTTGAGTAACCTGAGAGCGAGCCTGACCTAGATCCTAAACACCACCGGAGCAACTTTTTAGGACCCTGAGCTCTCCAAAATTTATTTAACTCTCACCATAAATCTTAGTTGTATTTCCTTACTCAAAATCATACTCAAACACATACTCATACTCATTACCTAGAGACATTTAACACTACAACAACTCAAAAAAATTAAATAAAACACCCCCTAGCTTGCTTAAAGCCTCGGCCAGAACCCCCCTCCCCTTCATCACATTTCATTTCTCTCATTTCACAAACTCAGAAGCCTTCTCTCCTCCTCCAAACCCCATTTTCGGCCAGCCTTGGAGCTCTAGAGAAAGCCACCACCACCTCCTATTCTTGCAATTTCTCAAGACAATCTTGGTGAGTTACTCATACTACCTCTTGGTGCATTGTTTTTCCTTCTTGCATGTGACTATTGTTGCTGTTAAATCTTAGATTCTGAGCCCTAATTTTCGCGGTTATGCTGAGCTTCCATAACCATGGCTGGTGGAGGTGTGTGTAAGCTCCAGAACCCTTCTGAGAGAATTAGGCATAATTCTCTTAGAGTTATGAAAGTTTTAATGATAACAAGGTAAGCCATAAGTATAAAAATTTTACTTAAGGTTTTGCTAATATGTGCGCTAAGTGTCTCAGAAAGCTTTAAATTATTGCAATACCATGAGCAAAGACCAAGACAAAACATCAAGTAGCCTCGGGATCAGTTGATAAAATCATAGCGCCAAAGATATCAGAAAGGATGTCTCAGAAGCGTAGAAGGTGAAAACATGTTTCTGAGGAAAGAACACTGTCGCCTCAGAAGGGTCTCAGAAGACCTCACGACTAGTAGTTCTCAGAAGGGTCTTCCCTCAGAAGGTTCGCCTCAGAAGTCCGTACAACTCTCAGAAAGTTGGATTCAGAAGCAACCAAGGGTCTGGACTCAAGGGATCGCAAGAAGTCTCAGAAAGCTCGCTACAACTAGCTAAGGAAGTGGGAACACGCGCACTGTGCAGTTCTGAAAAGTTCCTCATTTCGCGCTGACTGTAGCAGGGAGCCGTTCTGAAAAGGACACACCCACATAAGCAAAGTGAAAGCTTCTAATTTCGCGGCTCTTTGATGCCTATATATATGAGTTCAATTCCAGAGCAATGTGACGAAACTCTTGCGCTAAAACTCTTGATTAAACGTGCCAAAACTCTGTTGAATTGAAAATCATTTTGCGAAAACTTAGAACTTTCTCAGAAAGACAATTTTTACGAAATTGTTCTTCTAACTTTGCAAAATCTTCTAGTTCTGAATTGGTGTAAATTCTTACATTTGTAAGTTAAATCTAGAAGTCTACTAAGGGTCAAATTAAGTTTTTAACTTAATCTTAGTAGTTGGTTTTCGAAGCAAAAAACAACTTTCCGAAAAAACGTTAAGTCCTTCGTTGTTTGAAGGCAGTTTTAAGTCCTCTGGTGTTTGAGGCAAAGTTCAAAGTCCTTAAGTGTTTAAGGCAAGGAAGCCCTCTAGTGTTGTGAGGCAAGGAAGTCCTCTAGTGTTGGAGGCAAGGAAGTCCTCTAGTGTGAGGCAAGGAAATCCACTTCGGGTTGTGAGGTGGTGGAAGTCCTTTACTTGGTAAAGGCAGTGTTGTCTAGGAAGGCACATTAAGAAGAATATCCAAGAACTCTCAACTGAAGGTTGAGGACTGGAGTAGGTTGGTTATAACCGAACCAGTATAAAACTCTTTGTGTTAAGCTTTTCTCCCTTACTCTTTACTTGCATAAATCTTTGAGGAAAACTTCACCACAACTTTAATTAAGAAGTCTCGTGAAAACTTTATTGATTAAAATCATAAAGCGTTTAAGAAATTCTAACTTAAAGTCATTTTCTTAAAATTGCTCAGAAAGGAACTTTCTCAGAAAGACTAAGTTCTCAGAAACTCAATCTTCTCAGAAAGCAATTTCCGCTGCAAACTCTTAATTCTACCTTCTGAGTAAAAACATCTTTCTAAGTAAAAGTTTTAAGAAGTAATTTTTAAAACTTGCACGATTCAACCCCCCCTTCTCGTGCACACATACACTTTCAGTGTGGTGAGCTTGATGTTGCATGTGTGGGCTTGCATGTGTGTGTATGTGATTGATTTGCTATGTGCCCTTTTGAGAATCTGATTTTGGTAGATGTTGCATGTGTGTGTGGGTGGATGGTTTTGTGTTCCTGATGTGTAAAATGGAAGGGGGTTGAAGTTGGAGATGAAGAGAGAGAGCTGGAGACACTGCTATCTCTGCTTCTGCATGTCTGTCACAGAACCGCGCGCTCTGGGGCGCAGCGAGCGCCCCAGCGCGGGTTCGAGCGCTCAAGCACTCATATGGCGCTCCAGCGAGCCCCTGCTGTCATCTGCAGTAAATGGAATGTAAATTTCTGATACGGATCGTTCGTGTGATGTGTTAATATGCTAGATGCCTAAATTGCTATGTTTGAAATTAATGAATGTGTAAGTATGTTAAAGGGAATAATTAATGGAAAGTGTTTAACGGTTGGATGTGAAGCTTACATAGCATATGTGTATGTATAGAACTTTATATATATGGAATGGTCTAAGTATGCATTGGTGATCTATTTTGAAATGAGGTATAAGTAAATACCCTGAATGTATGTGGTAAATTTCCAATGAGATGTTATTTCATGAGAGTTTGACACTTTAAATTCATGATTTGTCTATAAAGTAAAATGCGAAATCTACTTAGATAAGAATCTACATGCATGCGAAAATGATAAAAGTTGAGCAAAGATGTTAAATACATATAATGGTTTTTCAAAGTGTAACCTATGCATGAACTCAATGGGAATATGTGAGTGTTTGATGTAGTGATAAAAGGTTATGTGATGCGGTAATTTTTGAAATAAAAGTGATGTTGATGTATGTTTTTAGTTTGGATTGTGTCTTATGAATGACTGGGGAAAGTGCGAGGAAAAGGAGAGACGTGGTCGGTCAAGGCCAACACGCAGTTCTGTATGAGGAGGCAGAACTTGGGCGCTCCAGCGCCCCTGACGCGCCAGAGCGCGACCTATGCTGGAGATTTCAGCAGATTGTGATTTCTACGGAATTTAGGGGCAAAATTCCTATTTCGTGAACTTGAAGCATGAAAGTGAAATATATCTGAAGTGGTAATATGATGTAAGTTGTGTGTGATTGCATAATAGTACATTTGATGATAAAGCGTTATATGAGTATGTGAATACAGTATGGCGAAGTTTCATGCTTGTAATGAAGATATGAGGGATATGGAATGAAATTTATTATTATTAAGCTGATTTTTGTATAAATTTGTACATGTTTTGTGTGGTTGTGTTGATTTGGAAGATTGAAGTATGATATGGCTACTTAGGAGTTTGGGTGGGTTCGAGCAGGCCTTTTCCCAGCTACTTAGGAGTTTGGGTGTATTCGAGTACGCTGATGCCGACTACTTGGGAGTTGGGTGTATTCGAGTATGTTGATGCCGGCTACTTGGGAGTTGGGTGTATTCGAGTATGCCGATGTGGCTATTTGGGAGGTGGGTGTATTCGAATATGCCATTAGAGGGTATCTGGGAGGTGGGTGTATTCAGATACGCCTCAAAGTTTATATGTTATTTGAATTACTCTCATGCATGTTTATTAATATGAATAATGCGAAAGCGTTGGTTTGTTGCATACTATGTATAATTGTTGTTAGAAGTTTGATGTGGTGATTACCACGAGTACGAAATTGGTGCTGGGTTGACTGTAATGATATGTGAGAGGGGTGAGCATTTATTATACATTGAGAGAACCGCGAGAACTTAGAAAGACTCATAGGTTTCCCCTCTAGAAACGGATCGTTAAGTTGTTTGATCTAGTCAAAGTAAGTACTTGAGATTTTGAGAAAATTAAAACCCCGTTTCATACAAGTATTACTTTGATTAGCTAGAATCGATAACATCGGGCACGTAGATCCGTGTGCTCAAGGTAACTCACTAAGACGACCTTCGTCTTACGCTCTCTTTTCTTGATGCTTCGATTCTAGATGGACCAGCCGTCGCAGCCCCCGCCGCGCCACGAGACATATGACTTGGCTTGGTCCAGCTACACGCCGGCCACCGGTGCGGTGACTGTCGCGTCCACGGTCTCAGGGGTACACCGCTTCTTCATCCCAGAGCTTCTGGCGAGGTACCCTGCTCCCGTTCCTGGCCCAGTTCCTGCTTCAGCTCCAGGCCCAGCTCAGGCATCTGCTTCTCCGCCGCCACCTCCGCCACCATCTCCGGCCTCGGATTCGACAGAGTCGGACCCGGAGGAGGACGAGGGCTACTCGAGTGAGGACTCAGCGGATTTCTAGACGGACGTCGACTATATCATGGTAGCGTCCGAGGCGTCTCCTTCTGCTACGGGTTCGGACATGAGTGAGGATACCGGGAGCGCCAGCAGGTGAGGCGCTGATCGTGACCAACCTGACCGATGTGCAGCTGACCATTGACATCTTTCTTTTCTGTTTATAAGTTATCTTCTGTATGGAGCCTTTTTGTTCCCCTGCGTGGGATTATATCTTTTGACATGTATATGTATTTAACCAATTACAGTTTTACCTGCGTCCTTTTGTTTATTCGGACCAGGATTTTTGGACTTACCTTTTCATCGTGTCAGCTCCCGATATTTATATTTTGGCATGTATCAAACAGGATCTTGATACATTTGAACTCTGCTACATTTTGCTCTGAAGCATAGGTTATATGTTAATATTATGGCCATTTGTTGTATGGGCCTTATTTATATCTTGGCATTTCCTATTGATATTCTAGACGCTTATCCAGGTTATCTATTCGTACTACTAATCTGATTGGTCATGGCTTCGAGTCTCGATACCGATTTATTGTTCACAAGGGTTTGCGAAAATATATTTTATATATACGTTTCAAAAAAAAAAAACATGGGGTTTTTGGGTGTTATGTAACATTGCAAGTTGTTAATTATGTCCATGGCATAGTTAATAATTTGGGATGTTACATAATTTATTTTATATAGTGATAATTATTGATTTTAATAGTTTGTAGTAATAATTACTTTCTTAAGTATAATTAAATAGAAAAAAACATGAGCAGAAAAATATTGTCTTACGAGATCTCATTAATTACCGTGTATTGTCATCGAGAGTGAGGGCTCGGACTTTGTGGTGGCAGTGGCGTCACGTGGTGGAGTGTTAGGGGCTTGGGTAATATGGGATGTTCAAGTCCCACATTGAGTAGTATGGGATACTTAATGTTGTATTTTAGGAAAGTGGTTCTCCCACCTTAATAGCTAGCTTTTAAGGTGTGGTTCCCCACTTTCCTTTGATACTTAATAGTATGATTGAAACCATTTTCATTTGAAAGGAATTCCAAACACAGAAAAACACCAACAACAACAACAATAGCAAATCCAGTCAACACATAATCAAAATTCAAAACAAATAGATTCAAAATCAAACACAAATCTCACTCAATTCAAACACATATGCAGAAACAATTCCAATCCAAAAGTACATCCAATTACAAACCAAAAACAGATAAATACAAAACATAATCAGTCACAGTCGTCATTTTTCACCACTACATAACCAACACCACCAATTCACCATTTTCATCATCCTCAAAAAAAAATATAAAAAAATTATTAATCAAAAAAATAAAGATCAGAGATAGAATGAAAAGCTCTTACTATTCATCATCATCACTGCCGACGATATCCGCGGCGGCGGCGACAGTGGCAGAGTCAGGTGTGAGATCCAGCGGCCGCCCCCTCCTTACTTACTACGCCTCTGGTCTTCCTCTGTCGGGGACTCCCATGGCCGCAGCAACAAAAATCCATAGCCAGCACCGCAGAGCAGCAACAACAGCAAGTACGACACTCAGGACAACAACTCAGTCGTGGAGTCAAACCGTAGCTCCTTCTTCCTTATCTAACCTCCCCATCTCCTACCCGAGCCACCACCCCAACATCCAGCATCACACCATCTTCTCCGGCCGTACTTCAGCCCATGATAGCAGCGGCGACAAGCAGCTCGTAGCGGCACCTCTACTCCCTCTCTTACTCCTCGATCAAGCAGCAGCAACAGCCGGCTCCGCCTCACACCATTTCCTCCGGCACATCACCGCCCCTTTTTTGCGACACGCAGCCGTAGTCTTTTCTTCTCTCTCGAGCTCCCTCTCCCCAACTGCAACGTCCCGCGACACCTCATGGCCCCAGGGGCTGCGGCGGTGAAGCCGCGATCCTCCACCTCTAGCCGCTCTCTCTTTCTCTCTGCCCCTCGGACGACGCCTTTCCTTCCTCTCATCCCCTCATCTTCAAAACTGATAACCCTAAAACCTAATAGAGTGGGTGAGAGATATATTATGAGCCCCTTTTTTTTCTTACTCACTTTGTGTTTTGGTCCGTAAGCCTATTGTGGGCTTTTTTTTTTTTTTTTGAGTAAACCCCCAAGTTTGTCCTTGATAATTTTTTCGGTGGACAAGGTAGTCTCTGACATTGAGAAATTGACAAGTGAGTCCCTAAAAATTTCAATTTTCGGACAACCATTAGTCCCTAGACGGTTTCTGTTATTTCGAGGGACCAAAATGACTTATTTATTAATTGTCAGGGACTAATAAAAGAAATTTCATAAGAATGAATCCTATAAATTATGATATAAACATTGACTCATATTCATTCTAATTATGTATTAATTTCAAGCTACATATAACTACTTCTGTAAATGTTAAGTCTCTATTTGGATATATTACTATCAAAAAGTAAATATGTTGGATAATTTTCTAATAAAAAAAGTACCATTTTATTACTTTGATGTAGAAAATAATTACATGTATATAATACAAAATTGGATCTGGTGGTTATAGCTAAGTTGCACCGCTTAATTAATTAGTTTTAGTTTATTTTCAGCTTTCCATAGTTTAATTCTTTTGGTACGTTCTTGGTTTGTGATTAACGATGGGGCTACGGAATCTTTATTATTGTTGTTGTTGCATAATATATCAGAAATTATAAAATTAAATAAAAAAGAAAAGAAAAAAAAACTTTCTAAAGACTTTGGAATATAATTCGATCAGAATAGTGTTATTCATATATCTTACAAACTTTAGGCTTATTTATTATATATATTCATGCACCCCTCCTCAATCTTTCATATCCGATCCAAAGAGAGATTATGTTGACTGCCATAAAATTCAATATTACTCATCACTTTGTAGTGTAAATATTATATATATATATATATATATATATATATATATATATATATATATATATATATATATATATTATGCATGTAATTATTTTTTACAGTAAAGTAATAAAATGTTATTACTTCTTCGATTAGAAAATTATCCAACATATTTGTCTTTTGATAGTAATACATCCAAATAGAGACTTAACATTTACAGGAGTAGTTATATGTAGCTTGAAATTAATACATAATTAGAATGAATATGAGTCAATGTTCATATCATAATTTATAGGATTCATTCTTATTAAATTTCTTTTATTAGTCCCTGACAATTAATAAATAAGTCATTTTGGTACATTAAAATAACGGAAACCGTTTAGGGACTAACGGTTGTCCGAAAATTGAAATTGTCAGGGACTCACTTGTCAGTTTCTCAATGTCAGGGACTACCTTGTCCACCGCGAAAATTGTCAGGGACCAATTTGAAGGTTTACTCTTTTTTTTTAAGCCCATTTTCAGGCTAATATGCTTTAAAAGGAAGTAAAAGAAAAAAGTAAGGTAAATCAACTTGGGTTGGTCAAGTGGTTAGCTCACTTGTCCGCTTAAGTAAGGGTTGGGGGTTCGATCCCCGACTTGTGTATGCAGCAACCCATCGACAAACCTTTAAATGGAGCTCAGATCCGGGACAAATTAGTTCTTGGCCTTCCAAGCTGGGGGATACCATGGGAAACCAAAAAAGAAAAAAGGTAAGGTAAAATTATTTTCTCCTAAAAATATTCTATAATAAAAGATGATAAAAAAAATCAAATAATATTTTTAGGAAGAACTACGTGGCTTTAAATTTCTCATTGTACAAGAGAATATGTAGGAGCAGGTAATACCTGTTGAGCCAACCCTTTTTCATTTTATTTTATTCTTTCTCGAATATTCAAATTAGCAGAGGAAATTCAAATTCGATGCGGGACCAGAAGATTCTGCCGGAAGATTCTACATGAAGATACAAGAACCCAGAAGATTCTACAAGAATTTTATGACTAGAAGATTCTCGAAGATTCTGCGAAGATTCCAGAAGATTCTATCAAGATCCCGAAGAATCTCAAGATTCCAGAAGAATCTTAAGCCTCAAGTTTCAAGATTCAAGAATTTTTGAGATTCAAGAATTAACCTTTAGAAGATTCTCTGGAATACCATGTTTGGCATTTAGGAATTTCAAATTGAGAAAATCATGAAATCCTAGTTCGTATCAACATGGAGGCACACTTGAGAAGCAAGGGAAGCTAATGCAACCCTAGCCTTCCTTCTTCAAAAGTGGCGCAAGGTTTTTGCATATTTTGCAAGATTTTGTGAAAAATTGATGTAGCAATGCACACCACAAAGATCAAGGCACATTCAAAATCAAGGGCCAAGATGAAGTCTCTTTATATCTTGTGCAAGGTTAAATATTTCCATATTTCAAGATCAAATATACACCTTTGGGTTAAAGGAAAATATTTGAATCAAGGGCCAAGATCAAACTTCCTCTTATTTGATCTCTCTTAATTTGGGAAGATCAATTTCACATCCAATCAAGCAACTCTCACCATTGGATCAAAAGATTTCAAATTCAAATCAAGGGTGGAGATCAAGCAAGGGATTTTTGAAAATATGGAGCTCTCTCTCTATAATAGAAGACCTCCATGCCCAAGAACAGAAGAGAACCATTCAAGTGAAAAGTGCCAAAACTCTGTCGAAATAAATCCTTATTTTATCTTCATCTTCAACCTTTAGACCTTAAAGTTTCGATTTTTATTGGGTAAGGGTTGTTATTCTCATAAAGTTGTGAGCTTTATTGTTTATCCTAGCTTTGGTAGTTATCCCTTGAGAGAAAAGCCATCTAAGGTTGTTAGTTGGTTAAAGATTCAATCTTTTGGATAAAGTCCTTATTTTTTAGGCAAAAGATCTTTGTGAGACTAAGGCAGGGTAGGAAAGTCGACCTTTGGAGTGGAAGGCAAGGTTGATGTCCTTTGTGGTTTTCAAAGGCAGTCATCAGTCACCTTGGTGTAGGTGCGGGTTGAAGTCCATTGTGGTGTAGCAGAGGTAAGGAAATTCCACCTAGTGGTTGGTGGTGATAGTAAACTCTCAGGTGTATCCTGGGGACTAAAGTAGGCGCGTTACGACCCAGTATAAAAACTCTGTGTGTGCTCTCTCTCTTCCATTACTCTTTATATTTGTTGTTTTTACAATTTAGCATTACACACACAACATATCATATTTGCGCAAATCATCATCATCATTGACTAAGTGTTAGAGGTTAAAGTTTTAACCTTTGTCATTTAGAAGAGCTTGAAAGTAAATATACTTTCAAGATCTATAAAAGCCTTGTTTATAGGCTTGTTTCTGTTTATTTTACTAACAACTGTTTTCCACTATGCAAAACAAGTCTTGGACTTGATCTTTATTTTTTAAGTAAATTTCAGAAACAACATTTATAGTTGGAATGTGATTCAACCCCCTTCTCACGTTTCACTACCTTCAATATCCTCCACATCACCGACCCCTAGGCATGAGTTCATCTTAATATTTTGGGGAAAGGGGGTAATTCACATTCCCTCAGTAATGAAGTTGCATGTCAAGGTTGCTATCCCTCTCTCAGCAACAACCATTACATGTTGAAGGATACAATGTCTTATTACATTGTTTTTTATATGCATCACATGAATCACATCCATATATAATACATCATCATCGAATAATATCATACAATAAATTACAGAGAGTTAAACCATAAAATCACTTTAAATAATTAAAACAACAACAAAAATCATATTTTTCTACGCGTTGGTCGCTAGCAGCCGCGACTCCTATGCTCGTTGCTAGCGACGCTGATCTCAACTGCTATCGACAAGCCTATGCTAGCGAGCCCAGTTTAGCCGCTAGTGGGGAAACGCAACCTGGAACAGTAATCATGCACACATAGTACATGAACAATAATCCATACATCCAAAAATACGATTTTTACACAATTTAATCGGTGAAAAACACATAATACATATTAATATCTAAACCCCTACCTCTCGTTGACCTGCAAATAAAGCTAGTATGCCCTTTCTCTACCTTTACCATTGTTAGTCTCTCTCTCTCTCACGTGCCCAACGATCGGTAGGATCGAATGAATGTTCCCTCAAGAAGAAAAGCAATCGGTAGTCTTATAGAGTTCGATGTGGTGATTAAGGGTATGTATTTATTTTTGTGATCAGGCTAGGTTTGGGGTGAGATGTTTGAAACGACTATGACTTAAGAGCTTTGAGTAAAAGATTGAATGAGGGAGGCAAGAATGATAAGAAGTGGCTTGACAATAATATAATTATGGGTTTCTAGGGTTTAGGCACAGTGCGACTTAGTGGAAATATTAAAAAGATTGTTTGAGGGACCAAAACACAACAATGCATAAAATAACACACCCTGACATCGAATCCTCGCTAGTGAGCAACTCACATCCATTAGCGACGACCCTTCGCTAGCGGCAGAAGTAGCCGCTAGCGAACAACCCATTGCTTAACACAATTTCCATGGTTCTCACCCCTAACGCGTACGATCCTTTTCCCAACATTCATCAATACAATTCATACATAAGAGTCATGAAAAAACATAACGCACATGAAACATAAGGATGTAATCTAAGAGAAACCACCCAAACTTAATTAAATTCTAATTAAGTGCGATTTCCTCTAATCTCACTTAATTAGGACCTAATAAAATTCGTGCTGTTACATTTCAAACAACTCTGGGTGTTGACGTCGCATCTCGTCCTTTAGTTCCCACATGAAGTCCTCCAACCTACCTCCTCCCCAACCACCTTGACTACGAGTACTTTCTTACTTCTCAACTTATTGACGATGCGGTCAATGATCCTTATAGGGGGCACCTTAAACGTCAAATCTTCCCTTAGTTGTACATATTCGGGCTTTAAGACATGACTAGGATTGGAATGATACTTTCTTAATCGAGAGACATGAAAGACATTATTCAAGTTTCAAAGGTTTAGGGGTAAGGCCACCCGGTAAGCGATTGACTCGACACGACTCACACTCTCAAAAGGACCAAGGTACCTAGGGCTCAACTTCCTAACCTTCATCGCTCATATTATACATGTCGTGGGGGTAACCTACAAAAACATGTGCTCAACTTCCTAAAGGTTTTCTTCTTCAAGAGTGCAAGCTGCAACATTAGTGGCTTGGGTTTGAGGCTCAGAATGGGTTATGAGATCAACAGCTGGATCATGAAAGGTAGGGGTGGAGGTGTAGGTGTTGTTTCTTGATGTGGAGGTGAGGAGTGTGTATGAGAAAGAGTATGAGAAGGTGAGGTAGGGTGAGAAGGTTAAGAAGATGATGGCTCACCCAAGGGAATTACTCCCATAGATCTTAATCTCTAACCCCGTGGGGGTTGAGGTGTGAATGAGACGGATGGTGGAGACAACAACCTTTCATCAGAAGCCAAATCATAGTTGAATAAAAGATCTGATAAGGTGCTTTGTGGTGCCGGTTGGCTGAATAAGGGTGGCTCTTGATGTGTGATATCCACTATTCTGAAAACGGGTTCGGACCGGCTGTCCGACCGGTTGAATCGGGAACCGGACCCCTGTCCGGTCCGAGTATGCCCTAAAAACCGGGATTCTGAAAACCGATAAAAAATCGGAAAAACCGGTCAAAAATCAGTAAAAACCGATTGGACCGGTCAACTTATATAAAAATAAAAATTTTAATTTTTTAAAATTTAATAACTATTTTATAATAAAATTTATTATATAATACACTTTAATTATTAAAATTAAGGACTATTAAACCTCTAAATTTATCAAATGCTATAAATTTCCAATTTTATTAATATTTTTCATGCACTTTAATTTTTCTATAGCATATAATTCATCATATATGTATATATTTATTGATAAATATATATTTTATACATATTTTATTATATCCGGTTGAACCTCCGGTCGAACCGGTTAAACCTCTAAACCTCTGAACCCCTTCCTCGTCCGATTCAATGTCCGGTCCGGTTTTCAGAACTTGGTGATATCAAGTCCAAAACCATGAGACTCCCCCTAAGAAGGTCCCTCCATCCTAGAAACTCCCAACATGCTTTGGGTAACAAAGGTCTCAGTTGCTGCAATTCCTGCAGCGAATGTAGGATCTGTGGCCACTTCTAAAGTAATATAACTTCTAGAAGCCACATGCACTACATTTCTTGTTGAGACATGAGTTTCACCATGCTCTTGGTGAGTTTTTGAGACAGTGGGTTTGTGATACCCCGTATCATAGTGTCCCTTACGAAGGACTCTTCTCAGGACGCGTCAGCAAGTTGCTGCCAGAGGGGACTCGCTAGCGACCATATGTAAGTCACTAGCGACGGGATCAAGTCCCACATCGATCAGAGCTTGTTGTCAGCTTCTCCCCCTCACCCTATATATATGAGAGGTTAGAGTAGCTTTTCCCTCACACCTCACACTCCCACCTTTTTCAGAGCAGTGCTTTGGGCATCCTTGGTTATCGAGGATAGTGTGAGTTTGACATTTTGGGGATACTCTGCAAGAGCGAATTCCCGACGGTGAGTTGAAAAGTATTTTTTGCCCTTTTCAGGGTGATGGTCGCCAGCGAGCAAGAGGAGCTCGCCAGCGACCAGCCCTTCGCTTGCGAGAGGCAGTAACTCGCTAGCGACGACATGTTCTGCAACAGTAGTTCAAAGTTTTGTTTCTTTTTCTTTTAGCGGTTCTGATGTGTCTTTTGCTCGCCAGGTGCAAACGCGGTGCCGGTAGCTGTGGACGGAGCTAACAATGCTTTTCAGCCTCATGATTTTCCAAGTGAGTGGAGATATTGTATGTAGTGTAGTATTTACAGCATATATATGTTTGATAACTAGATAATTAGGAAAGATAATAATAAGTTAGTATAATTGCATGTGTTTGTAGTAGTAGAAGTAGTGGTAGCTAGTAACATGTTAGGTGTTTAGGATTAGTGATATGCTAGGTGGTTAGGAACTTAATATAGATGATTGTAGAGATTTATTTTCTAAGTTATGCTATACTATGTTCTATGTTATGTGCCGATTGTTGGGTGTTTACATGTTGCTAGTTATGCCATGATGATACGACTAAATAAGATAATGAATATAATTGAACCTCATATATAGCTTTATGTCATGTATGCTGTTTGTACTACTTGCTGACTGTTTTGAGTAGTTACGCCACCCTGATTAGTACTACGATAGACGCTATGTCCCGGATGCAGAATTCCTGGTAGATCTTAGTGTGGTATGCTAGTTACTGGTGAACCGCCCAAGCCCGCCAAGTACGTTCCGATCCCGGTTACCGGATGGCTTGATGACAGATACATTTTACCCCTCGTGGGACAGTTAGGACTATACTCTAGTTGCGTGCTGAGAGTTAGTTCATAGATTCCGATATAGTTATTCAGTAGTAGGCTTGGGTTGTTTTAGTGTGACAATTCGACAGGATATTGTTTGTATGGATGATAACATGTCAGTTTGTGTTATATATGTTATGAGCGTTGCATTGCATGCATTATCCCCTCGCTGAGTCGATGACTCATCGCTCGTCAACCATGTTTTTCAGAGTACGATGCCGCCTATGACGAGGAGCCCCTGATCCAGTAGAGGTTGCAGTTGTCTGTCCTTGGTGATCTCCGCTTCTGACGTGGAGTCTTTTAGCTTATACTTTAGATTTTATTTCAGTTATCAATTGTACTTTTCAGACAGTCTTTATGTTCTAGTTTTGCTCCAGACACTAGAGGCAGGATTCCTTTCTTTCAGTTACATTTATGTGTATTCTCAGACAGTTTAGATGTTCAGTCAGATATAGTATGTTTTATTGATATTAAACAGTTTATACATTCAGTTAACAATTTATGCATTTATGATATTGTCACGTTTAGCTCTTATCATATATGCCCTAGTAGCGTGATCGTTGGGATAGAGCCCTTCGCACGGACACCCCTCAGCTGCGGGGTGTCACAGTTTGTATCAGAGCCATAGGTTTCCCCCTAGAGTCTGGAGCTAGGAATCTTAAGTCTCACGACAACCATGTTAACTGAAGTGCATCCATTGCCATGGAATGTAGTGCATCGAGAGGTTCATAGAAAGTAAAGTCAGTTAGGTTAAGTAGTAGTTCGAGTCTTCTTTGAGATTCCTTTCTGATATGTCTTATGGTTTGACCTCGCCAGGATCATGATTCCTCGCCGACGTTCCTCTTCTTCCTCCAGTTCCCTAATCAATTGTCGAATTGATTCAAATTAAAACTAGGTAACTTGTAGTGTAATGGTTAACCTAGGTCATTCTCCCAAGGAATTCAATAGTTGAGGAGTGATCAAGCAAAAACGAATTAGGATTGGGGATTTTGAACATGTAATGAAACAAATAAGAAAATTCAATGAGGAATAAAATCAAATAGGTAGAATACTAGCTTAAGGAATTTCGATTGTAAAATCTATATCATTGATTCATCATCCTTTCAATGATTCTTTCAAGAAATCCAATTGAATTATAAATCTGATTTCAAATCTGAAATCAAACCTAATTTCTTATGAAAATCTTCATACATTCATCTTAATACACTTGAATTATATCTGAAATCTCAAAACCTAATTCAAGATATTAAGATTGAAGCTCTACAATTCAATTTCCTAAATAAGAAATCTCTAGATCTAGGTATTCTCTCAACTTAAAATTATTAATCAACAATTCAGAAATCTCTAGAATTAGCAATCAATTGGATTCACAATTCAAGAATTAGAAAATCTTCATAATCCTTGAATCTTGAATCAAGAAGAGATGAGAAGAGAGAATTCGAATTCCTTTAAGAATCATGAAAGAAATACCTCAATCACATTGCAAATCTCAACATCTTTTACAATCCTCCATCCTCAAGCTAGCTATGATTTTAGTTCTCCATGATCATGGAGAACTCAGCAAGAAGAAATGGAGAAGAAAGGAAAAACGAAAATGGAGAAAAGCTAGAGAGAAATGTAAATTATCTCTAATTCTAAAAACTTGAATTGTAAAAAATGAATGTAAAGTGTTCCCTCCAAATCTGATCTAGGACTTAAATAGACACAAAAGTAGGTGGAAATATCTAAAAAACCCATAGACTAAAAAATTACAACACATAAGGCAACGATATAATGGACAATCACAAAATTGTGACACTTAAGGTAACTCAGCAAAACTAAGTTTCTGCCCGAAATATTGCAGCCAATTTCTGAAGCCTCTAATGGCTCTTTTTGCCCTCGAGCTCTGAAGCAACTTTGTGGCTCTATGTCGTATCTTTCCATAGCCACCAAGATCATCCAATTCCAGTGAGTATAGCTCGCGATATAGGCAAAATACTGAGTGCTGCTCCAGATTGCAGTCACATTCGCTGCATCAACTTTGAGTCAACTTTTGAGCTTCTTATAGACTTCAATTGATTTTGAGATCTGAAGATGAAATTAATCCTTGTGTCTTAGCTTTACAATGCAACTGAAATGAAGTGATTTAAACATCTGTAGCTCCAGATATGTCTTCTACAACACTTGCTGCTCAGGATTGGTGTCCAGAATTATGCAGCAAGATTGGCTCAACTTGAATCTCAAATTTGGAATTCCTATGGTCTGAATCAGCTTTCGAGTTCTTCATCAAAGTTGTAGATCTGTGTCTAAGATTTCCAATGAGACAAAGAACACAAAATTCCAATTTCTAGAACTCAAGTTATAGGCAAATTACAGAATAGTGTCACAAAGCACAAAATGCTGAAAAAAATGCACAAAGTTCCAATTAAGTACCAAATGCATAATATGATGCAAAAGTAGCTCATTCATCTCAAAAGTGGTCAAATTACATGCATACAAGAGGGGATTAACCAATACAAATTATGATATATCAAATTCCCCCACACTAATCCCTTGCATGTCCTCATGCAAGACTAAGAATCAAAAGTTAACCACCTAATGAGAAAGAGGGAAATCAAGAGGTGCTACTTGAATTTCAATGAATGATCCAAAAGTGCTTTGGCTCAAGACCAAGAAAGCAATTAAAGTGGTAAGAGTTTCCAACAACCAAGCATTCCAATATCAAGGGGTACAATACACATGCAAAGCAAAATCCCTTAAAATGCATAGATGAAATGTATGGACCTCAATGGGTGTGTATGCTTTCAACTCACTATTATAGTGGACTTGTCTTCCTCTCAACTCTCTTGTTAGACCAAGCATTCAACGTAGGTTTGTCAAACCTCTAAATCTCCACTACTAGCATTGAATGCACCCAAGAATCAAGAGGTCTTTGTTTTGTTTGTAATGAGGCCAAGGTGAGGGTGTGGAATGTATGGATAAGTGAGCTAAGGACCTAAGGAAATAAGACTAGCATTGGTTAGCATGACTTGGTCACAATTAAACACAAGGGAGAATTCCACCAAAACACAATGTATGGATTTCACTTTTTGTAACCAAGCACACAAAAGCACAAGAGCTTTGCTCATTTTTTTTTCTTTTTACATTTCACACTTAAAACATTAGGTCTTTGACCTTGAATTTCTTATCCTTTTTTTTTTAAACTTTGCTTTTGCTTTTGTGTGCTTTTCTTTCTTTATTTCCTTTTTTTTTTCACATACAACAATCTACACATAAAATCCACAATACAATCCAATAATGGCACATAGTACAATCTACAACCAAGGTGTCCTTCCCCCACACTTAGACTCAAGCATGCAAGATGATAAAACCAATGCTACTCCACTTTCCAAAGGTAGGGTGTAAAATGGTTTTTCACTTTTTTGGCTTATGATGAGCTAAGATGAACGAATGGGATATATGGCTCAAAGGGGCTTGCAAGGACAATGTATAGGGTAGGCAATATGGTCGTGGACTCAAGAACAAAAGTGCCTCCATCACACTCAAGAATGTATATGAAAATGTAACCTCAATGAAGAGACAAGACAAATCCTAGAATGACAAAGTCCACAAGAGATGCACACAACAAGAATGGAATGGCATGTAATGTGGCCACCCAATGAAAGGCCCACAACTCACAAGGTGAATGTCCAAAGACAAATCATTTATACACAATAAGATCAATCACCGAGCAAGTATCAAGAAGAAACAAAGTGAAATGCAATCATGTCGGAACTCTAACCACCTAAGAAAATGATGCAAGTCTCAAGCACAACACTTCCAAATCAATCAAGAAAGACAAGTAACAACCTAAGCAAGGCACGTAACTAATAACTAGCATGAAATCTACAATGCAACAACAAACAACCTACTCAACTAATGCAAATAGAAACTGGAAAAGAAGAAATAAGGGGGAGAGAACTTCACTATCAAGTGTAAATGGCTGGAAGGAGGTAGGTCTCCTCAATGTCCTCTTGGGGGATCTCCTCATGAAATGGCTTCAAGCGGTGGCCATTTACTGTGAACATCTTTCCCGTCCCGGGATCCAAAACCTATATAGCACCAAAAGGAAACACATGTTGCACAATAAAAGGACCTTGCCAATGAGAGCGAAGCTTACCAGTGAAGAGTTTGAGGCGAGAGTTGTAGAGTAGAACTTTTTGCCCAATGGAGAACTTCTTCCGCACTAACATCTTGTCATGGATGAGTTTGGTCTTTTCCTTGTAAATGCGGGAGTTCTCATATGCCTCCAAGCGTATCTCTTCCAACTCTTGAAGTTGGAACTTCCTATGTGGGCCGGCTTGGGACAAATCAGGGTTGTAACTCTTCACCGCCTAGTATGCTCGATGCTCAATCTCCATAGGAAGGTGGCATGCCTTACCAAAGACAACCCTATAGGGGGACATCCCCAAAGGTGTCTTGTAGGCGGTCGGTACGCCCACAGAGCATCATCAAGTCTCTTGCTTCAATCTTTCCTGTTGGGTTGCACCGTCTTCTCCAAGATGTGTTTCAACTCCATTTTTGACACTTCCGCTTGGCCATTTGTTTGTGGTTGGTAGGGAGTAGAAACCTTGTGCGTCACCCCATACTTATTCAAGAGGGCCGCCATATTCTTATTACAGAAATGGCTCCCCTGATCACTGATAATGGCACGCGGCAACCCGAACCTGCAAAAAATCTGAGATCTGACAAAATCCACAACAACATGAGAATCATCAGTTCAGGTGGCCTTAGCCTCCACCCATCGAGAGACATAATCAGCAGCCACAAGTATATAAGCGAAACCAAAAGAAATGGGGAATGACCCCATAAAGTCGATGCCCAATACATCAAAAATCTCACAGAATAGTATGGGCTACTGGGGCATCTCATGCCTACGGGAAATGTTTCCCGTTTTCTGGCAGCGCTCACAACTCTTACAAAAGGTGTAAGAGTCGCGAAATAAAGTGGACCAATACAGCCCAGAGTCCAAAACTCTCCTGGCAGTGCGTTGCGGGCCAAAGTGGCCGCCGCACGCAAGTGTGTGACAAAAGCGCAGAACAGAGGGAACCTCATGCTCATGCACACACCGCCTGATAACCTGATCACTACACATCCGCCAAAGATAAGGATCATCCCAAATATAAAACTTGGCATTGCTCTTTAGCTTAGTTATCTGGTGCCTAGATAAGTGAGCAGGCAACTGCGAAGCAACCAAATAGTTAACTAAATCAGCATACCAAGGGTCCTTACCCACATCAACCTGCAAGAGCTGCTCATCAGGAAATGATTCATGGATGGGATGAGGCTCTAATGCCTGAGAAATGCGGCTGAGGTGATCTGCTACAAGATTCTCAGCTCCACTTCTATCCCGGATCTCAAGATCAAACTCCTGCAATAGTAGCATACATCTGATGATCCTTGGCTTAGCATCCGGCTTTCTTAGTAGGTACTTAACCGCTGCATGATCCGAGAATACAATCACTTTAGTACCCAATATGTAAGCGCAGAACTTGTCCAAGGCAAAATACAATGGCCAACAACTCCTTCTCTGTAGTGGTGTAATTGGCTTAGGAGGAGTCAAGGGTGCGGGAAGCATAGGCTATCACATGGGAAGCCTTCCCGACCCTCTGAGCAAGTACAGGACCAACTGCATAGTTGGAGGCATCACACATCAACTCAAAGGGGGACCTCCAATCAGGTAGAATCAAAATAGGTGTGGAGGTCAACCACCCATTGAGCTGATCGAATGACTTCCTGCAGTCATCATCAAAACGAAACTATGCATCCTTCTACAACAACCTGAACAGCGGAAGGGGAATGCTGCTGAAGTCTTGGATGAAACGCCTATAGAAACCTGCATGTCCAAGGAACAAACGGATCTTAGCTCTATCAACAACAATACCATCACTAGAGATAATGTGTCCAAGAACCACACCTTGCCTAACCATAAAATGACATTTTTCAAAATTCAGCACAAGGTGTGACTCGACACATCTATGCAGCACTCTAGTGAGGCTATCCAAGCATGCATCAAAAGAAGAACTGTAAACAGTAAAGTCGTCCATGAATACCTCCATACAATCCTCTAAGAAATCAGAAAATATACTCATCATGCATCTCTGAAATGTACCTGGGGCATTGCATAGACCGAAGGGCATCCGACGGTACGCAAATGTGCAGGTGAATGTGGTCTTTTCCTAATCCTCAGGAGCGATATGTATTTGGAAGTAACCTGAAAACCCGTCCAGGAAGCAGTAATGGGACTGGCCAGCTAGCCTCTCCAACATCTTATCAATGAAGGGCAGTGGGAAGTGATCATTCCTAGTGGCCTGGTTCAGCTTCCTGTAGTCGATGCAGACTCTCCAGCTGTTCTGCAGTCGAGTGGGGATCAACTCATTATTCTCATTTTTCTACACTGTGATCCCACTCTTCTTCGGAACAACCTGCACCGGGCTAACCCACTTGCTATCTGAGATCGGATAGATGATGCCAGCAGCCAATAACTTGCTCACCTCCTTTTTCACTACATCTAGGATCAAGGGGTTGAGCCGCCTTTGGGGCTGCCTCACTAGTTTAGCCCCCTCCTCCTCCAACTGAATACGGTGCATACAAGTGGAGGGGCTAATCCTAGGAATGTCTGCAGGTGTCCAGCTAATAGCCCTCATATTCTGCTTCACTATGCTCAATAATCTCTCCTCTTGGTCAGGGAGTAAATCCCTAGCAATGATGATCGGCCGCTACTGATTAGGCTCCAAGAATGCATACTTCAAATGATCAGGCAGCGGCTTCAATTCCAAAGTGGGTGTAGTGGTATCAGCACCTGCAACAACAGACAGAAGAGAAGATGCTGCAAGGGAAGCGTCAGTAGCTACTACTGATTCAGAATGTGAACCAACAACATGAGGTGAAATAATAGCTGTATCAGAATGCATGGACAAATCAGACTGTATGACAGAAGAATGCATAGAAGACTGCATAGAAGAATGCACAAAAGAATGTATATCAGAATGCACAAAATCAAAATGCACCTCAGAATCTACAATCACAGAATCAACACTCTCAGAATGCTCAGAATGCATAATCACAAAATCAATCACAATATCAAGATCAGAATTATCATCATCATCAGAATGAATATCAACAGACTCAACAGACTCATAATACAACACAGAATCAGAGAAATCAGGATGCATCCTATCAACTAAAGTATCAATGACATCAATATGATAGACAGAATGCTCCTCAGCAGGATATCTCATGGCATCATGCAGATTAAAATGCACAATAATATCACCACACTCCATCGATATTGTACCAGTATGCATATCAATTTTTGTCCTGACAGTTTTCAAAAATGGCCTACCCAATATCAATGGTGGTGTTGTGTTCTCATCATGCTGGACATCTAAAACATAAAAATCAGCAAGGAAAATAAGACATTTTACCCCAACCAGAACGTCCTCCAGCATGTCATCAGGATGTCGAATGCTCCTATCTGCTAACTAGATCACAATCCCTGATGCCTTAAGCTCTCCAATGCGCAATGACTTATAGATGGACCTGGGCATGACATTGATCGCTGCCCCAAGGTCTAGCATGGAATGATCAAAAGTCTTATCACCAATGATTCATGAGACGGTGTGATGGGTGATGTCGCAACTCCCATAAATTTAATTATTTATAAAACCAAGTTCCCCTAATATAGTTTAGTGGAAACCAGGGTCGTCTCTCGCAAGGAATGGCTAAGAGAGCAATACAGAAGACTAGTTGTATGACGGTTGTCACAATTGGGAGGTTTTTGTATGCAAGAGAAATAATTTGGAATAAAATTGGAATAATAAAAACAAGGGTTTATGGGGTGGAACATTCATTAGGGTGTTTATCATTGGCTACAAAAGAATGCATGAGTTGATTAATTACGCCGGAGTTAGATCTAACTCCTTTGTTGTGATTCTAATGATTAATTGACTATAATGAGATTAATTAGTGAGATCTCACCTTTAGTTTCACTTTCAACAATTGTTAAAGCCAATCACATTAATCTAATTAAAGAGACCAATCAACCAATTAAATAATCATTACAAAATCCTGATATGCCATGCATCAATTAATCAATTAACACATAAACACATGCCAATGAATTAACCTAACTCAATCGAGTAAGCCAAGACAAGGGTACTAACACACAATTTAAGATCTCAAATTATATGCCATGGTTTTGATAATGAAAACTTATGCAAGATTAAGAGCAAAGCCTCAATTTACCCCAATGATGTTCACACCCTCATAAACCACCAAGAGACTTAGTTACTCATGGAGGAAATAAAAGGGCAGAATTTAAATTGGAATTAAAATAAAGATGCAATGAAGAAATTAAACAACTTGAACAATAAAGAGTAAAGTAAAGGAAATAATGCAAATTGGAAAGATGGAAAAACGAATAACTGAATTAATTAAAAGAGTAACTTACAAAACCCAAAGGGCTAGAGGAGTAATGTTGGAAATACAAATGAGGGAGCTAGAGCTAGACTAGGAAGAAGATGGAATCCTAATTGAGAAAATAACTCTAACTAAAAGTCTAGGGTTGAAAGTAAGTAAACTAGGAAAAGAAAAGATATGAAAGTAATAGTAGGTACAGAGGTGTCTTGTTTCTGATGCATTAGCCTTCTTTAAATAGAGTGAGCAGCCTCCAAACCCTAGCTAATTGGGCCCCCAGCTCGGCCTTGCAGATAGGTCTCTGCTGTAACAGAATTGCGGCGCGGAGCTGGGGCGCCAGTGCTGTGCACGTGATGGATTTATGTGGGTTTCGCGCGCTGGAGCGCACTGAGGGCGCTGGGGCGCTCGATTCTGGTTCTGAATTCCACTGCTCCGCTTCTTGCTCAGTTCCTGATGTCTACTGCTCCAATAATTCCTATGACCTGCACCAAAAATACAAAATATCCAAGATCAAGTGCAAAGGTCATCCTTGATTTGCAAAAACATCATAAAACTTGTTACTTTAGCCTTTATTTCCATTAAGTCCAAATTAATTCCAAACTGTATTAAATACAATAAAAGGCTAAAATAGAGCAAAGAAATGCACACAATCATCCAAATTAAGGGCATAAAATATTGGCAAAAACCACGTTATCAAATATCCTCACACTTGAACAATTGCATGTCCTCATGCAAAAGCAATGATTCCAAGCATCTCTCAAAGTAAAGCATTGGCTAACACATCTAACACCTAAGTCCTAAAAGAAAAAAAATAAAATACTACAGATGATGGAAAGTTTTTCAAAACAGCACACCTTGGTCAAAATTATGCAACACCCACAAACATATTACAAGTTGGCGAGAATCAGTTCATGTTATGCAGAGTTGGTTGATTGGCCCTCACCAGTGTGTTTTTTTCTCTCAATCACTCAGTGTTTTGGCTAAGCACTCAATTGAATAAATCACACAAGTATTCACATTCCAAAAATTTGCTATACTCCTAACATTGCAATTCTACAAACATGGTGCATCAAGAGGTCTTTTCAGGGTTGTAACGGGGCTTGGGACAGGTGTGGCATATATGGGAAGTGAACTCAATTCCAAGAAACTAAGACTTCATGGTTTGATTGATCCCGGATGACTTATATTACAAAAGAGAAGATGGAGAGAGAAGAGATAGAGAGAATAGAAACACCCAAAATCAATAACCCACAATTTCTTAATTTAACATTCCCAAGGTTCCCAATTAGTTTCACAGTAATTCCCAGGAACCCAACAACCTTTATTTGCAAAATTCACATTTTTTCTTTGATTTTTTCTGTATTTTCCGATTTGTTTTTAATGACTTCCTCATCTCAATTCCTTTGGTAATTGAAATGAGGTGGAAAAGAAAATAACAAAAGACCACTTATGTACAAAAGCTACCCTTACAGTTACATTCCCATACCTTACAATTTATTCCAGTGCACAATTTAACCCAATTTTCCACACTTAAGACCTTTGCCCAACAATCAAACCATGTCCTCCTAGTTTCTCAGAAGGGATTTTTCATTGTTTTTCTGTCTTTGGCTTGTAATGAGCTTAGTAACAATAAAGGGATAAAGGCTCAAATTGGCTACAAACAATGAGAATTGTGTATAGGTTGGCTATTTGGCTAAGTGGCTTTTAGATGTAAAACAAAATCATGCCTCAATCACACGCAACATGTATAAAACGCAAAACAAGAATCAAGCAAATTCAGGAATAACAAATACAAGTGTGTGTGTGCCCACAGAAAGAAAGTGATCAGTTGATGTATATAATCACAGTAAGGCCCAAGTCTCACAGGTAATCCAAACAACCAAACAGAGATAACACCAACAATTCAAACTCATATGGGATAATCATGCCAACATTTCTGAGTTAAATTCAAAGGGTAAAGCAAATTCAGACCAAAGGGTGCTATAAAGAAAACTAACCAATCATCTACCTAAAAACACATAAAAACAAAATAAAACAAAAGAAAAGAAAAAGATTAGGCAAGAAAATATTTACAAAAGCAATTTCTACGCCCTCCCCACACTTGAATGAGACACTGTCCCCAGTGTCAACAGTTAAAAGAACAGAGAAAAGGGTATAGAAAAGGACCTGCAGAGAATATGATTGTCCAAGGCCGCTGGAGCGTGGAACACGCGCTAGAGCGCCTAGGCAGTGTCATCGCGTGCGCTAGGGCGCGAGATAGGCGCCAGAGCGCAGGTCTGCTGCAGAATCCATGACAACTGACGTGCTGCTAAATTCTTGCCATTTGACCAACTGAAGGGATGAAAAGTTAAGACTAATAGACGAGAAAACACAGAAAGGAACCTATCTAAATGCAAAAAGTAAAACTTTGGTGGGTTGTCTCCCCTAAGCACTTTGCTTTAACGTCCCTAAGTTGGACGTTTGGTCAGCCACTCTCAAGGCGGCTTATGCTTGAATTGATCTAGGACCTCCCACCGTGGTATACTTTCCATACCTCCACCTGGATCCCATAAGAAGTGAACCACTCCGAGGAGAGTGATTTTTTTCTTATTTCGGGACCCATGAGTTTTGGTCCTTAGATTGCCCCTTGGAGGACAACACCCGTTCCTGCAAAAAGCATCCCTAAAATCAACAAAATCAGGTGAGGAGGGATGAAAGTCCTCATAAGATGGGTTAGAGAAAACATGATTGAAATCAGTTAGTTTCCAAGAAATTCGAGTTCGAGAAGATACCGACACCCCACAAAGGGTAAGAAGTTGAGCATCGGTCTCGAGACAAGCATACTCATGAGGCCTAAGAGAAAATGTGAAAGGTCCCAATGGTAGCTTCGAAACAACAAGGGACGAGGGAGGGGAATCCATGACTTCTTCCTTGCATGCCTCGTCAATTTCTCCTAGTGAGGGAATCTCTGCAGCGACTCCAACACTCAAAGAACTTTCCTCCGCACACACGGTGTCCAACACGGTACTGAGTAAGGGTGGAGGGTCCTCATAGACTATTTCCACATCAGAGTCTTCCTCGACGTCCCCAGACAATTCTTTCACCATGGACTTCAATGTCTCCCAATCCAATTGCTCTAAAGTATAATCATCTTCAACAATAGGGAACTCCGGTTCCTCTTGTGATGGTGGATGTGGAGGTGAAGTTGGTGGTGGTAGAGAAGGTGGTGATGGAGTAGGTGGTGGTGATGAGGTGGCCTGAGTTCTTAATTGTTGGAGGTCCTCTTCTATGCGCAAAAGTGCTTGCTGATTTGTCATGAGT
Organism: Aeschynomene evenia; assembly: GCA_013621005.1. Taxonomy (NCBI): domain Eukaryota; kingdom Viridiplantae; phylum Streptophyta; class Magnoliopsida; order Fabales; family Fabaceae; genus Aeschynomene; species Aeschynomene evenia. The sequence continues at coordinate 176,714 of RYYW01000070.1, read as the reverse complement.
ACTTCAAAAATTTGTCTCATCATGGAGTTTTCAGTATCATCACAAGGAGTAGACGGTGCAAGCGGTTGAGAAGGTTGTGGTTGGTAGAATGGATCAATGGTTGGTTGATTAAGGTGTTCGATGGGATATGGGTAAGGATTAGGCTCATGGTATGTGTATGGCTGGTAGTAGGGGTCAAAGGATGGGTATGGTTCATAGTACGGTGAAGGGTCTTGGTAGGGTGATGATGTTTGGTGTAGGAATGAAGGTAATAGTGGTACTTGCATCTCAATACTTGTTTGGTAACCTGCAAAACCATGGAAACTAAAATCTTCGAGACTAAAATTGGGGTTAGTGTTCATGTTAGTCTATGAAGAGAAGAAAAATAAGAGAAGAAAACATAAAAACATGCTGCAGGACGACGAACGGCCGCTCGGGCGGTCCAAGGGCGCTAGGGCGCGCTCTAAAGGTGCGCTGGGGCGCTGAGTGGGCGCTCGTATCGACGCAGAACTTTGCTGTTCTGCGAACAACAAGTTTTATGGATGCAAATGCTAAATGCAATGCAGTGTACAGATGAAATATGCAGTATGCTATGTGATGCAATGCAAAAATAAATAAAATCTTTTTGTTGTTTTTTTTTCAAAGAAACAAAGAAAACGATTATGTACAATATGTACAAATCACACAACTAGTGATTACTTTCATCGCCATTCCCCGGCAACGGCGCCAAAAATTTGATGGGTGATGTCGCAACTCCCATAAATTTAATTATTTATAAAACCAAGTTTCCGCTAATATAGTCTAGTGGAAACCATGGTCGTCTCTCACAAGGAATGGCTAAGAGAGCAATACACAAGACTAGTTGTATGACGGTTGTCACAATTGGGGGGTTTTTGTATGCAAGAGAAATAATTTGGAATAATAAAAACAGTGGTTTATGGGGTGGAACATTCATTAGGGTGTTTATCATTGGCTACAAAAGAATGCATGAGTTGATTAATTACGCCGGAGTTAGATCTAACTCCTTTGTTGTCATTCTAATGATTAATTGCCTAGAATGAGATTAATTAGTGAGATCTCACCTTTAGTTTCACTTTCAACAATTGTTAAAGACAATCACATTAATCTAATTAAAGAGACCAATCAGTCAATTAATTAAACATTACCAAATCCTGATATGCCATGCATCAATTAATCAATTAACACATAAACACATGCCAATGAATTAACCTAACTCAATCGAGTAAGCCAAGACAAGGGTTCTAACACACAATTTAAGATCTCAAATTATATGTCATGGTTTTGATAATCAAAACTTACGCAAGATTAAGGGCAAAGCCTCAATTTACCCCAATGATGTTCACACCCTCATAAACCACCAAGAGACTTAGTTACTCATGGAGGAAATAAAAGGGCAGAATTTAAATTGGAATTAAAATAAAGATGCAATGAAGAAATTAAACAACTTGAACAATAAAGAGTAAAGTAAAGGAAATAATGCAAATTGGAAAGATGGAAAAACGAATAACTCAATTAATTAAAAGAGTAACTTACAAAACCCAAAGGGTTAGCCGAGTAATGTTGGAAATACAAATGAGGGAGCTAGAGCTAGAGCTAGACTAGGAAGAAGATGGAATCCTAATGGAGAAAATAACTCTAACTAAAAGCCTAGTGTTGAAAGTAAGTAAACTAGGAAAAGAAAAGATATGAAAGTAATAGTGGGTATGTAGAGGTGTCTTGTTTCTGATGCATTAGCCTTCTTTAAATAGAGTGAGCAGCCTCCAAACCCTAGCTAATTGGGCCCCCAGCTCGACCTTGCAGATAGGTCTCTGCTGTAAAAGAATTGCGGCGCGGCGCTGGGGCGCTAGTGCTGTGCACGTGATGGATTTAAGTGGGTTTCGTGCGCTGGAGCGCGCTGAGGGCGCTGGGGCGCTCGATGCTTGTTCTGAATTCCACTGCTCCGCTTCTTGCTCAGTTCCTGATGTCTACTGCTCCAATAATTCCTATGACCTGCACCAAAAATACAAAATATCCAAGATCAAGTGCAAAGGTCATCCTTGATTTGCAAAAACATCATAAAACTTGTTACTTTAGCCTTTATTTCCATTAAGTCCAAATTAATTCCAAACTGTATTAAATACAATAAAAGGCTAAAATAGAGCAAAGAAATGCACACAATCATCCAAATTAAGGGCATAAAATATTTGCAAAAGCCACGTTATCAAATATCCCCACACTTGAACAATTGCATGTTCTCATGCAAAAGCAATGATTCCAAGCATCTTTCAAAGTAAAGCATTGGCTAACACATCTAACACCTAAGTCCTAAAAGAAAAAAATTAAAATACTACAGATGATGGAAAGTTTTTCAAAACAGCACACCTTGGTCAGAATTATGCAACACCCACAAACATATTACAAGTTGGCATTAAGAGAAATTCATGAGTTACGAGAATCAGTTCATGTTATGCAGAGTTGGTTGATTGGCCCTCACCAGTGTGTTTTTTTCTCTCAAACACTCAGTGTTTTGGCTAAGCACTCAATTGAATAAATCACACAAGTATTTGAAGGTGTATTTGTGCACGAGAAGGGGGGGGGTTGAATCGTGCTTGTTTTTAAAAAATTACTTCTTAAAAACTTTTCTTAGAAAGCTGTTTACTCAGAAAGGTGATTTGAGTGTTTGCAGCGGAATTAAATTTCTGAGAACTTTACCTTTCTGAGAAAGTTCCTTTCTGAGAGGTTTATGAAAGTGATTTCAAGTTAATGTCACTCAAACGCTTTCTGATTTCAAGTTAAAACATGTTTGTAGATTTTCTCAAGGATTTACACGAGTAAAGAGTAAGAGAGAGAAAAGCTGGACACAAAGAATTTTATACTGGTTCGGTTCTAACTAACCTAATCCAGTCATCAACCTTCAGTTGAGAGTTCTTTTGGATATTCTTCTTAATGTGCCTTCCCAGACAACACTGCCTTTACCACGTAAAGGACTTTCACCACTTCACAATTCGAAGTGGATTTCCTTGCCTCCAACACTAGAGGACTTTCCTTGCCTTAACTTAATTAAGGACTTTACCTTGCCACACAACCGAGGACTTTGCTTGCCTTAAACACTTAAGGACTTAAACTTGCCTCAAACAATCGAGGACTTAAAACTGCCTTCAAACAACGAAGGACTTAGCGTTTTTCGGAAAATTGTTTGCTTCAAAAACCAACTACTAAGATTAAGTTACAAACTTAATTTGCCCTTAGTAGACTTCTAGATTTAACTTACAAATGTAAGAATTTACACCAATACAAAACTAGAAGATTTTCGCAAAGTTAGAAGAACAATTTCGTAAAATTGCCTTTTTGAGAAAGTTCTAAGTTTTCGCAAATGATTTTCAATTCAGCAGAGTTTTGGCACGTTTAATCAAGAGTTTTTCGCGGAAGAATTTCGTCACAATGCTCTGGAATTGAACTCATATATATAGGCATCAAAGAGCCGCGAAAATAGAAGCTTTCACTTTGCTGATGTGGCTGTGTCTGGCTCAGAACGGGTCCCTGCAACAGTCAGCGCGAAATGAGGAACTTTTCTGTCTTGTGCAGAGCGCGTGTTCCCACTTCCTTAGCTTGCTGTTTCGAGCTTTCTGAGAATGAATGCTTCATCCATTGAGTCTTGACACTTGGTTGCTTCTGAGTCCAACTTTCTGAGTGATGTACGGACTTCTGAGGCGACCCTTCTGAGGGAAGACCCTTTTGAGAACCACCAGTCGCAAGGTCTTCTCAGACCTTTCTGAGGCGACAGTGTTCTTCACTCAGAACTGCACTTTCACCTTTTGCGTTTCTTGAGCATCCTTTCTGATGTCTTTCACGCCATGATTTCTTCTTGTAATTCATAAGGTTACTCGTTGTTTGTCTTGATCTTACTCATGGATTTGCAAAATTTTAATCTTTCTGAGACACTTAGCACACATATTAGCAATACCTTATGTAAAATTTTTATACTTATGGCTTACTTTGTTATCATTAAAACTTTCTATCTCTCTAAGAGAAATATATCAATTTCTCTCAGAAGGGTTCTGGAGCTTACAATCTCCCCCTTTTTTATGATAACAACTTAAGTCTTAAGATAATAATTTTGCTTAAGTTCTGAAGTGTTTCTGATTAAGTTCACAACTTACTCAGAAGGCACTTTTGCTTTCTTAGAAACTAACTTAGCTTTCTGAGAGAAGACTTTGTTATTTTCTTAGAAGGCTTTGATAATCAACAGATAGATATGCAAGATATGAGTACTGTTTTAGATTATCAGATATATAGCATGTATTTCTTGATGATTAGGTATGTGAATTTCAGAAATACCAAGCTAATAAAACAAGAGATGCCAAAACATGAATAATATTTCATTAATTTCAAATAGGGTTACAAACAAAACAAATTTTTCGCTCCCCCTAAATTTTTGGCTCCCCCTAAATCCTAGGCCTAGTTGTTTATATAGCCAAAATATTATCTATTTTTCTTCTCCCCCTTTGTTACATCAAAAAGGGTGGCTAACATAAACGCTATCACGGACTTAGAGCTACGGCTTCCTAGCTATATAGCGGAGAAGCCTGCAAATTTCCATCTGGACATCGGCTTGATCAGCGCCTAGAGGGCATTCTGGAGATATCTCATGTGAAGAGGTAGAATGCAGATTTGAAGAGGATGGAAAAGATGGAGGAGGACGAGAAACTTCAGCTTCAAGAACAGCATCTATGATGTCCAACTTTTGATATTCCGAAAGAGGTTCTCCTTCTTCTTCCGCTTTTTCTTCTCTAGTGCAGGGCTGCTTCTGAGTGTCCTCAGAATCTTGAACTAGTTCCAAGGTGTCCGTTGGGTGACCCATTGTCTCTGATCCCTGATCTTCATCTGGGATATTGAAGGTAGACATCTGTTGATGCATTGCTTCAATTATCTTTTTCTTCATGGATTTACCCATACGAGGTGAAATTATTTCTATCCTTCCGTTCTGAGAACTAAATTCACTTATCGAATCTGATATCGAGGGAGTTGGACCAAGCTGAAGAGGAGGAATCTTAATCAAATTGAAATGACACTCCAGGATCTCCTTGTGTGAGTCTTGGTTAGGCTGACTCTTTTCTGAATGACACTCGGTCATAAATGTTTCAGAAATATGAGTAGCATCAGTGATTGTTTCTGAGCTGAGTTCAGCGTTGGTAGCTTGTGCTAAGATGGTAGTTTCTTTGTGTTCTTTCTTTTGACCGTGCTTGTATTTGCTTTCGACTGCCCTTGCTGTTGTTTTCATTTTCCCGATCAAGATTTGATCAGAAGATTTTTCCTCAGAATCTTCAGCCAGGATAATCGCCTTGAGTTCCTTCTGAGAGACCTTCTGAGGTATCTCAGAACCCATGCTTCTTTTTATAGAAGATGAGTGAGTATCTTTCTTTTTCTTATGTTTTCCATCAGAAGAGTCAGTTTCCTTACTCAAGTTCTTATTTCCACTGGAGGCAGCTGATTGAGGATGATGTTAAGGTTTGAGCGAGAGAAGAGAGGGATGAAAGAAGAGAGGTGAGGTGAGAAGAGAATTTGACAGCGTTTTGGGTGAATTTTGAAGAGCAAATATCAAATCTAGAACGAGACTTTGTGATTTTTATAGAGCAGGTAAGAAGTAGCCGTTGCAGAATTTAATTCAAAAGTTACTGTTGGTAAATAATTTCTTGGAAGGCACTCTTCTGAGAGAAGTGGTCCTTCTGAGACTATCGCCTTCTGAGAAACTTTTCAGAAGACTTCCTTTCTGAGAGGTGGGTCTTCTGAGAGATGATTTTCTCAAAAACGTGTTTTCTGACATTTTGCTCAGAAGCTTAGCTCTAACTTATTTGTCTGAGATTCTAAGCTTAGGACTAAGGGGAGTTTCTAAGAAAATATTTTTCAGAAATTAAACACTTAGAAACGTCTTAGATTAAGAAGCCCTTTCAGGACATTAAAACGATCATCGGGTAAAGGCTTTGTGAATATATCTGAGATTTGATCCTCAGTATTCACAAATTTGATTTCAACATCGCCCTTTTGCACATGATCCCGAATGAAATGATGTTTTATATCTATGTGCTTGGATCGTGAATGCTGAATAGGATTCTTAGCTAAGTTAATTTCACTAGTATTATCACAAAGAATGGGAATTTTCTCATACCTCAGTTCATAATCACGCAATTGGTTCCTTATCCAAAGCATCTGAGTGCAGCAATTTGCTGCTGACACATAATCAGCTTCTGCTGTTGATAGCGCAATGGTGTTCTGCTTTTTGCATGACCATGTAATCAAGCATTTTCCAAAGAAACAGCAACATCCACTTGTGCTCTTTCGGTCAATCCTGTCTCCAGCATAGTCAGCATCACAATATCCTACAACATCAGAGGAACAACCTTTCTCGTACCATAAACCAAGATTAGTAGTTCCAATCAGATATCGCAGAATTCTTTTAACAGCATTTAAGTGAGATTGCTTAGGCTTTGATTGAAATCTAGCACAGATGCCAACACTTAGTTGAATATCTGGTCTAGAAGCAGTGAGATAGAGAAGAGAGCCAATCATGCCGCGATAGTTGCTTTCTGATACTTTCTCACCATTTTCATCCAAGTCAATTACTTGAGAAGGATGCATGGGAGTGCTCATAGGCTTGGCTTTATCCATCAGAAACTTCCTCAGAAGTTCTTTGGTATACTTCTCTTGATGTATAAAAGTTCCTTCTGACTCTTGCTTGATTTGCAATCCTAGGAAGAACTTAAGTTCTCCCATCATACTCATCTCGAATTCCCCTTGCATTAGCTTGGAGAATTCTTTGCATAGTCGTTCATTGGTTGCACCAAAGATTATGTCATCAACATAAATTTGGACAATCAAGAAGCCAGAGTCTTCTGAGAGGGTGAATAGAGTAGTGTCAACTTTCCTTCTTGAGAATCCGTTTTTAAGCAAAAAGGAACTCAATCTGTCGTACCAAGCTCTAGGAGCTTGTTTTAGACCATACAGAGCTTTTGTGAGCTTAAATACGTGTTCTGGGAATGTATCATTCACAAAACCAGGAGGTTGTTTTACATAAACTTCCTCAGAAAGGTATCCATTCAAGAAGGCAGATTTTACATCCATTTGATAGAGTTTGAAGCCTTTATGTCCAGCAAAAGCTAGCAACATTCTAATAGCTTTCAATCTTGCGACTGGAGCAAAGGTTTCCTCATAATCTATTCCTTCTTGTTGGTTATACCCTTGAGCAACCAATATGGCTTTGTTTCTCACAACTTGACCATTTTCATCAAGTTTGTTTCGAAACACCCATTTAGTCCCAATGACACTTTTTCCTTTGGGTTTCTGAGTAAGTTTCCAAACTTGGTTTCTCTCGAATTGGTCTAGTTCTTCCTGCATGGCATTTATCCAGCTAGGATCATCCAACGCTTCTTCTATGGATTCGGGTTCAAGTTCAGAAACCATAGCAAGATTCGTGTAGTTCCTTCTGGTTCTCACACCACGCTCAGGATCACCCAGGACTTCATTCTGAGAGACATTTTTCAAGTCTCTTGAACCTTTATATCCTTTAGGAATAGGGTTCTGAGAAATCGACACAGTAGGTTCTCGTTCTGAGTCATCAGAAGCTTGATCTTCTGAGAATCTAAATTCCATTGATGTTGGAGAAATAGATTCATCAGGTTCTGGAGCTTCAATGATGCTTTTAGATTTCTCTTTAGATGGAGAAGGTTTTTCCATAGACTGGAAATCACTCTCGTCATCTATAAGAATTTTCTTTTTGGCTTTCTCAGAAGAGATATTGAGAGTCTCAAATTCATCTTCTAAGTCAGCAACCTTCTGAAGTAAGTCCTTACTGAGTTCTTTGAACTTAATATGGATTGTCTCTTCAACACTGACATAGGAATTCGGAGCGTCGTTAATTCTCCAAAACTTGGTCAATTTAAGATCAAATAATAACCTTTGGATTAAAGGGAATTATTTGAATCAATGACCAAGATGAAACTTCCTCTTATTTGATTTTTCTATTTTTGGAAGATCAAATTTCAAATCATATCAAGGAATTCTCACCATTGGATCAAATGATTACAAATTCAAATCAAGGGTGGAGATCAAGCAAGAATTTTCGAAATTTGTAGGGTATTTTCCCTAAAAATACAAGACCTCAATGCCCAAGAATTCAAGAGACTACCCAAGTTTACAAGTGCCAAAACACTGTCGAATTGAATCCTAATTTCTCTTCATCTTCAACCTCTAAACCTCAAGTTTCTTATTTTATTTGGGTAAAGGTTGTAATTCTTAAAGAGTGAGCTTTATTTGTTTATCCTAGCTTTGCTAGTTATTCTTTGAGAGAAAAATCCATCAAGGTTCAAACTTAGTTGTATCTAAGTTCTTGATTGGTAAAAATCACATCTTTTATACAAAGTCCTTATTTTTGTAAGGCAAGAAGTCAATAGAGGGTCTAAGGCAAGGGTAGAAAGTCCTTCGGTGTTGAAGGCAAGGATGGAAGTCCTTCTGAGTTGTCAAAGGCAGTTAGTCACCTAGTTGTGGTGCAAGTGAAGTCCTTTGTGATTTTCAAAGGCAGTGAGTCACCTTGGTGAAGGTGCAGGTTGAAGTCTTTTGTTATGTAGCAGAGGCAGGAAATTCCACCTAGTGTTGGTGGTGATAGTGAACTCTCAAGTGTATCCTGGGGACTGGAGTAGGCACGTTGCCGAACCAGTATAAAACTTCTGTGTGTGCTTTCTCTCATTCCTACTCTTTTATTATTATTGTTTTTACAATTTATTATTGCATACACAATATATAGCACTCACATACATCATCATCATTAGACTAAGTGTTGAAGGTTAAAACTTTAACCTTTATCATTTAGAAGACCTTGAAAGTAAATATACTTTCAAGATCTACAAAAAGCCTTGTCTATAGGCTAAGTTTCTGTTTATATACTAACTATTGTTTCCGCTGTGCAAGACAAGTCCAAGACTTGATCTTTATTTTTTAGTAATTTTCAGAAAAAGGATTTATAGTTGGAACGTGATTCAACCCCCCTTCTCACGTTTCACTACCTTCACCTTCTCAGGCGGAGCAGCCCCAGCCTGCAGTCAGTAGCCACAATAGTCTTAGGGTTTCCACCCGGTTAGGGGCCACCTCCTCAACGCCCACTCTGGTTCGCCCCGCTGTCACACAAAGAGCAGGGTCAGCCAGCCTATAACCTCACACCAGTAGGGAGGTTCAGTCTCCTCTCGCCCGTAGTGTCAGACAATGCGGTAAGCTCCACTCTCAGGTTTGCCGTAAGGGGACCCGAGGATGTTACAGTTGCGGCCAGGAGGGCCATGGGTTCAAGGACTGCCCATCCAGACAGCAGACATACAGTGAGGCCTCAGTTCAGATGACCGCTCCTGTGGTCTAGCTAGCTCAGGGCCAGACTCGTTTCCTTGCACCGGCCGACAGAGGCGGTGGAGGCGGGAGGACAGACAACAGATTATCTGGAGGTAGAGGCTCGGGAGGACAACCCCACCTCTACGCTATCACCCGTCAGGATGCTCATGCATCCAATGCAGTTCTCACAGGTATTATTTTGATCAAAGGTTTTGAGGCGTTAGCGTTGTTCGATCTCGGAGCAACGCATTCATTCGTGTCAGTCATCTTGCTATGAGGTTCAAAGAGAGTCCTTCCATCCTTGAGCTACTTTGCCGAATTAGTATACCGGGAGGGAGACCGTTATACGTAGACCGGGTATTCAGATCGTGTCCAGTTCGGGTCGGAGAGTTTCAGGCCGAGGCAGATTTGATGGTTCTTGAGATGGCAGCGTTTGATGTGATCTTGGGTATGGACTGGTTGGCAGAGCAATATACTGAGGTAGCTTGCAGGGGGAAGACAATGACGTTCAGGGTTCCAGAGCAGGAGTCAGTGGAGTTTCGGAACAACAATTGTACGCCAGTTGATAGTCTGATATCATCTATGAGGGCTCTTCAGTTGCTGAGCAAAGGGGGTGGCGGTTACCTTGCAGCGGCGAGGGATATGTCGGTAGCAGGGTAGCACCAGTGAGTTAGCCGTGGTTCGAGAGTTCTTGGACGTTTTTCCGGAGGATCTGCCCGGGAAACCTCACGCAGGGAGGTGGAGTTCGGTATAGACTTGGAGCCGGGAGTGAGGCCCATCTCCATACCCCCGTATCGTATGGCACCGGCAGAGGTTAGGGAGCTTCAGGGTCAGTTGCAGGAGCTGTGTAACACCCTAATAATTACCTCTTTATGCTTAAGTCATATTGAATTAATTATCGGAAATTAACATCTTGTTTCAGAGATTAAATCTGAATAAAATAACAAAACGCGGAAAATAGGGCCAATTTTCTTTTCAAAAGGAAACAGAAATTTGAAAACTCGGCTTGTACGGCGTAATGGATATGAACGATTATATCTTTCTAAGAAACTACTTATCACATATACATAACATTATGATACCTAACTGTGGCCCACATATGCATAGATAGATTATTACAATATATAAGATACATGTAATGTCATAAATATTATAAATAATACAGTAATATAATAGTGGAGCTTTTAAGAGAACCATAAGCTTGTACAACCACTTATAATTCCCTTAAAGGTTCCCAAAAGCAACTACATAGGTCGATAAGTACAAAATACAAAACATAACAAGATGGCCCTAATGTACTAAGCTCATAAGAATCCAAGCTTAGTCTTCATCTAAGCTCCGAATCACTCAACCTGTAGATGTGCTTGCGCCCCTGTCTGTATCTAAAACAAAAAGGTGGTGGAATAGGGTGAGCTCCACGGACTCAATAGGGGGATCACTCCGGTTTATTATAAAAACAGTGTAACATGCAAGTTTCATATTACTGGGGTTTTCATAAATCATTTTTTAATCCGGAGTGTCTTACCTATATGCGTCTTAATTAATATGCATGCATCATGATACAAATCTGAAAGCATCATCACTTATTTCATTTCTGACTAATGCATAAAACATGGACTCTTTCTTGACATGTGCATGAGATACCTTTACTTGAGTTGGCACTAACTCTCTTATCTCTTTCTACCTCCACATCACCGAATCCCAAGACTATGAGTTCATATCTCTCTAGTTTCTACTAAACACACGGGGAAAGAAGGGTTTCTCACCTTCCCTTACTAGTGATGTCAGTGACCGAGGTTGCCAACCCTCCCTTACTGACGACACTAGTGACCAAAGGTTACAATTGCTTACTTTGACATTTCACTGCATTTTTATCATACTCAAGGTATTATACCATCATATTCTGACTTATCATATTATTACAACATATATGCACATACACAACTGATAATCTCATTCTGGAATTAAGTACAAGTCATTTATAGCATTCTGAATTCATAAATCACTTGAAAACATATCACTTATGCACATAATTGCATTCACAAGTCATTTTCTCTTTAAATTGTTAAATTCCTTGCATAAACACTCTTTTCAGTTCCAAATACCAATAATAAACATGTTGCTATGGTTTAGACTCCCAGAAAAGGGTTAGAAATCCTTAAAATGCCAAAAATCACAAAATACAACATTTAAGGCAATTCTGCAGAAATTCTGCGAATTGGCCGCTAGCACGCTCCTTGTGGCCGCTGGCGCTCAACATGATACAAGCACTCGCTAGCGCCTAGACTTTGGTCGCTAGCGCGTGTACATACGCTAGCGGCTATGATTTGGCCGCTAGCGCGTGTCTTGACTCTGCACTCAAACCAGCATCAGAACAGCAACCATATTCATGCACATAATGATTTCCAATCGATCCTTATGCTTAGAAACGTACAAATACATGTTATAAAATAAATCTAAACCCCTACCTCTTGTAGTTTCACCCTCTAATGCCAAGAACCTCCTTGTTCTTCCTTGAGCTACTTGCTTAACACTCTATCTAGACTTTGATGATGATGAAGAAAATCCTAGAGCCTCTGATGGATTTTGTTCGGTTCAAAATGAAGGAAATGAGGTGAAGAACTCGAATATGGGGTTAGTTTCTGAGTGAGCGGAGTTTTGAGTGGAGTGGTAATGAGGTTGTGGAGTTTAGTAGTTATGGAGGTTGAGAGAATTGTGTTTGAAGGATTTGGGAGCTTGGAGTTGTGTTTCTGATGAGAGTGAGCTTACTTCAGGGTGAGGGAAGGGTTTTAGGGACGGAGGGAGTGAAGAGAAATTGTTAAAAGATGAGGGGCTTGACTAAAATGCAAATTTTTGCAGAAATGTTGTTCTGTTATCGAGTTGGTCGCTAGCGCGTGTTTCACGGTCGGTAGCGACCGCTTTCACCGCATTACTCGCTAGCGCCTTGTTACAGTCGCTAGCGAGGGACCTCTACCGCCTCACCCGCTAGCGAGCTAAGCTGGCCGCTAGCGAGGAAGTACTGCTACATGACAGTAACAACAAGTGACATACTCTAAACTTCCAAAATGCATCTAACTCACTCCAAACCCTTACCAACAGTTCTTGCTAGTACTCACGCACTTGTAAAATCACACTCTTACTAAAATTACCAATTATTTCTTATGATCCCCACCTAGATCATCATTCTTAATTCGTTGGTGTATTATGCTTATTTATCAACCTTATGCAATGCATTTACCACTTCCTAATACACATATTTTCACATAATACACTTAGCACATATTTAATCAATCATACATGTCAAAATACATTCTAATGCACATACATCCCAATTATACCTTGATCAAAGCGATTTTCACAAAATCTCTCCGATTAAAGCATAGTTAGGATTTTGGGGTCTTACATTCTCCCCTCCTTAAAAAGAATTTCGTCCTCGAAATTCAATACCTGTAAAAAGAGTCGGATGCAACTTCCTCATCTCTTCCTCTCTTTCCCATGTATATTCTTCCACTTTCCCCCACCCCTAGGCCACCTTCACCAATGGAACGGTCTTATTCCTTAAGTTCTTGATGCTCCGATCTACTATACGTGTGGAAGGTAAGGGAAAAGTTAAGTCATCCTTTAGTTGTACCTCTTCCATTTCTAACACATGACTCGGATCAGAATTGTACTTTTGGAGTTGTGATACATGAAAGACATTGTGGAGATTTGACAACTTTGGAGGTAAAGCAATGCGCTTTGCTACTGGTCCTATACGTCTTAGGATCTGAAATGGACCTAAGTATCTAGGGCTTAACTTCTTAACTTTGATTGCTCTACCTATTCCTGTGGTAGGGGTCACTCGTAAAAACACATGATCTCCCGCCTCAAATTCCAATGGCCTACGCCGATGATCCGCATAACTCTTTTGGCGACTCTGAGCCGTCAAGAGTTTTTCCCTGATCCTCTTAATTTGTTCCGTAGTTTCCCTCACTAGATCAGGCCCTAGAGTACTCTTTTCACCCGGATCATACCAGCATAACGGAGAACGACACTTCCTACCATACAATGCTTCAAAAGGAGCCATTCCTATGCTAGTATGGAAACTGTTATTGTAAGAGAACTCAACTAGGGGTAACATCTTATCCCAACTACCTTTAAAATCCAAAACACAAGATCTCAACATATCCTGTAAGGTTTGGATGGTCCGTTCGGACTGTCCATCGGTTGTGGATGATATGCTGTGCTCATACGGAGTTCAGTTCCAAATGCCTCTTGCAAGGCCTCCCAAAAACGAGAAGTAAATCTCGGATCTCGATCCGAAATGATACTCCTGGGTACTCCGTGTAACCTTACAACCTCTCGGGTATACAAGCTTGCTAACTTCTCTTAGGGATATGTTGCTGTAATGGGTAAAAAGTGAGCCGATTTCGTCAATTGGTCTACTATCACCCAAATGGCATCATTGCCGGCTCGGGTTCTTGGCAATCCCACTACAAAATCCATAGATATACTTTCCCACTTCCAATGAGGGATTTGTAGTGGTTGTAACATACCGGGTTCCTTCTGATGCACAATCTTCACCTTTTGACATACTAGACATCGGTTCACCCAATCCGACACATCTTTCTTCATACCGGGCCACCAAAACATCTTCTTTAAGTCTTGATACATCTTGGAAGCGCCCGGATGAATGGTGAAATGACTTTTGTGAGCCTCCTCCAGAATGCTACTCTGGAGGTCACCATAAGCACGTATACAAATCCTTGCCTTATATCTCCATAAACCATCCCCGTCCCTACTAATCTCCTCTGCTTTCCCATCATTCGCCGCTTGTAACAACCTTAAAAACTCCTCATCTATCTCTTGAGCTTGCATAATATCTTCCTTGAACTTACTAGAAACTGTGAGGTGGCTAACCCTAACATTTGTCGGGGTAAAGGAAACCCCTAGGTTAAGGTTCCAAAAGTCCTCCAATAGTTCCATCTCCTTTATCATAATGTGAGACACATGAAGCATTTTACGACTTAAGGCATCCGCCACTGTGTTTGCCTTTCCAGGATGATAATTTAATCCAAAATCATAATCCTTTAAAAATTCCATCCATCGTCTTTGCCTCATGTTCAGTTATTTCTGATCAAAGAGATATTTCAAACTCTTATGATCAGAGAAAACTTCAAATCTCACCTCGTACAAGTAGTGCCTCCAAATCCTTAAGGCGAAAACAATTGCGGCAAGCTCCAGGTCATGGGTAGGATAATTCACCTAAAAAGGAAACGGAAATTTGAAAACTCGGCTTGTACAGCGTAATGGATATGAACGATTATATCTTTCTAAGAAACTACTTATCACATATACATAACATTATGATACATAACTGTGGCCCACATATGCATAGATAGATTATTACAATATATAAGATACATGTAATGTCATAAATATTATAAATAATACAGTAATATAATAGTGGAGCTTTTAAGAGAATCATAAGCTTGTACAACCACTTATAATTCCCTTAAAGGTTCCCAAAAGCAACTACATAGGTTGATAGGTACAAAATACAAAACATAACAAGATGACCCTAATGTACTAAGCTCCATAGAATCCAAGCTTAGTCTTCATGTAAGCTCCGAATCACTCAACTTGTATATGTGCTTGCGCCCCTGTCTGTATCTAAAACAAAAAGGTGGTGGAATAGGGTGAGCTCCACGAACTCAGAAGGGGGATCACTCCGATTTATTATAAAAACAGTGTAACATGCAAGTTTCATATTACTGGGGTTTTCATAAATCATTTTTGAATCCGGAGTGTCTTACCTATATGCGTCTTAATTAATATGCATGCATCGTGATACAAATCTGAAAGCATCATTACTTATTTCATTTCCGACTAATGCATAAAACATGGACTCTTTCTTGACATGTGCATGAGATACCT
Organism: Aeschynomene evenia; assembly: GCA_013621005.1. Lineage (NCBI taxonomy): Eukaryota > Viridiplantae > Streptophyta > Magnoliopsida > Fabales > Fabaceae > Aeschynomene > Aeschynomene evenia. The sequence goes on along the minus strand of RYYW01000070.1, from coordinate 161,450 downwards.
TTACTTGAGTTGGCACTAACCCTCTTATCTCTTTCTACCTCCAGATCACCGAATCCCAAGACTATGAGCTCATATCTCTCTAGTTTCTACTAGACACACGGGGAAAGAGGGGTTTCTCACCTTCTCTTACTAGTGATGTTGTAACACCCCAATAATTGCCTCTTTATGCTTAAGTCATATCGAGTTAATTACCGGATATAATCATCTTGTTTCAGAGTTCAAGTTTGAAAATAAGAATACGCGGAAAAATAGGGCCAATAATTTTCAAAAGAATACGTAATTTAAAAATCTCGGCTTGGACGTGACAAGGTATAATCTGATACACCAAACTATGAACTTGTGAATTTCATACAACCAAAATAACATAATACACATAAGTGGCCCAATACATACATATTGTTTCACGTACACAAGGGAATACATATAAGCGTAAAATCCAAAATAGATATTACAGTATTTAAATACTAGAATTTCTAAGAGAACTATAAGCTTGTACAGTCACTTAAAATTCCCTTATAAATTCTTTCGAGTTTGCATATAATACATAACATAACTACATATCATATATGAAGGTAACAAAAATCCGTAAAGTCCTAAGCTTCTCGCATATCCAAGCTTCCATCTCCGTGTAAGTCTGAATCTGCTCTCTTAACGAGGTACCTGTAGCTTGACCTGAATCTAAACAAAGGGTGGTGGAATTGGGTGAGCTCCACGGACTCAATAGGGGGATCACCCCAGTTTATTATGAAATAAGTGGAACATGCATAGACCATATTATTAATATTTTCAAAAATATATATTTAGTTCCGAAGTGTCTTACCTATATGCTTCTTGTTAATTATATAAATGCTATGCAACAATAAAGAATCACATTGTGCTGACATTGGTTACTTGAAAATAAGTTCATTAACGTGCGACGGTTGCATAGTCAACACTATGCATACGGTCACAAGTTTAAATATAACTAATCATATAAAAGTTGCACAATCAACATCATGCATACGATTATATGTGTCATGTGTTATAACTTTCGTAAATCAACGGCACTACCCTCTCTCTTTCTACCTCCGCATACACCTGGCCCCTAGGCTATGAGCTCATACATATCTAGTTTTCTACTAGATCTCTGTGGGGAAGAGTGTTTTTTATTCACTTCCTCTTTCAAATCGGTATTGGGGACCGAGGGTGCCAACCTCCCTTGCCAATCCCGTTTGTACAGAAATCTACTCATAAATCTCATTTTCTGATCCACATGACCTTTCACAGCTTCTTTAATATATCAGCATGCATTTTACACATTATATGCTCATCATATCACATATATCACATACACGTAATCATAAAAACATAGATGATCTCATATATCATCTTTTCTTTAAATTCTCCATTTCCAATAAACAATATTTATTTCTGATATATATATATATATATACATATTCATCATGATATTTAATTTTAAAACATATATAAGCTTAAAATCTTTAAAATACCAAAAATATCAGAAAACACCATTCTGCAGGAAACCCTGCGATCTGGTCGCTAGCGCGTCCTCTGCGGCCGCTAGCGCCCAGGTCGGTTCTCCACACTCGCTAGCACCTGTAATCTGGCCGCTAGCGCGTGTGCACTCGCTGGCGGCTGTGTTGTAGCCGCTAGCGAGCAGCTCGACTCTGCACTCATATCAGTTTTCAAAACAGCAACCATTTGATGCAAATAAAGACATGTACTCGAATCTGATGCATGAAAACACATTAATACATAACTTAACATAAATCTAAACCCCTACCTCTTGTAGTTTCTCTCTATCCAAGCTAGAAATCACCCTTTTTCTTACAACTTCTTGCTAAACACTCCTCTTAGCTCTTCTTTGATGATGAGGATGATGAAACCGTGGCTTCTAAGGATTTGTGTTCGGTTATAATCCAGGGAAATGAGATGAGGAATCTGAATATGTGAGTTATTCTCTGGTTTGAGGAGTTCTTGTGGTTGGATGTGAGTTGTGAAGCTTTCTTAAGGTGGAAGGATTTGGGTGTGAGGATTGGAGTTTTTGATGTTTGTGAGGGTGTTCTTAAGGAGGTTAGTGAAGGTTTCTGATGTTATAAGGTGGTATAGGAACGGAGGGATTGGTTGGCAATTTTTTAAAAGGTGGGGGGTGAGGGTTATAAATGAAAATACAGAATTCTGTTCTGCCACGATATTGGTCGCTAGCGCGTGTATCACGGTCGCTAGCGACCGCTCCCACCGCACAACCCGCTAGCGCGTTGTTGCTAGCCGCTAGCGACGGACTCTACCGCCCTACTCGCTAGCGAAGGCAACTGGCTGCTAGCGAGAATCTACTGATACATGACAGCAACAGCAATTTCAAATATCTAAAACTCAAAAATGCACCTAACACTCTCTAAACCACTTCTAATACCCTAGTCATCCTTTTTACACCTATATAAACTCATACATAACCATAAATACCTAAAATCTCTCGTGATTACCTCCTACATTCCCTTCCTAGATTCTTAGTCTATTTTATCATATTTTAACCCGCATGCAATGCATCTATTATTATAATACACATAACACATATCAAATAACACATATACATCAAAATACATCCCAATCACATACATATTCCAATTACACCTTGATTAAAGTGATTATGACTAAATCCCTCTAATCAAGGTATAATTAGAATTTTGGGGTTTTACAGATGTCAGTGACCGAGGTTGCCAACCCTCTCTTACTGACGACACTAATGTTAGCTCCAAGAACCCTAATTACCTCATCATTGAAGGTTTTGAATGATAAAATTCTAAATTAAAATAAAAGTTTTAATTTGGTAGGACTAATGGTTTGTTAAGTGTGTTTTAGGATCTAATTAATTGAAATTATAAAAAGACACATCTTGACCACCATGGGACCAAAAAGTGGCGACACATTGAAGAAGAAATATGAAAATTATTTTTCATATTTTATGAAGATCAACCACATGGACATTTATTAAAAAGGGAAAGCTTTCATGAAGACTCTATGATTTCCTAAAAATCTATTTATGGAAACTGCATGGATTTAAATAGAAAATCTCTATTTAATCATTCATGTATCTTAATATATATAATATATATTTTTTTGAAATATAAGAATTAAAATAGGGAATCAAAATCAAATCTCTATCTTACATTCTCTCTCCTAATAAATTCGAAAATTATTATATATATATATATATATATATATATATATATATTTCGAAAATTACATTAAAATAGAGAATCAAAATCAAATCTCTATTTTACACATTATCTTTCAATATTTTCGAAAAAAATATATATGGGGGAAATCTAGAAAGATCTTGTATGGAGAATTAAATACAATTTATTTAAAAACTAATTAAATTAGAATTTATTCTAGAATATATCTTGCATTTAAGTAACAGAATATTTTTTTTACGGAAAAGATTCTGTGAGCCTCCTAAAGATTCTATATGAATCTACAAGATTTCTGAAGATTCTATGCGGGTCCAGAAGATTTTGTCAGAAGATTCTGCACGAAGTCGAAAGATTCTAGAAGATTCCAAAAGATTCCATCTCAATCCCGAAGAGTCTCAAGATTCTAGAAAAGAATCTCAAGCTTCAAGATTCAAGGTTCAAGAATATTCAAGATTCAAGAATCAACCTACAGAAGATTCCCTAGAAGACCATGTTTGGTGTTTTAGGATTTTCAAAAATGAGAAATTGTGAAATCCTAATTCGTACCAACATGCAGGCACACTTGTGGAGCAAGAAAAACTAAAAACCCTAACCTTTCTCTCTCCAAAAGTGGCGCAAAAATGCTTGCAAATTTTGCAAGATTTTGTGAAATTATGATGAAGCAATGCACACCACAAGATCAAGACACAATTCAAATTCAAGGTCCAAGATGAAGTTTCCTTATTTCAAATGCTTGGTTATAAAGTTTCCATATTTAAGATCAAATAATAACCTTTGAGATTAATGGGAATTATTTGAATCAAGAGCCAAGATTAAACTTCCTCTTATTCGATTTTTCTATTTGTGGAAGATCAATTTCAAATCATATCAAGGAAATCTCACCATTGGATCAAGAGATTTCAAATTCAAATCAAGGGTGGAGATCAACCTTGAAATTTTCGAAAATGAGGTGGTACTTTCCCTATAAATAAGACCTCAATACCTGATGGTTGTTGTCGCAACTCCCGTAAATTTAATTATTTATAACCAAGTTCCCCTAATATAGTTTAGTGGAAACCAGAGTCGTCTCTCACAAGGAATGGCTAAGAGAGCAATGCACAGAACTAGTTGTATGACGGTTGTCACAATTGGGGGGTTTTTGTATGCAAGAAAATATAATTTGGAATAAAATAAGGATAATAAAAACAGTGGTTTATGGGGTGGAACATTCATTAGGGTGTTTATCATTGGCTACAAAAGAATGCATGAGTTGATTAATTACGCCAGAGTTAGATCTAACTCCTCTGTTATGATTCTAATGATTAATTGCCTAGAATGAGATTAATTAGTGAGATCTCACCTTTAGTTTCACCTTCAACAATTGTTTAAGCCAATCACATTAATCTAATTAAAGAGACTAATCAGCCAATTAATTAATCATTACCAAATCCTGATATGCCATGCATCAATTAATCAATTAACACATAAACACATGTCAATGAATTAGCCTAACTCAATCGAGTAAACCAAGACAAAGGGTTAAACACACAATTCAAGATCTCAAATCATATGCCAAGGTTTGATAATGAAAACTTATGCAAGATTAAGAACAAAGCCTCAATTTACCCCAATGATGTTCACACCCTCATAAACCACCAAGAGACTTAGTTACTCATGGAGGAAATAAAAGGGCAGAAAATAAATTGGAATTAAAAGGAATTAAATGACTTGAACAATAAAGAGAGAAAGTACAGTAATTAAGATGCAAATGGAAGAACGAATAACTGAATTGATTAAAAGAGTAACTTATAAAACCCAAAGGGCTGGACGAATAACGTTGGAAAATACGAATGAGGAAGCTAGAGCTAAACTAGGAAAAAGATGGAATCCTAATGGAGAAAATAACTCTAACTAAAGCCTAGGGTTGAAAGTAAGTAAAGAAAAGAAAGTAATAGTAGGAATGTAGATGTGTGTAAGGTGGTGTTGAGAGGTGTGTTTTCTGATGCATTATCCTCCTTTAAATAGAGTGAGCAGCCTCCAAACCCACTACAACATTTTAGCCCTACGGGAACGGGTGAAAACCGTTGCTAAAAGGTACTTAAGGCAACGGTTTCAATGAAAGACAACGGTTTTTTGGTAAAGATAACGGTTTCCGGGGGGTGGGCTACAAAGGCGTTACCTTTGGTCAAAGGCAACGGTTTAATGGCAATTGACAATGACACCTAATAAACCGTTGCCTATAATCTACTATATGACAACGGTTATTTGATAGTTAATAGCAACACTTTTCTTTTGTTGTCTTTTCTCTAATAAAAAACCGTTGCCTTTTCTTAAATGCAAAACTGTGACCTTTGTTTGAATAAATAACCGTTGCCTATTGTCGAGAAAAAAAACCGTTGCCTTTTCTTGAATCGCTAAACCGTTACCTTTTCTTGAATCGCAAAACCGTTGCCTTTACTTGAATCGCAAAACCGTTGCCTTTTCTTGAATCCCAAAACCGTTGTCTTTTCTTGAATCACAAAAACGTTGTCTTTTTCTTATATGTGAAATTTTCACTTTTTTTTTAAAATAAATAAATCTAAAATACATAATACAAGCATCATCTGTATTAAATTAAAGGAAGTCATTCTGATTGATTAATATACAAGAGAAATTAACAAAAGTTGATAAACATAACACATACATCATCTTTCCAAATAACATTAAGTGATATGTTCAAAGTAAAATATACACTAATCATCTAGATGATTCTACTTGATATACTCCTTAGTCATGATCACTAATTAAGAGCATTATAAAATAAACATTGGAATATATATATATATTATAGCTGCACCAAAAGTCTTTGTCCTTCTCTTTGATTGTTAGCTAGTCACATAGTCAAATAGTGCATATACAACAAATTCCAAGTTCTTAGTAGCAATCTGCATCATAAACAAAACAATATACAAAACAACATCAATATTTAGTAGCAATAATCATTGGAATAATATTAATATCAACTTAATGCTAATCATTGACCTATATGTCATTTGAAAATCTATATCTCTATACAATTCAATCCAATAGTCCCCAAAACTATCTAATTTGTACTAAACTGCACAATTTTAGAACATGTGACTAAAATTATTATGAATAAATTGGAATACCCAGGTAAAAGAAACAGAATATAGACTACTTTTTATATACTACTCTATAAGTGCCTCCTATAAATAACTATGTCACAATATAGTAAGTGTAAAAAAGCAATGAAATAACACATGTGAGTTGAGTTGTCTTCCCTTTTGGTGCTTATTGTCTTGATTCTAAGTTGCCATTACTTGATACTCTAGATATAATACAGATTCTAGTGACATTTTCTTTTTTGATATAAGCTTTCCATGATTTATTAAAGCACCGAAAAAGAAAAACAAAAAGCATGACCAAAGGTTACAAGACACACATACCAGAACAGACCAAGACAAAATTGGCCCTGACCATACAAAACCCACATAACATGCGCTTGTTAACTCAAAGAAACTATGACTTGAATCTTTAGAACAATAGAGAACTTTAATGTTTCCACTTTCCCATACAACAATTAAGACCAAGGCACTTAGAACTACTCAAAGAAATCCATAAATGTAAAGAAAACTAACACCCATGAATCAAGGTAAATAGTAATTATTTTTAAGAAGTATGACACAAAGATCACAAGGTAGCCAATAACCTGTCATGGGTGCAAGTGAGATAGAATAATATGAACACCAAGTGCAAGATGCGATAGAAGCCTCAATCTTTATCGTATGAAGGAGAAAATCATAGAAACTAATAAAAAAATACAATTATTAATCCAAAAAAAGGAAAAATAAGCAAACCAAAGATAGCATTCCTTTATCTACTCCAATGATAATGAATTATTCAACCAAGGAAAACTCAATTTGCTTGACTAAGTGATGCTTATATAGATTAAATAAGCTTACATATTAAAATTAGAAAATATGAAGATAAGGAATTCAATGCAATATGCTGAAAGACACCAAAGTAGAGCATAATCATTATTATGTCCTACAAACTCAATAGTTGATATCAAAATTAAGTTATATTAGAAACCACATGCAGAAAGACAATAGATATTAAGCTCACAAAAAACAAAAGGTACAAATAGTTTATAAGGTATAAAAATAGGAACATGAAAGTAAAAAATACAAAAACACTTTGAGACCAATAATTAAGAAACATTGATAAGAAAAATTTAACTGAATGCAATTTTTTCATTCTCAGTGAAAAAGATATAATTATTCTAAAACAATGAAATGAGAGTTATCATGAAATGCATGTTAGAGTTGTAATTTATTCAAAAGTGAAATGCCATAACCCAAAAAATATATAATTTCGACCTGGTAAAATGAAAAATATTAAAGAGACTATAATATACAATCAAGATTTAATTGAATATCAATAGAACATGGAAATAACTATTGAACATTGAAGAATCAAACCTGGAAAAGTTAAATTGCAAAAAATAGAATTTGTGTTGATACCCCCAATCAGCAACCACAAAGTAGTAGAGAAGCCTCCACCTTTGTTATTTGCAGGAAAAATATAAAAGAGTGAAAAAGACAAACTTAAACACAAAAAGTAACCAAAACTATTTCATTCACCGAGAGAAATCCAAATTTATGACTTACTTAGTTAAATCAATAGTTAAGAGGTATTGAACAATAAATAACAGTGACCATATAAATAACAACAATAAAAACTAGAATCTATAATCACATTATTCTGTGAGCTGGTTTATACCATGCTTTTCTTGCACCCTATTAAACGAATCCAGCATTGAGGAAAAAGAAGTAGAGAAATTAAAGAAAAGAAGATTCAAAAGCATACTCAAGTTTAGTAGCATGCATGCACAGTTTCCATATAAATATCTACCATGCTACATTATTTTTTGTCATCAACCCTAGAAATGAGTTGGATGACTCTGTGGTTGCATTGAAAAACGAGAAAAGAAATTAAATAAGTTATGTTTCATTCAACAAGCAACTTGAACAAGGGAAGAAAGCCATGAAAAGTGGTAGGTCCATGATGAAAATCGGCAATTCTCTTATTATGAACAAGATTTTGGCAGCATTAAAGTATAATCTACTAAGTTATATCCAATATTTTGATCATTTATTGGTTACAACAAATAATAGATAAATACATATAATATATAATATTAACTTATATATTATTATGTCTAATAGACCATACTAAATGTACTCTAAGATATACCAAAAAAGAAAATACGAATCCTTAGACTTTGTTTACAAGTTTTGATAAAACAGAGAATATTATGAAATATTATGAAATATGCATTGTAATATTAAAGAAAAAGGTCCTAAAGTTGTGAAAAGGGAAGATATTTATAGACATCCGCAACTAATTTGTACAATTTCCTTTTAAAGAATCAATTAATTAATTATAAATTAAAGAGCTATATATATATAAATTATAAATTAAAGAACTAACACACACAGGGTTCATATACTATTCTGCATAGTCTATGGTTACTTTAATGATAAATAAATGATTACTTTCCCCGCAACCAAAATGGTTATTAGTTTTTTCCTGCTTTGGTTTTTGGTGCCGCATGTAATTTTTTTGTTATTGAAAACAGCTACTAGTTTGAGCTTTGAAGAAACGGAAATGTAATAGAGGGCCAATGTAGGTAATAATGTACAAATTAGTATATAGTATTTTTTTACTATTTTATATATTAATTATAATGTACAAACCAGTGGGCTATATTATAAATTAAAGAACTAACACACAAAGGGTTCATATACTATTCTGCATAGTCTAATCATAATAATAGTGGAACTAACACGAAAAAAATAAAAAAAATTGACAAAAAGAAAGAAAGAGTATAAACTTCTAATTAATTTAGTTATTTATTAATAATGTTTGCTGAATTATTTTGTCGATGCTGGTAGGGAGAAAAAGAAGTGTTACACAGCTCACAAACACATGCCAACAACGAAAATAGAACTTCTTCAGCAGGAAAAACATTTAATTTTATATAAAGAAAAATAATTGAAAAAAGAGCATCTGGAAAAAGAAAAGTTAGAAAATCATAGAATAGTATTTTTTTCATATGTTCATTTCATGAGCACCACTTAAAAGCGACAAAATCAAGCAACAACTAAGCAATGAAAGCTTTATCATAAGATTATTGTATAAGCCATTAATTCACCCTCACATTAACAGAATGACATGACCCCCAGTCCTATACAAACCCCTCTATTTATACTACTTCTGGTTCTTTAACTAACAGGCCAGCTAAGCCAACTACCTTAGCACTCCTCTCATTTCCGCCTTCTGTATAGACCAATCCATATCTTCCAGCCCTATCAGATATCCCATTCTCAAAGCAATAATAACCATCAGTCAAGGTACTATAGTTCAACATGTGCTGCTATTAAGACATTCTCTGTTATCTTTTCAATCACTTGAAACTTACTGGGCCAACACTTTATTCATGAGTTTCATTCAGAACAGAGAACAATACTCTTGTGTAATTTTTTCTTTTTTTGAGCTTCATTCATATATATAATATGTTGCTTTATCTTTTCAATTGAGATGGATCCATAAAAGGGGTTTAACTTTTTTTTTTCCTTATTTGTTTTTGGTTTTTTGTTCTTAGATAAGGCCTAACAAGTCCTATTCCAAATTCTTCCTAGCATACTGTTATATTTTGTTTAATGTTGTTCTTTGTTGGAATTTACGGAAGAGAGAACTTTTAATGGAGAAATTGGAGGATGAAGCAAGTGAATATTAGTGGCACATTTTATTAAATAAATTATGTTTGTAGTAGAGATGTAGAGTTTGGAATTGAAGACCAAAGTGTCTTTTGTGTATATGTGAATAACTGAATATACATACATGAAATCTGAATCCCCTGAAAATCACTTACCTTAGTATTGATATAGTTATAGCAGTTAGTTCTTGAGTTTCATCATGCATTTCATCTCTTTTATTTCATCTTTTACATTTTATTTAACATGATTAGGTGACATTGTCAAAAATGTCTACAAATCAAAATTCAGCTCTACATTTATCTCTTGTATTTTATTTTGTTTAGTTAATGAGGAATAGATTATCATATTCATTATGAGATATTTAAGTCAAAGTTCCTATTTTTTTCATTCATTTTTTTTTAAACACTTCTTGATAAACCTATATAATTTTTTCTTTTTTGTTTTTAACATCTAATTAACTCTGTATTTTTTAATAATAAGGAATTAATGAGTTATTTGTAAGCTTTTTCTATCATAAGCACTTCTCACTTTCCCTAATTTTAAACTGCTGCACAAAATAAACAAAGCTGATATACTTACAAATATATCTAAAAATGAATAAGAAACGTATGTTGAGTTCATCATAACAAGTTCATAACTTGAATTCATGTTTGCAAAATAAATTTGTTGTTTCTTCCTCATCACAAGTATCAAAGATAACATAAAATCAATATTAATGAATGACATAATAAAGGAAGGAAAGAATGAATACTATTCATCATCTTGCTGCTCCAAACAAAAAAAAAAACACACAAAAGATAAGAACAAATTACAAACCCTTACCTTCAAAATCTTGAAGAGATAGTGTCTGAGATTGGAAACCTTGGACTGTGATGTGGATAGACAGCACGACAAAGAGAGCGCCAACGAGAGATAGGAGACGACCGCGAGAAAGCTCGAAAGACAGGGCGCGAAGATGAGGAGTTAGTGCGCAGGGAGGAGAAGTCACGTGACGGAGCAATAGCGGCGACAGTAGCGGCGACGACGATGGAGGTGAATGGAGGAAGTGGGCGGTGGAGGTGAATGGAGGAAGTGGGTTGCACAGTGGTGAAGTGGGTAGTTAGGTTTTGTTTTGAAGATGGGGTTTGGGTGGGTTACGTGCAAAATGAAAGAAGAATTAGAAACCCTTATGGAGTTTTGTGATACTAGCAATTTGATGGGAATAGGAAGCCTCTGCAAAAAAAAAAAATTGTGGGAAAAATTTTATTACTCCCGCCAATAATTTTTTTTTTTTTATAATTATCTATGGCAACAGTTTTGACTCATTGTCTCTACGTTTTTAAAAGGCTGCACCAAAACTACGTTATCATTGGATGAGTAACCGTTGCTATATTAGAAATAATATAGTGACTCTTAAAAATTGTTGCCTTTTCTAGATAAGGGGACGGTTTTTTACCGTCACCTTAAAAGTCGTTTCCTAAAGTCTAAATTTCAAAAACCGTTACCTAAAGTGATAATAGGCAACGCTTTTTAGCCGTGGTCTAAAAAAAGCGTTGCCTTAGACCAAAAATGTTGTAGTGACCCTAGCCAATTGGGCCCCCAACTCGGCCTTGCAGATAGGGTTTCTGCTGTAACAGAATTGCGGCGCGGTGCTGGGGCGCGTATGGCTCGCTAGGGCGCCAGTGCTGTGCACGTGATAGATTCAAGTGGGCCTCGTGCGCTGGAACGCGCTGTGGGCGCTGGGGCACTCGATGCTGGTTCCGAATTTCACTGCTCTGCTTCTTGCTCAGTTCCTGATGTCTACAGCTCCAATAATACTTGTGACCTACGCTAAAAATACAAAATATCCAAGTTCAAGTGCAAAGGTCATCCTTGAATTGCAAAAACATCATAAAACTTATTATTTTAACCTTTATTTCTATCAAGCCCAAATTAATTCCAAATTGTATTAAGTATAATAAAAGGCTAAAATAGAGCAAAGAAATGCATACAATCATCCAAATTAAGGGCATAAAATATTGGCAAAAACCACGTTATCAATGCCCAAGAATTCAATAGACTACCCAGGCTTACAAGTGCCAAAACTCTGTCGAATTGAATCCTTATTTCTCTTCATCTTCAACCTCCATACCTCAAGTTCTTATTTTTATTTGGGTAAAGGTTGTAATTCTTAAAAGAGTGAGCTTTATTTGTTTATCCTAGCTTTGCTAGTTATTCTTTGAGAGAAAAATCCATCAAGGTTCCAACTTAGTTGCATCTAAGTTCTTGATTGGTAAAAATCACATCTTTTATACAAAGTCCTTATTTTTGTAAGGCAAGAAGTCCTTAGTGGGTCTAAGGCAAGGGTAGAAAGTCCTTCGGTCTTGAAGGAAAGGTTGAAGTCCTTTGTAGTTGTCAAAGGCAGTGAGTCACCTAGTTGTTGGTACAAGGGAAGTCCTTTGTAGTTGTCAAAGGCAGTGAGTCACCTAGTTGTTGGTGCAAGGGAAGTCCTTTGTTGTTTGCAAGGGCAGTGAGTCACTATAGTTAGAGGTGCAAGGGAAGTCCTTTGTGGTTTTCAAAGGCAGTTAGTCACCTTGTCATTTTCTCTTTAAATTGTTAAATTCCTTGCATAAACACTCTTTTTAGTTCCAAATACCAATAATAAACATGTTGCAATGGTTTAGACTCCCATAAAGGGTTAGAAATCCTTAAAATGCCAAAAATCACAAAATACAACATTTAAGGCAATTCTGCAGAAATTCTGCGAATTGGCCGCTAGCGCGCTCCTTGTGGCCGCTAGCGCTCAACATAATACAAGCACTCGCTAGCGCCTAGAATTTGGTCGCTAGCGCGTGTACAAACGCTAGCGGCTATGATTTGGCCGCTAGCGCGTGTCTTGACTCTGCACTCAAACCAGCATCAGAACAGCAACCATATTCATGCACATAATGATTTCTAATCGATCCTTATGCTTAGAAACATACAAATACATGTTATAACATAAATCTAAACCCCTACCTCTTGTAGTTTCACCCTCTAATGCCAAGAACCTCCTTGTTCTTCCTTGAGCTACTTGCTTAACACTCTATCTAGACTTTGATGATTATGAAGACAATCCTAGAGCCTCTGATGGATTTTGTTCGGTTCCGAATGAAGGAAATGAGGTGAAGAACTCGAATATGGGGTTAGTTTCTGAGTGAGCAGAGTTTTGAGTGGAGTGGTGATGAGGTTTGTGGAGTTTAGTGGTTATGGAGGTTGAGAGAATTGTGTTTGAAGGATTTGGGAGCTTGGAGTTGTGTTTCTAATGAGAGTGAGCTTACTTCAAGGTGAGGGACGGGTTTTAGGGACGGAGGGAGTGGAGAGCAATTGTTAAAAGATGATGGGCTTGACTAAAATGCAAAATTTTGCAGAAATGTTGTTCTGTTATCGAGCTGGTCGCTAGCGCGTGTTTCACGGTCGCTACCGACCGCTTTCACTGCATTACTCGCTAGCGCCTTGTTACAGTCGCTTGCGAGGGACCTCTACCGCCTCACCCGCTAGCGAGCTAAGCTGGCCGCTAGCGAGGAAGTACTGCTACATGACAGTAGCAGCAAGTGACATACTCTAAACTTCCAAAATGCATCTAACTCACTCCAAACCCTTACCAACAGTTCTTGCTAGTACTCACACACTTGTAAAATCACACTCTTACTAAAATTACCAATTATTTCTTAAGATCCCCACCTAGATCATCATTCTTAATTCGTTGGTGTATTATGCTTACTTCTCAACCTTATGCAATGCACTTACCACTTCCTAATACACATATTTTCACATAATACACTTAGCACATATTTAATCAATCATACATGTCAAAATACATTCTAATGCACATAAATCCCAATTATACCTTGATCAAAGCGATTTTCACAATATCTCTCCGATTAAAGCATAATTAGGATTTTGGGGTCTTACAAGCTATTGGACAAGGGGTTCATCAGACCGAGTTCATCTCCGTGGGGAGCACCAGTGCTCTTTGTAAAGAAGAAGGATGGGTCTATGAGGATGTTCATCGACTTCAGGCAGTTAAATAAGGTCACAGTGAAGAACAAGTATCCGTTGCCGAGGATAGATGACTTGTTTGATCAGCTTTAGAGAGCAGTGTGTTTTTCGAAGATAGATCTGAGGTCGAGATATCATCAGCTGAAGATCAGGGACGAGGATGTACCAAAGACAGCATTTCGCACCCGTTATGGACACTATGAGTTTTTGGTGATGTCCTTTGGGTTGACGAATGCCCCAGCTGCCTTCATGAACTTGATGAACAGAGTGTTCAAGCCATTCTTGGATCGCTTTGTGATCGTGTTCATTGATGATATCTTGGTGTACAGCAAGAGCAGGGAAGAGCATGAGGTGCATCTGAGGACGGTGTTGCAAACACTGAGAGAGCATCAGTTTTATGCTAAGCTCTTGAAGTGTGAGTTTTGGTTGGACAGGGTATCCTTCTTGGGACACGTGGTGACGAGTGAGGGTATCACGGTAGACCCAAAAAAAGTAGAGGTAGTACGACACTGGGCACGACCAACGACAGCAGCCGAGATTCGGAGCTTCTTGGGGTTAGTAGGCTACTACCGCAGGTTTGTGAAGGGTTTCTCGACGATAGCAGCACTGTTGACAGCGCTGACGCACAAGGGGGTTAGGTTCTAGTGGTCGGAGGCTTGTGAATGGAGTTTCCAGAGGTTGAAGGACAGTTTGACTACATCACCGATTTTGGTTCAGCCGTCTGGTAGTGGTGGTTTTTCAGTGTACTGCGACGCATCCAGGATAGGTCTTGGTTGTGTGCTGAGGCAGAGGGGGCAGGTGATCGCTTATGCGTCCATGCAGTTACGGAAACTTGAGCAGAACTACCCCACACATGATTTGGAGTTGGCAGCAGTGTTCTTTGCTTTGAAGACCTGGAGGCACTATCTGTACGGGGATACATGCGAGATCTTCACGGATCACAAGAGTCTGAAGTACATCTTCAAGCAGAAGGACCTGAATCTGAGGCAGAGGCGGTGGTTAGAGCTTCTCAGCGACTACGACTATTAGATCAAGTATCACCCGGGGAAGGCGAACGTGGTGGCGGATGCCTTGAGTAGGAATCCGGTTGTGGAGGAGTGGAGATCGCAGGGGAGTTTAGCCCATGTTGCGCCGGAGAGGAGACCCATGGCAGAAGAGATCCAGAGATTGGAGTCTGAGGGTGTCTGGTTTGAGGTTGACGGATCAGGGGCGCTCTTAGCCCATATCAGTATCAGGTCGACATTTGTAGAGCTTGTGAAGCAGCGTCAGTCAGGCTCACGAAGTCAGCTCACTTCATTCCAGTGAAGACTACGTTCACAGCCACATAGTATGCTCGCCTCTACATTGACAGGGTTGTGAGGTTGCATGGGGTACCGGTTTCCATAATCTCGGACAGGGGATCACAATTCACTTCCAGGTTCTGGCGTGCCTTGCATCTGGCCTTAGGCATGAGGTTGGATCTAAGCACAGCTTTCCATCCACAGACAGACGGTCAGTCAGAGCGTATGATTCAGACCTTGGAGGATATGCTGAGTGCTTGTAGTCTGGATTTCGGTGGGTCTTGGGATGAGCAATTGCCTTTGGTAGAGTTTGCGTACAACAACAGTTATTAGGCTAGCATCTAGTTGGCACCATTTGAGGCGTTGTACAGTAGGTGTTGTCGTTCGCCTATAGGGTGGTTTGAGACGGGAGAGATTCAGAGAGTGGGTCCAGACATGGTTCAGGAGGCTCTGGAGAAGCTACAGTTGATCAGGGAACGTTTGGCGGCAGCTCATTCTCGAGAGAAGGCATACGCAGACAAGAGGAGACGCGAATTGGAGTTGGCGGTCAGGGATCAGGTGTTCCTGCGGGTATCCCCGATGAAAGGGGTAGTGTGGTTCGATAAGCGAGGAAAGCTGAACCCACGCTACATCAGACCGTACGGGATCTTGGAGAGAGTTGGCAAGGTTGCCTATCGGTTAGCTCTTCCAACTGAGTTAGTGGCAGTTCATCCTGTCTTCCACGTGTTTATACTGAAGAAGTATGTTCCTGATGAGTCACATGTTCTGAGTTCACAGCCAGTACATATAGATCAGAGTTTGGGATATGAGGGGGAGCCAGTAGGCATAGTAAATCACCACAAGAAGCTTCGTTCCAAAGAGGTACCGCTAGTCAAGGTCATCTGGAGGAATCACTCTACCACAGGAATAGGTAGAGCAATTAAAGATAAGCAGTTGAGTCCTATATACTTAGGTCCATTTCAAATCCTAAGTCGTATAGGTCCAGTTGCATACCACATTGCTTTACCTCCAAAATTGTCAAACCTTCACAATGTTTTCCATGTATCACGACTCCGAAAGTACAATTTTGATCCGAGTCATGTATTAGAAATTGAAGAGGTACAACTAAAAGATGACTTAACTTTCCCTTTACCTCCTACCCGAATATTAGACCGGAGTATCAAGAACTTAAGGAATAAGACCGTTCCATTGGTGAAGGTGGCCTGGGGGCGGGGGAGAGCGGAGGAATATACATGGGAAAGAGAGGAAGAGATGAGAGAGTTGCATCCGACCCTATTTACAAGTATTGAATTTCGAGGGCGAAATTCTTTTTAAGGAGGGGAGAATGTAAGACCCCGAAATCCTAATTATGCTTTAATCGGAGGGATTTAGTGAAAATCGCTTCAATCAAGGCATAACTGGGATATATGTGTGTTAGTATCTATTTTTGACATGTATGATTGACTAAATATGTGTTATGTGTACTATATGGAAAAATGTGTATTAGAAATGATAAGTGCATTGCATAAGATTGAGAAGTTAGTATAATGTAAACTTGAATTAAGAATGATGATCTAGGTAGGGAATTTAAGAAATAAATGGTAATTTTTGTAAGAGTATGTTTGCACAAGTGTATAAGTACTAACGGGAATTGTTGGTAAAGGTTTGGAGTGAGTTAGATGCATTTTAGGAATTTTTGGAGTATTTTGCTTGCTGCTACTGTCATGTAGCAGTACTCATCGCTAGCGGCCAGCTTAGCTCGCTAGCGGATGAGTCGGTAGAGGTCCCTCGCTAGCGACAGTAAGAAGGCGTTAGCGGGTAATGCGATGAGAGCGGTCGCTAGCGACCGTGAGACACGCGCTAGCGACCGGATCGAGGACAGAACAGCATTTCTGCAATTTTGCATTTTTCAAGCAAGCACCTCATCTTTTTATAATTGTTATTGGGTCCCTCCGTCCCAAAACACTTTTCCTTGCTCTGAAGCAACCTTATACAATCAGAAAACATAACTCAAAACCTCAAAACATCATTCTCTCAACTTCCATAAACACCAAACTTCATAAACCTCACCACCACTCCACTCAAAACTCAACTCACTCAAAGACAACCCCATATTCGAATTCCTCACCTCATTCCCTTCATTTTGGACCGAACATATATCATCAGAGGCTCTAGGATCATCTTCATCATCATCAAAAGTTAGTTAGAGTGTTAAGCAAGTAGCTCAAGGAAGAACAAGGTGATTTTAGCATTAGAGGGCAAAACTACAAGAGGTAGGGGTTTAGATTTATGTTATGATACATATTTGTGTGTTTTCATGCATAAGGATCGGTTAGAAATCATTATATGCTCAAGTATGAAGGCTGTTATGAAACTGGTTTGAATGCAGAGTCGGGACACGAGCTAGCGGCCAAATCATAGCCGCTAGCGAATGACTACGCGCTAGCGACCATACATTAGGCGCTAGCGAGTGGTCGTGCGTTATTGGACGCTAGCGGCCACAGAGGACGCGCTAGCGGCCATTTCGCAGAATTCTGCAGAATTGTTTAAAAATGCTGAATTTTGTAATTTTGCATTTTAATGATTTCTAACCCTTTTCTGAGGATTTAAACTACTGTAACAAGTTTATTATATATGTTTAAAATAGATACTGATGAATTTGAAAAGAATCAAGCAAATTAAAAAGAAAATGACATGTAGATGCAATTATGTATAAAATGATATGTTTTCAAGTGAGATATGCAAGAAGCATGTTATGAATAATTTATATTTAAATTTCAGAATATGATACTCAGTAGTATATGTGCTTACATGTTATAATGCTATGACAAGTCAAGTTATGATAAATTGGAATATGAAAGAGAGACAATAGTAGATCGAGTAAGCAATTGTAACCTTCGGTCACTAGTGTCGTTAGTAAGGGAGGATTGGCAACCTCGGTCACTGACATCACTGGTAAGCGAAGGTGAGAAACCCCTCTTTCCCCGTGTGTCTAGTAGAAACTAGAGAGATATGAGCTCATAGTCTTGGGATTTGGTGATGTGGAGGTAGAGAGAGATAAGAGGGTTAATTCCAATTTCAAATAAAGGTTTAATGTGCAAATATCAAGGATGAGTCTATGTATATGTACCAATCAGAGATTAATTAAGTAGTGATGCTTTCAGATTCATATATATTGCATACATATTAATCAAGATGCATATAGGTAAGACACTCTGGATATAAAATTGATTTATGAAATTTCCAATAATGTAAATCTTGCATATTACACTGTTTTTATATTAAACCGGAGTGATCCCCCTACTGAGTCCGTGGAGCTCACCCTATTCCACCACTTTTGTTTTAGATATATACAGAAAGGGGTGCCGGTACATCTACAGGTTAAATGCTTCAGAGCATACATGGATTCAGAGCTGGATTCCAGAAGACTTAGGATATTAGCTTACTTTCGTTTATGTCTTGTATTTACGTTTTATGACTTTTGTCATCTTTTTGGGAACCTTTAAGGAAGTTATAAGTGGCTGTACAAGCTTATGATTTCCTCAAAAGTTCCATCACTATATACTTGTACTAGTTATGGTGTTATATGTATTCTAGATATTGTAGAACCATATTTATGTACATGTGGGCCACCGTTGTGTATTCTAATGTTATGTATTTACATGGGTAGCTCTTACAATGATATATTATTCATATAAGATATTCCGCACAAGCCGAGTTTTAATCTTCCGTTTTCTTTTGAAAAACAAATCGGCCCTATTTTCCGCGCATTATTACTTTACTCAACTTTAATCTCTGAAACAAGATGTTAATTTCCGATAATTAACTCAATATGACTTAAGCATAAAGAGGTAATTATTAGGGTGTTACATTTTGGTATCAGAGCAGGTCGAACCTTAAGGCTTGGGGTTATGGCCAACTATGCTTTTGTTGCATAGTACGATAGTGTTATGTTTTTAGCTGTGTAATGTGAGCATGACTTGTCTGTTTGGGACATAGGTAGTTGTATGTGCCTAATGTGATTATGGAGACTGATCATCTCTATGATTATGTTGGTGTGTACAGGTACTAATGGCACCAAAAAGACGACAGGCGAGACAGACTGCGAGTAGTTCAGATGGCGACCAAAGAACAAGTGAGGCCTTGGCGGGAATGGCTAGAGCGGTTCAGCAACTGGCGGAAGTTATGGGCCGCCAGACCCCTCCCACACCACAGCCAGAAACTGACAGGGGAAATGCCCGATTTGCGGAGTTCAGAGGGGTAAATCCCCCAGTGTTTACAGGTTCTGTCGATCCGGCAGTAGCAGGGGAGTGGATCGAGGAAATGGAGAAGATCTTTACCGTGGTGCAGTGTTAAGAATTACAGCGCACTGCTTTTGCCACTTTTATGCTGCAACAGGATGCTGGAAATTGGTGGAGGGGAGAAAAGGCCAGAATGGATGCTGCAGGGATCCGTATTCCTTGGCATAGGTTCAAGGAAATGTTTTATGATAAATATTTTCCCAGGTCCATCAGAGAGGCGAAAGAGCGGGAGTTCATGAATTTGACCCAAGGAAATATGTCAGTAGCGGAATACACAGCAAAATTTGAACATCTTATTAAGTTCTCAGAGATGTTCCAAGGCAATCCAATGGAGTCTTGGAAATGTATGAAATATAGAAATTGGTTAAATCAGAAAATGCAGAAGGCAATGAATCACTTGCAGATCGATAGCTATCCCCGGTTAGTAGAGGCTTGTAGAGTTCATGAACAAGCCCGCCAGTCAGATAGCAGTACTTCGGTGGAGGGTTCTAGGAGGAGTTTAGCACCACAGGCTCCTCAGTTCAAAAGACAGAATTTTCCACCCCGTCGGTTTCCCTCCCGACCATTCAGAGGCCCAAATCGTGCTAGGCCTCAACAAGGACCACCACCACCACGTCAGGCTATGATTCCAAGAGCTACAGAAACACCAATCTGTCCCCAATGCAATAAAGGACACAGAGGGGTTTGTTTTGCAGGGCAGAATGTATGCTACAGATGTGGCAAGCCAGGCCACATTGCCAGAGATTGGCGTCAGTTCCCTCAGCCGCAGACCTCAGCTCCGACCCCCTCCAAGCCCCAGCACCAAGGAAGAGTCTTTACAGTTAATGCAGAGGATGTTGTCCGGTCAAATGAATTAATAAGGGGTAAGTGTAAAGTTAAGAATAAAGAGTTAGTTGTACTTTTCGATTCGGGAGCTACACACTCATTTATATCATATGAGCATGCTAGGGAGTTGCATTTACCTATGTGTGAGTGATGTAGCTAAAAGCGTTGTAAATTCTTTTAGCTACAACCAACTTAGAATTTAAAGAACAAAAAGAGTTTTCCCAAGAAAAAGGGATTGAATTGAATAGCTATAGTAGTATAGCTAGTCAACCCAAGTCGTCTCTCAAGGAGGCTTATATCATTGATCTAGTGTGGATAGTATATGTAGATTTGGGATTGTGCAAGAAGTAAATAAAACTATGAAATTGAAAGGAAATAGCAATGTAAAAGAGTCTTGGTGTTAGGACATGCATCAAACCATATTTTCCTCATCCTAAATCCACCTAGGCATTTTATCAAACGCCTTCAAAGCAACTTACACGTGCATAAGAATTATTCAACCAAAATGATTTGGATCCAAACCAAAATAGTAAAACTATCCTAAACATATGCAAACCTAATTCTCAATCAAGAATTATTCCTACTCTCCTAGCAAATGGGCATCAAATGATAATCCTCACTCAACACCCAAAACAACTCAAATGCACAATAATCTCTTAATCAAGAAACTACAATGCATTCAAGATATACAATTAAAATCAGCAAGCATGGATCCACACAAACAAACCATAATTGCATTTGGAACCAAGAGATTAGGAAGCAAGAGCAAAATCATGCAATGGGTTTCAAGAGAAAATGTGATTCTAGCATTACCCAACACCAAGAACCAAGAAACTACTCAACCATAATTAAAACAAGTAAGAAACAAGAAATTAAAGCAATAGCAAAAATGGAAATGAAAATGGAAATTAAATTGAACTTGGAGAATTGTGTGAAAAGAGTAAGAACAAAGTGTGTAGAAATAGAGAGAAATTCTAGAGAGAAGGGAGAGCTTCTCTCTCTAGAATTCCCTAATAAAATAACCTAAACTAAGACTAAAGAAAAGGTGTGAAAGAGTGTCTCAGCAAAATTACAAAAGTTTCATTAATACAAAGCTAGAGGGACCAATTTGCAAAATTATGTAAAATTTGATGATGTTGTCAGGACTTGGTGGCTAGCGACCAACACAGCATTTTCAATATTAAGTTGCTTTCTCCGACTTGCCAATGCGTCTGCTCCTTCGCTCCAACGCTCCCAATGCTCCCAATGCTCCCAAGACTCGAAGTAGCTCCGGCCTAGACTCCTGAAATCACAAAACACTACCCAAGAGTGCATCAAAAGATAACAAGACCAAGGTGCCACTAACAAGCCTCAAAAAGATGTAAAATTGCCACACCAACCAAGAAAGTGAAAATATGCAAAAACAAAGCAAACAACTATTATTAATGCAATAAAGGATGCAAGATGGACATATATGGATAAAGAATGCACAGAATTTCGCATCCTATCAAATACCCCCACACTTAACCACTTGCATGTCCTCATGCAAGAGATACTAAAGCTAACAAATCAAAACAAAAGAAACAAGGTGCTACTTGGCTTTCAATGAATGCTCAAAAGTGCTATGGCTTAAGACCAAGAAAACATTTAAAGAAGCAAGAAATTCCAGCAACCAAGCATTTCAATATCAAGAGACCCAACATCAAAAGCCAAGCAAAAATCCCTTAAAATGCATAGATGAAATGGAAGGACCTCAAGGGAGTGTGTATGCTCTCTACTCACTTATAAAGTGGCTTGATCTTCCTCTCAATTCTCTTGTTAGACCAAGAATTCAACGTAGGTTTGCCAAACCTCTAGATCTCCACCACTAAAATTCAACGCACCCAAGAATCAAGAGGGCCTTGTTTTGGTTGTAATGAGGCCAAGGTTAAGGTGTGGAATGTATGGATAAGTGAGTTAAAGGACCCCAGAAAGTTAGACTAGCATTGGTTATGTGAGTCTCAATCAAACAAAAGGGGGAATTCTAAGCACACAAAAGCATAAGCACAAGAGTTTTACTCTTTTTTTTCGTTTTGAACCTTTAAACATTTACCCATGAGGTCTTTGACCTTGAATTTACTTTGCTTTTGTGTGCTTTTCTTCCTTTGCTCATTTTTTATTTAATTTTTTTTCAATTACATATTAATTACATACAATTCACACCATTTTTCACAACAACACATCAAGATGTCCCTCCCCCACACTTAAAAGTTTGTCGTCCACGACAAACCACCACACTTAGACTCAAGCACACAAAATGATAAAACCAATGCTACTCCACTTTCCTAAGGTAGGGTGTAAAATGGTTTTTCACTTTTTAGGCTAAAGGTGAGCTAAGATCAAAGAATGAGATATAAGGCTCAAAGGGGCTTGCAATAGTAATGTAGAGGGTGGGCAATATGGCCGTGAGCTAAAGAAGAAAAGTGCCTCTATCACACTCAAGAATGCATATGAAACGTAGCCTCAATTAAGAGATAAGGCAAACCCTAGAACGACAAAGTCACAAGAGATACACACATCAAGAATGGAATGGCATGTAATGTGGCCACCCAATGTAAGGCTCAAAACTCACAAGGTGCATATCCAAACACAAATCATTTATACAAATTAAGATCAATCACCAAGCAAGAATTAAAAACTAAATGAAATGCAAACGTGTTGGAACACCTAACCACCTAAAAATGATTAATGTCTCAAGCACAACATTTACAAAGCAACAAAGAAAGACAAGGAGCACACAAAGTGAACCTAAACTACCTAAAATTTTCATTTTTCAGACTTTTTTTTCAATTTTTTTCTTTTTTGAAAATGGGTGGTGGCGCGCCGCGAGCAGAATGGTGGCGCGCCACGAGCAGGGTGGTGGCTAGCGACCAGATGCATGGTGGCTAGCGACCAAGTGCTGATCATGCCTTTGGCAGAAAGTTTTCCACGGCGCGCGACGACGGTGTTGGTGGCTAGCGACCAACTCATCCTAAGTGCAGAATTTATATAGAAAATTGAGTTAAATGAAGCTAAAACTACCCTAAACTATCACACAACATGTGCAAATTTACCTAAAACATGCTTTATTGAATTTAAATGCAAAACATAAAATAAAAGAAAGTTGTAGAAACTCCCTCGAGGCGGCTTATGCTTGAGTTGGTCTAGGAGCTTCCACCACGGAGTGCTCTCAACGCCTCCGCCGGGATCCCATAATAAGCAAATGAAAACACGAAGCACGATCCTCTTCTTTTCTCCGGACCAATGCATCTTGGCCCTCAATTTGTTCCTTAGGGAGTGAGGTTCCTTAGGGAGTGAGAACTCCCCTTTGACAAAGCATCCCAAGAGCAACTAACTTCAAGTGAGGAGGGATGGTGAACCTCACAAGAAGCCTTCACATGGACAATACCAACAGACTTTGGTTCCCAAGATGACTCAGTTTGAGAAGGTGATGACTCCTCGCAAAAGGCTAGGAGTTGTGCATCCGTCTCTAAGAAGGCGTACTCGTGGCGCGAGAGGGAGAATGACCACGAATCAAGGGGAATGAACTAGAGCAAGGGTTGGGAAGATACTACCGCAACACAAACCGTTTCACATGGCCCCATGGTGAAATCCTCCACTGAAGAAGCTCCTGCAGTAGCCTCGACACAAAGAGGAGAACTCTCCATAATTCCACTTCCTTTTTCCTCACATGGTAGCGGCGGTGGGTCCTCGTACACTATCTCATCATCATCGGAGTTCTCCTCGGCATCCACTCCCAAGTCACCATCCAAGGGGTCACGAGGCTCCAAGACGTAGAATACCTCAATGGGTGAAGGCTCATGAAATTATGGACAATCCTCCAAGGGAATAGAAGGTGGTGAGGGTAGAGGTGGAGGCTCCTCTACTCCCCCGGCTAGCTCTTCCACCATGGACTTCAAAGTTGTCCAATCCAATTGCTCCAGAGCATAATCCTCCTCATGTGGTAATGGTGAGAGTGGTGAGGGCAGTGCATGTGACAATTGGGGTGAGGGGGAAGGTTGTGGGTAGGATAATGGTGATGGAGATGAGGGTAGTGATGCTTCTTGGTTGCTAGAGGATGTGGCTTGAGCATTCTCCAATTGCATAAGCTTCCTTTGCATTTCATCTTGTTGGCGCAAGAGCTCTTCATTTCGTTGCTTTTGCTCCCTAAGAAGCTTTATGATTTGGATCATTGTGGAGCCTTCCGCCTCATTACACTTAGAAGGAAATGCAAGAGGTTGAGATGAGGAAGATGGGTCTATGGGTGGTAGGGTTGGATTTTCGGTTGGGTATGGGTATAGCGTGGGCTCATGATAAGGGTATGGAGATGGTTCAAGGTAAGAGGGTGGTGGTGGCTCATAATATGGTTGTTGATAAGCATCATTGTATGAAGGGTATGGGTAAGGGTTTGGGTGTGGTGATAGTTGAGTGTATGATGGTGGGTATGGTGGTGAGGTGTACGTTTGTGTGTATGGTGGTGGAGATGAAAAGAACTCATCATATAGCCTCCTACATGTATCCAAAAGCTCATCTAACTTGACATTATCCTCAAGAGACAAGTAGTATACCTCACATGGAAACCCCATTGCCATATTCATCATATGAGAAACATCCAACTCCAAAGAAGGTACCGTGGCTAACTAATGAAGAATGTCCATTATCTCCGCCATTTTTCGGTCCACCTCTTGTTGAAGGGCCTCACCAAATGTCATACTCTCATTCCCTACATAGTCATAAGAACAAGAATCTTGGGCACCAAAGTAAGTATTAGTATCCATGTTAGTTTCAAAATAGGAAAAATATCAAAGAGCAAAAACAACAAAAGAGAAAAACAAGAAAAAAGAGTTAGAACATATTAACACTTAACACTCCTATGTCTTCTACACCACCAACCCTCTAGAACGCCTTTAGTTGCTTAAGGTTCTTTCATTTTCGGGGTCAAAACGTTCTAGCGGTGGATCGGGGTGCAACCGAGTCATCCATAGATAACATAGAAGGTGTAAGAGACATGAAAAACAAAATAATGCAAAAAAAAATTCTGCACTAAAAAAAATACAGAATTTTTATTGTGTTTTTGTGTTTTTGTATATTTTTTAGTATAAACTAATAATAACTATGCACAAAGATCAAATCTTAAGCCTCCCCGGCAACGGCGCCAAAAATTGATGTAGCTAAAAGCGTCGTAAATTCTTTTAGCTACAACCAACTTAGAATTTAAAGAACAAAAAGAGTTTTCCCAAGAAAAAGGGATTGAATTGAATAACTATAGTAGTATAGCTAGTCAACCCAAGTCGTCTCTCAAGGAGGCTTATATCATTGATCTAGTGTGTATAGTATATGTAGATTTGGGATTGTGCAAGAAGTAAATAAAACTATGAAATTGAAAGGAAATAGCAATGTAAAAGAGTCTTGGTGTTGGGACATGCATCAAACCATATTTTCCCCATCCTAAATCCACCTAGGCATTTTATCAAACACCTTGCAAGCAACTTACACATGCATAAGAATTATTCAACCAAAATGATTTGGATCCAAACCAAAATAGTAAAACTATCCTAAACATATGCAAACCTAATTCTCAATCAAGAATTATTCCTACTCTCCTAGCAAATGGGCATCAAATGATAATCCTCACTCAACACCCAAAACAATTCAAATGCACAATAATCTCTTAATCAAGAAACTACAATGCATTCAAGATATACAATTAAAATCAGCAAGCATGGATCCACACAAACAAACCATAATTGCATTTGGAACCAAGAGATTAGGAAGCAAGAGCAAAATCATGCAATGGGTTTCAAGAGAAAATGTGATTCTAGCACTACCCAACACCAAGAACCAAGAAACTACTCAACCATAATTAAAACAAGTAAGAAACAAGAAATTAAAGCGATAGCAAAAATGGAAATGAAAATGGAAATTAAATTGAACTTGGAGAATTGTGTGAAAAGAGTAAGAACAAAGTGTGTAGAAATAGAGAGAAATTCTAGAGAGAAGGGAGAGCTTCTCTCTCTAGAATTCCCTAATAAAATAACCTAAACTAAGACTAAAGAAAAGGTGTGAAAGAGTGTCTCAGCAAAATTACAAAAGTTTCATTAATACAAAGCTAGAGGGACCAATTTGCAAAATTATGCAAAATTTGATGATGCTGTCAGGACTTGGTGGCTAGCGACCAAAAAGTGGTGGCTAGCGACCAACACAGCATTTTCAATATTAAGTTGCTTTCTCCGACTTGCCAATGCGTCCGCTCCTTCGCTCCAACGCTCCCAATGCTCCCAAGACTCGAAGTAGCTCCGGCCTAGACTCCCGAAATCACAAAACACTACCCAAGAGTGCATCAAAAGATAACAAGACCAAGGTGCCACTAACAAGCCTCAAAAAGATGTAAAATTGCCACACCAACCAAGAAAGTGAAAATATGCAAAAACAAAGCAAAGAACTATTATTAATGCAATAAAGGATGCAAGATGGACATATGATTTGCATGTGTTACCATATGATTTGCATGTGTCCACACCTACAACGAAACCTATAAGTACAAACATTGTCTGTACTAAATGTCAATTCATGTTAGGGGATAGGTCGTTTATCTTTGATCTTATCTGTTTACCTATGTCGGGTTTGGGTGTGATCTTAGGTATGGATTGGTTGTCAGTGAATAAAGTCTTATTGGATTGTCATGCAAAGTCTGTCATATTCCACGATACCTCCAGTATACCTAATCCTGAGTCACCTACAGTTTCTTTTAGTTTGTCAGTACACCTTGTGGAGTTAAGTCAAAGTGGGGTCACACATAAAGGTCTTGTATTTCTTGCCTCAAATGATGTGGAAACTAAACTGAGCCTAGATGCCATACCTGTAGTAAGAGAGTATCCAGAGGTTTTCCCTGATGACATACCCGAGTTTCCTCCGTCCAAGGAAGTAGAGTTTAGTATTGATTTAGTTCCGGGAACAGGGCCTGTCTCTATGGCCCCTTACCGGATGTCACCCAGTGAGTTGAACGAACATAAGACAAAATTGGGAGAGTTATTGGAGAAGGGGTTTATTAGACCTAGTGCTTCACCGTGGGGAGCCGCAGTGTTGTTTGTCAAGAAAAAGGATGGGAGTATGAGGTTATGTATAGATTACAGGCAGTTGAATAAGGTGACAATAAAGAATAAATATCCCCTTCCTAGAATAGATGATTTGATGGATCAGTTGAGAGGGGCGAAGGTGTTTTCCAAGATAGATTTAAGGTCAGGATATCATCAGATTAGGGTCAAAGGTGAGGATATACCTAAGACGGCTTTCCGAACTCGCTATGGGCATTATGAGTTTACAGTGATGTCCTTTGGATTAACTAATGCCCCGGCGGTGTTTATGGACTATATGAACCGAATCTTTCGACCGTTCTTGGATAAGTTTGTAGTTGTTTTCATTGATGACATTTTAATTTATTCTAGAACGGAGGAAGAACATGAAAGTCATCTTAGGTTAGTTTTGGAAGTATTGAAAGAAAAGAAGTTGTATGCCAAGTTAAGTAAGTGTGAGTTTTGGATGAAGGAAGTCAAGTTTTTAGGCCATGTAGTATCTGCGGAGGGCATAGCTGTAGATCCTAGTAAGGTTGAAGCAGTGGTAAACTGGGAGAGACCAACTACGGTTACGGAGATTAGAAGTTTTCTAGGATTAGGCGGATACTACCGTAGGTTTATTAAGGGTTTTTCGCAGCTTGCTTTACCTTTGACAAAGCTTACTAGAAAGAATGCTCCTTTTGTGTGGTCTGATGAATGTGAAAGAAGTTTTGTAGAGTTAAAGGAGAGATTGACCACAACACCTGTACTTGTGGTGCCTGATCCTAATAAACCTTTTGAAGTTTATTGCGACACTTATGGGAAAGGGTTGGGTTGCGTGTTGATGCAACATCACCAAGTAGTGGCATATGCTTCACGGCAATTAAAGCCACACGAGGTGAATTATCCTACCCATGACCTGGAGCTTGCCGCAATCGTTTTTGCTTTAAGTATTTGGAGGCACTACTTGTACGGAGTGAGATTTGAAGTTTTCTCTGATCATCAGAGTTTGAAATATCTCTTTGATCAGAAAGAACTAAACATGAGGCAAAGACGATGGATGGAATTTTTAAAAGATTATGATTTTGGATTGAACTACCATCCGGGAAAAGCGAACGCGGTAGCGGACGCTTTAAGTCGCAAAATGCTTCATGTGTCTCACTTGATGATAAAGGAGACGGAACTATTGGAGAACTTCAGGAATCTTAACCTAGGAGTTTCCTTTACCCCGACAAGTGTTAGGGTTAGTCACCTTACAGTTTCTAGTAATTTCAAGGAGGATATTATGCAAGCTCAAGGGATTGATGAGGAGTTTTTAAAGTTAGTACAGGCGGCGAATGATGAGAAGGTAGAGGGGTTTAGTAAGGACGGAGATGGTTTGTGGAGATGTAAAGGAAGGATCTGTGTACCTGCTTATGGTGACCTCCGAAGTAGTATTCTGGAGGAGGCTCACAAAAGCCACTTCACCATTCACCCGGGCGCAACCAAGATGTATCAAGATCTAAAGAAAATGTTTTGGTGGCCCGGTATGAAGAAAGATGTATCGGATTGGGTGAACCGGTGTTTAGTGTGTCAAAAAGTGAAAATTGTGCACCAAAAGGAACCCGGTATGTTACAACCACTGCAAATCCCTCATTGGAAGTGGGAAAATATAGCTATGGATTTTGTGGTGGGGTTACCAAAAACCCAAGCCGATAATGATGCCATTTGGGTAATAGTAGACCGATTGACGAAATCGGCTCACTTTTTACCCATCAGAATAACCTATCCCTTAGAG
The DNA here is from genome assembly GCA_013621005.1 of Aeschynomene evenia. Classification (NCBI taxonomy): domain Eukaryota; kingdom Viridiplantae; phylum Streptophyta; class Magnoliopsida; order Fabales; family Fabaceae; genus Aeschynomene; species Aeschynomene evenia. Next base: position 132,285 of record RYYW01000070.1, on the reverse strand, counting down.
AAGTTAGCAAGTTTATACATCCGAGAGGTTGTAAGGTTACACGGAGTACCCGAGAGTATTATTTCGGATCGAGATCCGAGGTTTACTTCTCGTTTTTGGGAGGCCTTGCAAGAGGCATTTGGAACCGAACTCCGTATGAGCACAGCTTACCATCCACAAACCGATGGACAGTCCGAGCGGACTATCCAAACCCTAGAGGATATGTTGAGATCGTGTGTTTTGGACGATAAGGGTAGTTGGGATAAGATGTTGCCTCTAGTTGAGTTTTCCTACAACAACAGCTTCCATGCTAGCATAGGGATGGCACCCTTTGAAGCGTTGTATGGTAGGAAGTGTCGTTCTCCGCTGTGTTGGTATGATCCGGGAGAAAAGAGTACCCTAGGACCTGAGTTGGTGAGAGAAACCACAGAACAAATCCAAAGAATCAGGGAAAGGCTCTTGACGACACAAAGTCGTCAAAAGAGTTATGCGGATCATCGGCGTAGGCCATTGGAATTTGAGGCTGGGGATCATGTGTTTTTACGAGTGACCCCTACCACAGGAATAGGTAGAGCAATTAAAGTTAAGAAGTTGAGTCCTAGATACTTAGGTCCATTTCAAATCCTAAGTCGTATAGGTCCAGTTGCATACCGCATTGCTTTACCTCCAAAATTGTCAAACTTTCACAATGTTTTCCATGTATCACAACTCCGAAAGTACATTTTTGATCCGAGTCATGTATTAGAAATCGAAGAGGTACAACTAAAAGATGACTTAACTTTCCCTTTACCTCCTACCCGAATATTAGACCGGAGTATCAAGAACTTAAGGAATAAGACCGTTCCATTGGTGAAGGTGGCCTGGGGGCGGGGGAGAGCGGAGGAATATACATGGGAAAGAGAAGAAGAGATGAGAGAGTTGCATCCGACCCTATTTACAGGTATTGAATTTCGAGGGCGAAATTCTTTTTAAGGAGGGGAGAATGTAAGACCCCGAAATCCTAATTATGCTTTAATCGGAGGGATTTAGTGAAAATCGTTTCAATCAAGGCATAACAGGGATATATGTGTGTTAGTATGTATTTTTGACATGTATGATTGACTAAATATGTGTTATGTGTACTATATGGAAAAATGTGTATTATAAATGATAAGTGCATTGCATAAGATTGAGAAGTTAGTATAATGTAAACTTGAATTAAGAATGATGATCTAGGTAGGGAATTTAAGAAATAAATGGTAATTTTGGTAAGAGTATGTTTGCACAAGTGTATAAGTACTAACGGGAATTGTTGGTAAAGGTTTGGAGTGAGTTAAATGCATTTTAGGAATTTTTGGAGTATTTTGCTTGCTGCTACTATCATGTAGCAGTACTCATCGCTAGCGGCCAGCTTAGCTCGCCAGCGGATGAGTCGGTAGAGGTCCCTCGCTAGCGACAGTAAGAAGGCGCTAGCGGGTAATGCGGTGAGAGCGGTCGCTAGTGACCGTGAGACACGCGCTAGCAACCGAATCGAGGACAGAACAGCATTTCTGCAATTTTGCATTTTTCAAGCAAGCACCTCATCTTTTTATAATTGTTATTGGGTCCCTCCGTCCCAAAACACTTTTCCTTGCTCTGAAGCAACCTTATACAATCATAAAACATAACTCAACCTCAAAACATCATTCTCTCAACTTCCATAAACACCAAACTTCATAAACCTCACCACCACTCCACTCAAAACTCAACTCACTCAAAGCCCCATATTCGAATTCCTCACCTCATTCCTTTCATTTTGGACCGAACATATATCATCAGAGGCTCTAGGATCATCTTCATCATCATCAAAAGTTAGTTAGAGTGTTAAGCAAGTAGCTCAAGGAAGAACAAGGTGATTTTAGCATTAGAGGGCAAAACTACAAGAGGTAGGGGTTTAGATTTATGTTATGGTACATATTTGTGTGTTTTCATGCATAAGGATCGGTTAGAAATCATTATATGCTCAAGTATGAAGGTTGTTCTGAAACTAGTTTGAATGCAGAGTCGGGACACGCTAGCGAATGACTACATAGCCGCTAGCGAATGACTACACGCTAGCGACCATACATTAGGCGCTAGCGAGTGGTCGTGCGTTATTGGACGCTAGCGGCCACAGAGGACGCGCTAGCAGCCATTTCGCAGAATTCTGCAGAATTGTTTAAAAATGCTGAATTTTGTAATTTTGCATTTTAATGATTTCTAACCCTTTTCTGAGGATTTAAACTACTGTAACAAGTTTATTATATATGTTTAAAATAGATACTGATGAATTTGAAAAGAATCAAGCAAATTAAAAAGAAAATGACATGTAGATGCAATTATGTATAAAATGATATGTTTTCAAGTGAGATATGCAAGAAGCATGTTATGAATAATTTATATTTAAATTTCAGAATATGATACTCAGTAGTATATGTGCTTACATGTTATAATGCTATGACAAGTCAAGTTATGATAAATTGGAATATGAAAGAGAGACAATAGTAGATCGAATAAGCAATTGTAACCTTCGGTCACTAGTGTCGTCAGTAAGGGAGGATTGGCAACCTCGGTCACTGACATCACTGGTAAGCGAAGGTGAGAAACCCCTCTTTCCCCGTGTATCTAGTAGAAACTAGAGAGATATGAGCTCATAGTCTTGGGATTTAGTGATGTGGAGGTAGAGAGAGATAAGAGGGTTAATGTCAATTTCAAATAAAGGTTTAATGTGCACATATCAAGGATGAGTCTATGTATATGTACCAATCAGAGATTAATTAAGTAGTGATGCTTTAAGATTTATATATATTGCATACATATTAATCAAGATGCATATAGGTAAGACACTCCGAATATAAAATTGATTTATGAAATTTCCAATAATGTAAATCTTGCATATTACACTGTTTTTATATTAAACCGGAGTGATCCCCCTACTGAGTCCGTGGAGCTCACCCTATTCCACCACTTTTGTTTTAGATATATACAGACAGGAGTGCCGGTACATCTACAGGTTAAATGCTTCGGAGCATACATGGATTCAGAGCTGGATTCCAGAAGACTTAGGATATTAGCTTACTTTCGTTTATGTCTTGTATTTACGTTTTATGACTTTTGTCATCTTTTTGGGAACCTTTAAGGAAGTTATAAGTGGCTGTACAAGCTTATGATTTCCTCAAAATTTCCATCACTATATAGTTGTACTAGTTGTGGTGTTATATGTATTCTAGATATTGTAGAACCATATTTATGTACATGTGGGCCACCGTTGTGTATTCTAATGTTATGTATTTACATGAGTAGCTCTTACAATGATATATTATTCATATCAGATATTTTGCACAAGCCGAGTTTTAAACTTCCGTTTTCTTTTGAAAAACAAATCGGCCCTATTTTCCGCGCATTATTACTTTACTCAACTTTAATCTCTGAAACAAGATGTTAATTTCCGATAATTAACTCAATATGACTTAAGCATAAAGAGGTAATTATTAGGGTGTTACAAGTAGTTCAAAGTTTCGTTTCTTTTTCTTTTAGCGGTTTTGATATGTCTTTTGCACGCAAGGTGCAAACGCGGTGCCAGTAGCTGTCAACGGAGTTAACGGTGCTTTTCAGCCTCAGGATTTTCCAGGTGAGTGGAGATCTTGTATGTAGTGTAGCATTTAGAGCATATATATGTTTGATAACTAGATAATTAGGAAAGATTATAATAAGTTAGTATAATTGCATGTGTTTGTAGTAGTAGAAGTAGTGGTAGCTAGTAACAAGTTAGGTGGTTAGGATTAGTGATATGCTAGGTGGTTAGGAACTTAGTATAGATGATTGTAGAGATTTATTTACTAAGTTATGCTATGCTATGTTATATGTTATGTGCTGATTGCTGGGTGTTTACATGTTGCTAGTTATGCCATGATGATACGACTAAATAAGATAATGAATATAATTGAACCTCAGATATAGCTTTATGTCATGTATGATGTTTGTACTACTTGCTGACTGTCTTGAGTAGTTACGCCACCCTGATTAGTACTACGGCAGACGCTATGTCTCGGATGCAGAATTCCCGGTAGATCTTAGTGTGGTATGCTAGTTAGTGGTGAACCGCCCAAGCCCGCCAAGTACGTTCTGATCCCGGTTACCGGACGACTTTGTGACAGATACAGTTTACCCCTCGTGGGACAGTTAGGACTATAATCTAGTTGCGTGCTGAGAGTTAGTTCACAGATTCAAATACAGTTATTCAGTAGTAGGCTTGGGTTGTTTTAGTGTGACAATTCGACAGGATATTGGTTGTATGGATCATAACATGTCAGTTTGTGTTATATTTGTTGTGAGTGGTGCATTGCATGCATTATCCCCTCGCTGAGTCAACCTGACGAGGAGCCCCTGATCCTGTAGAGGTTGCAGTTGTCTGTCCTTGGTGAGCTCCGCTTCTGACATGGCGTCTTTTAGCTTATTGTTTAGATTTTATTTCAGTTATCAGTTGTTTTTTTCAGACAGTCTTTCTGTTATATTTATGTGTATTCTCAGACAGTTTAGATGTTCAGTCAGATACAGTATATTTTATTGATATTAAACAGTTTATACAATTCAGTTAAAAGTTTATGCATTTATGATATTGTCACGTTTAACTCTTATCATATGCCCTAGTAGCGTGTTCGTTGGGATAGAGCCCTTCGCACGGACACCCCTCAGTTGCGGGGTGTTACAATTGGTATCAGAGCCATAGGTTTCCTCCTAGAGTCTGGAGCTAGGAATCTTATGTGTCACGGCAACCATGTTAATGGAAGTGCACCCATTGCCATGGAATGTAGTGCCTCGAGAGGTTCATAGAAAGTAAAGCAGTTAGGTTCAGTAGTAGTTAGAGTCTTCCTTGAGATTCCTTTCTGATATGTCTTATGGTTTGACCTCGCCAGGATCATGATTCCTCGCCGATGTTCCTCCTCTTCCTCCAGTTCCCGCAGTGGGAATAGGCGCATGCGAGACGCCGTCACCAATCTGGCAGAGATCGTAGCCATGCAGGCACAGCAGAATACACTTGCACAGCAGACCGCGCGGGAGCAGCAAGCTGCGTTGGCTCAGCAGCTTGCAGCAACTCAGCAGGTTGTCCAGGCTCAACAGGAGGCCGCCTTCGTGAGGAACCCAGAGGATGTGATGATTGACCGTTTCAACCGGTCTAATCCTCCACGTTTCTCCGACACCCCAGCAGATATAGATTCGATGGAGTTCCTGAGTTGGACGGAGAGGAAGACATCGCTTCTCCGCATACCGTCCGAGCTAGTTGTAGAGTTGACGGGGCACCAGCTGGGAGGAGACGTAGCCATATGGCACCAGCTCTTATCATATGCCCTAGTAGCGTGTTCGTTGGGATATAGCCCTTCGCACGGACACCCCTCAGGTGTGGGGTGTTACAGGGTTCTATCTCAGGAGTTAGTTTCCCCAACGCTTTGTTTGGTTGATCTTTAGTGCCTCCCACCTTGATATCATGGCGAATCTCCTCAAATTGTCCAGCTAGGCGCTGAGGAGATACCCTTGCAGTCTTAGAAGGGGTTGCTTTTGAGAGATTCACCTCAGAAGTACCTCCCTGAGGTGGATCCGTTGTTGTTGTTGTTGCTATTGTTGTGGATGCTGTTCCAGAAGGTCTCCTTGTCAATGAGAACAATGCATCATCTTCATCCTCATCCATGGTTGGAGAGCTGGACACAACAATTGCTCCTTCTTTCCACGGGGAGGTGAAACTTCCCCAGAAGGAGAGGAGTGGTGTAATGGTTCCAACTTCTGCTCCTCTTCTTGAGCTCCCTGAGCTTCTTCTTGAACTTCCTCCTTTTCCACCACAGGTTCTTTCTCATGAAGAATATCTTCCTCATGTACAGAAGGAGAGGGAGAAGGAGTAGGGATAGGAGTTACCATCTTCCTTCATCTCTGAGTCCACTTCTTCTTGGCTGGTGGTGGTGGTGGTGGTTGTGGCTGCTTGGTTTCCTCTTAAGAGGCGACACACACCTCGTCAAAGACTCCACTGAGTCCTCAAAGTTTGTGACGTAAATTACGACTTTCTTCTTCTTCTTCTTCTCCTTTGTAACACCCCACTACTGAGGGGTGTCCGTGCAAAGGGCTCTACCCCAACGAACACGCTACTAGGGCATAACATAAGGGCTAAACAACATGCATAAACTATTAAATAAATCGAATAACCGAAAAATAACTGAAATAACTGTTTAACTGATAATCGTTTATAATTGTATCGATCTGAAACATACATACTAGTTCAGTATACTAAAACATAACTTAACTGATAAAGGAATCCTACCTCTAAAGTCTGGAGCAAGACTATACATGATTGATTTGACTGTGAAATATAAACTAAACACAAACTAAACATAGACTGCTAAGACTCCACGAAAAATGAGGAGCTCACCAAGGAAACCAACTGCAACCGACCTCTACTGGATCAACGGTCCCTCGTCTGCCTCCTGATCGAACTCTAAAACAAAATGCGGGGAGTCAGTCGCAAGCTCAGTGATGTGGTATCATGCATGTCATGCAACACATACTGTCATGTTATCAATCACATATACTTGTCCTATCTACGTAGCTGCACCTCTCTGACGACGGACGGCGTACCGCCGGAGATATCCGCACTCGAGCCCCCATACTGAACTGATAACTGATAAATGACGGAACACGAGCCGCCCTGCTGTAACTGATAACTGAGACTCGCTACCATTAGGGTGCGGTCATATGACGAAACACGAACCGCCCTGCTGTATCTGATAACTGTGACACGCTACCACTAGGGTGCGGCCATATGACGGAACACGAGCCGCTCTGTGATCTAGACCTCTACAACCACGCAGGTGAGGCCAGTCATACTGTATCTGTATCTGGGGTGGGAATCGAGGCGCTTCGTGGGAGTATGTCACGGCTAAACTCGACCGGGAGCTGCATCCGGGCTATAGCATTGATATACATACTACGACGGTTCGCAGACTACGTAAACAGTCATCACACAATTCTACAACCATTCTACTCATACACTGCATGTTATCATTCTGATCATAAATCATAGGGTTCTAACATGTTTCATATCATAGCATAGCGTAGCATAAATCATTCAAGCTTATAGGAATAATCATAACGCACAACATCATTACGCGTACATAAATACAAAGGGATCTAGGAGTCATTCACTCATTCCTGTCATGTTATCTATTAGAGAACTTATCTATCTGAGCATTTTCCTCCATTAAAACCTGTTATCCTCTAGGGCACGTTTCTACTACGGTATGTTATCTTACTAGGGTATGTTATCTGTCTAAGGTATATTATCTGTCTAAGACGTGTCATCTTACTGAGGCTTACTATCTTACTAGGTCACGTTATTCTACTAAGTTATATTATCTTAATGAGTTATTTTATCTTATTATGTTATACTATCCTAATAGGTTATGGTGTTTTACTAGGTTACATTATCTCACTAGGATATATTAATTACTAGTTTATATTAACACACTAGGTGGTATTAATTACTTGATTATATTAATTTCTAGATCATATTAATTACTAGATTATATTATCTTACCATGTCATGTTATCTTATCATGTGAAGTTATCTTACTAGGTTATGCTATGTTACTATATTATATTATCTTACTATGTTATATTACCCTACTAGGTTATGCATGTGTTCTAACTAAGCAGGTTATCTTCCTAATCATATCATTTACCTAAGCACGTTATGGACCTATCATATTATCTACCTAAGCATATTATCTACCTATCATATTATCTACCTAAGCATGTAAACATAAACATAATCTTAAACGTAAATATAAATATAAACATAAACATAAATATAAATATAAACATAAACATATAAACATATACAAATGCTACTATGTGGCAGCCACGGCACATCCACCCTAAAACCTCCACTCACCTAGAAAGTCCTGAGACTGGAAGGCACCGCTAGCTCCGGCTCCAGCTAGCTCCGGCTCCAGCTATCGGCACCGCGTTTTGACAATAAATATTGAGTTGATCAGGCTCCATGATGTAGTTAGAGGCGTCGTTAATTCCTCTAACTCACAAATCAATTTAGAAATTAAGAACAAGTTTTCCAAAAAGGATTGAATTGAATAACTATAGTAGTATAGCTAGTCAACCCAAGTCGTTTCTCAAAGAGGCTTTAGGTTGTTGATCAAGTAAGTATAGTGTATATAAGTGTTGGGATTGTATAAGAGGTAAATAAAGCAATGAAACAAGAGATATTAACAATTCAAAAAGAATCTTAGTGTTGAGTTGTGCACAAAATTACATTTTCCCTATCCTAAACCCACTTAGGCATTTCATCAAACACATAGAATGCAATTTACACATGCTCAAGAATTACTAAACCAAATTGACTTTGATCAAAACCAAAATAATATAATTACTCCAAGCACATGCAAACATAATTTTTAATCAAGAATTATTCACACTCTCTCAATGATTGAGCCAATGCATTAATCAACACATAGACCCATAAACCCCTAAATACACTTTAATCCCTTAATCAAGAAATTAAAGTGCATTCAAGGCATGATAAATATCAGCAAATATGAATCCACACAAGCCAACTTTAATAACATTCAAAAACCCAAGAGAGTGAGAAGCAAGAAAACAATTTGATAGTGGGCTTCAAGAGAAAATATAGTTTTGGCATTCCCCAACACCAAGAATGAGAAAACTACTCACACATAATAAAATAGAACAAATGAAATAGAGAAGTAAGAGCAATAATAATGCTGGAAATGAAAATGAAATTCTATTTAAACATGGAGAATGGTAGAGCAATGTAGTAGCAAAGTGGAAGAACAAAAATGAAAAAATTAGAGAGAAGGTAGAGCTTCTCTCTCTAAAAACCCTAACCTAATTTGGAATTAAACTAGAATGATCTGTAAATTAAAGTGTCTCAGACCAATTACATAAAGGGACTTAATTACAAAAAGGGACTACCATGATCCACGATCCGAGAAGGTGCTACCTTAAAAGTCAAGTCATTCCTTAGTTGTACATTTTCTAGGTCTAAGACATGACTAGGGTCCGAATGGTATTTTCTTAGCTGAGACACATGAAAAACATTGTGAAGGTTGAATAGGCTAGGGGGAAGGGCTATTTGATAGGCCACGGGTCCGACTCGACTCATAATTTGAAAAGGACCAAGGTATCTAGGACTTAACTTTTTCACTTTCATAGTTCGCTCTATGCCTGTTGTGGGAGTAATCTTTAGGAATACATGATCGCCAGCTTGGAACTCTAGGGGTCTCCTTCTGTGGTCAGCATAGTTCTTTTGCCTACTTTGGGAAGTGAGAATTCTTTCTCTTATCTTTTTGATCTGCTCAGAGGTTTCTCTCACAAGATCGGGTCCTAAGCTACTTCGTTCACCAGGGTTGTGCCAACATAGAGGGGAACGGCATTTTCTTCCATACAAGGCCTCAAATGGCGCCATCCCTATACTAGCATGGTAACTATTGTTATATGAGAACTCAACTAAGGGTAACATCTTATCCCAACTTTCACTAACATCCAAGGCACACGCTCTTAACATATCCTCCAAGGTTTGAATGGTTCTTTCTGTTTGTCCATCAGTTTGGGGATGATATGTCGTACTCATGTGTAACTTTGTCCCGAAAGACTGTTGCAAAGACTCCCAAAAGCGAGATGTAAATCGTGGATCACGATCTGAGATTAATGATTCTGGTACCCCATGTAACTTCACAATCTCCTTAACATATAATTGGGCTAATCTCTCGAGTGGATAAGTTGCTCTAATGGGTAGGAAATGAGCCGATTTGGTTAATCGATCAACAATCACCCATATAGCATCATTACCCGCTTGGGTCTTAGGTAACCCAACTACAAAGTCCATAGAAATACTTTCCCACTTCCATTAAGGTACTTCTAAGGGTTGTAACAAACTGGGTTGCTTTTGGTGCACAATCTTTACTTTCTGACACACAAGACACTTGTTTACCCAATCTGCTACATCTCTTTTCATTCCCTGCCACCAGAACATCTTCTTTAAATCTTGATACATCTTGGTTGTACCAGGATGAATGGTGAAATGACTCTTATGAGCCTCCTCTAGAATGTTCTTCCGGAAGTCACGGTGTATGCTAAAAGCGTCGTAAATTCTTTTAGCTACAACCAACTTAGAATTTAAAGAACAAAAAGAGTTTTCCCAAGAAAAAGGGATTGAATTGAATAGCTATAGTAGTATAGCTAGTCAACCCAAGTCGTCTCTCAAGGAGGCTTATATCATTGATCTAGTGTGTATAGTATATGTAGATTTGGGATTGTCAAATAAGTAAATAAAGCTATGAAATTGAAAGGAAATAGAAATGTAAAAGAGTCTTGGTGTTGGGACATGCATCAAACCATATTTTCCCCATCCTAAATCCACCTAGGCATTTTATCAAACACCTTGCAAGCAACTTACACATGCATAAGAATTATTCAACCAAAATGATTTGGATCCAAACCAAAATAGTAAAACTATCCTAAACATATGCAAACCTAATTCTCAATCAAGAATTATTCCTACTCTCCTAGCAAATGGGCATCAAATGATAATCCTCACTCAACACCCAAAACAACTCAAATGCACAATAATCTCTTAATCAAGAAACTACAATGCATTCAAGATATACAATTAAAATCAGCAAGCATGGATCCACACAAACAAACCATAATTGCATTTGGAACCAAGAGATTAGGAAGCAAGAGCAAAATCATGCAATGGGTTTCAAGAGAAAATGTGATTCTAGCATTACCCAACACCAAGAACCAAGAAACTACTCAACCATAATTAAAACAAGTAAGAAACAAGAAATTAAAGCAATAGCAAAAATGGAAATGAAAATGGAAATTAAATTGAACTTGGAGAATTGTGTGTAATGTGTAGAGATAAAATGTAAAGAAAATGTAAAGAGAGATTCTAGAGAGAAGGGAGAGCTTCTCTCTCTAGAATAACCTAACCTAAAACTAAAACTCAAAAAATGAAAAGGTCCTGGACCCAATTACAAAAGGGGTCTTAAGTATAAAATGAACTAGGGACTAAATTGCAAATTCTGCATAATTTACTGCTGCTGTCACGACCCGGTCGCTAGCGACCAAGCAAGCATAATGCTGGTCGCTAGCGACCAGTTACAGAAAACCAAAAGATGCAGCTTTTTCTCCGGCTCGCCGTTTCGTTTGCTCGTTCGCTCCGACGCTCCCGATGCTTCCAAGACTCGAAGTAGCTCCAACCTTGGTTCCTGAAATCCAAAGACATTACCCAAGAGTGCATCAAAAGATAACAAGACCAAAGTGTCACTAACAAGCCTCAAAAAGACGTAAAATTGCCACACTAACCAAGAAAGCGAAAATATGCACAAACAATGTAAAGAACCATTATTAAAGCAATAAAGAATGCAAGATGCACATGTAAAGGTAAAGAATGCACAGAATTTCGCATCCTATCAAATACCCCCACACTTAACCATTTGCATGTCCTCATGCAAGAGATTCTAAAGCTAAGAAATCAAAACAAAAGAAACAAGGTGCTACTTGACTTTCAAAGAATGCTCAAAAGTGCTCTGGCTTAAGGCCAAGAAAACAATTAAAGCAGCAAGAAATTCCAACAACCAAGCATTTCAACATCAATAGGCACAACATCACGAGCCAAGCATAAATCCCTTAAAATGCATAGATGAAATGGAAGGACCTCAGGGAAGTGTGTATGCTCTCAACTCACTTATACAGTGGCTTGGTCTTCCTCTCAATTCTCTTGTTAGACCAAGCATTCAACGTAGGTTTGCCAAACCTCTAGATCTCCACCACTAACATTCAATGCACCCAAGAATCAAGAGGTCTTTATTTTGGTTGTAACGAGGCCAAGGTTAAGGTGTGGAATGTATGGATAAGTGAGCTAAAGGACCCAAGAAAGTTAGACTAGCATTGGTTATGTGAGTCTCAATTAAACACAAGGGGGAGTTCCAAGCACACAAAAGGAAAAGCACAAGAGTTTTACTCTTTTCTTGCACTTTGAACCTTTAAATACTTAAACATGAGGTCTTTGACCTTGAATTTACTTTGCTTTTGTGTGCTTTTCTTCCTTTGCTCATGTATAAATTTTTTTTTTTTCACTACATGTTCTTTACATACAATTCCAACCAATTTTCACATTAACACATCAATATGTCCCTCCCCCACACTTAAAAGTTTGTCGTCCACGACAAACCCCCACACTTAGACTCAAGCACACAAAATGATAAAACCAATGCTACTCCACTTCCCAAAGTATGATGTAAAATGGTTTTTCACTTTTTAGGCGAAAGATGAGCTAAGATCAAAGAATGGGATATAAGGCTCAAAGGGGCTTGCAATGGGAATGTAGAGGGTGGGCAATATGGTCGTGAGCTAAAGCAAAATGGTGCCTCTATCACACTCAAGAATGCATATGAAACGTAGCCTCAATTAAGAGACAAGGCAAACCCTAGAACGACAAAGTCCACAAGAGATACACACATCAAGAATGGAATGGCATGTAATGTGGCCACTCAATGTAAGGCTCAAAACTCACAAGGTGCATGTCCAGACACAAATCATCTATACAATTAAAGATCAATCACCAAGCAAGAATTAAAATCTAAATGAAATGCAACCGTGTTGGAACTCCTAACCACCTAAAAATGATGAATGTCTCGAGCACAACATTTACAAAACAACAAAGAAAGTCATGGAGCACACAAAGTGAACCTAAACTACCTAAGCTTTTCATTTTCAGACTTTTTTATTTTTATTTTTATTTTTTTTATGAAGCTGGTCGCTAGCGACCATAAGCATTGTCGCCAGCGACCAAGAGAAAAAATTAAATATGGCAGTGTGTTTCGAAGCGCGTGCGACGAGGCGCATGTGGCTGGGCGACCAAGTGGGTGGTCGCTAGCGACGAGAGGTTGGTCGCTAGCGACCAATGCTGCAGAATTCAGCATTATGCAGCAAAATGCTGCAGAATATTGAAAATTGCCCCCAAACTTACCCTAAGCTACGAAAATATAACTCCTAACATAAGGAAATACAAATAAAAAGACTAGAAACAAGAAAAACATGATGGACAAGTCACTAACTCAAACAAACAAACAACCTAAACTATCACACAACATGTGAAAATTTACCTAAAACATGCTTTATTGAATTTAAATGCAAAACATAAAGTGAAAGAGTGGTAAAAACTTCCTCAAGGAGGCTTGTGCTTGAATTGGTCCAGGAGTTTCCACCAAGGAGTGGTCTCAACCCCCCCGCCGGGATCCCACAAGAAGCAAATGAACCCACGGAGCATGATCCTCTTCTTGTCTCCGGACCCATGCATCTTGGCCCGCAATTTGTTCCTTGGGGAGTAAGAACTCCCCTTCGACCAAGCATCCCAAGAGCAACCAACTTCAAGTGAGGAGGGATGGTGAACCTCACAAGAAGCCTTCACATGGAAAATACCAAAAGACCTTGGTTCCCAACATGACTCAGTTTGAGAAGGTGTTGACTCCTCGCAAAGGGCTAGGAGTTGTGCATCTGTCTCAAGGAAGGCGTACTCATGGCGAGAGAGGGAGAATGGGCTTGAACCAAGGAAAATGAACTCGATCGAGGGTAGGGAAGGAATGACCGCAACACAAACCGCTTCACATGGCCCCATGGTGAAATCCTCCAATGAAGAAGCTCCTGCAGTAGCCTCGACACAAAGATGAGAGTTCTCCACGATTCCTTTTCCTTCTAACTCACAAGGTGGCGGCGGTGGGTCCCCATAAACAATCTCATCATCATCCGAGTTCTCCTCGGCATCCACTACCATGTCACCATCCAAGGGGTCACGAGGCTCCAAAACATAAAACATCTCAATGGGTGAAGACTCATGGAATTGTGGGCAATCCTCCACGAGAATAGATGGTAGTGAGGGTAGAGGTGGAGGTGGAGGCTCCTCAACTACCCCAGCTAGCTCTTCCACCATGGACTTCAAAGTTGTCCAATCCAATTGCTCTAGAGCATAATCCTCCTCATGTGGTAGTGGTGAGAGTGGTGATGGCGGTGCATGTGACAATTGGGGTGAGGGGGAAGGTTGTGGGTTGGATAATGGTGATGGAGATGAGGGTAGTGATGCCTCTTGGTTGCTAGATGATGTGGCTTGAGCATTCTCCAATTGCATAAGCTTCCTTTGCATTTCATCTTGTTGGCGCAAGAGCTCTTCATTTCGTTGCTTTTGCTCCCTAAGAAGTTTTATGATTTGGGTCATTGTGGAGCCTTCCGCCTCATTACACTTAGAAGGAAATGCAAGAGGTTGAGATGAGGAAGATGAGTCTATGGTGGTGGGATTGAATTTTTGGTTGGGTATGGGTATAGGGTGGGCTCATGATAAGGTATGGAGATGGTTCAAGGTAAGAGGGTGGTGGTGGCTCGTAATATGGTTGTTGATAAGCATCATTGTATGAAGGGTGTGAGTAAGGGTTTGGGTGTGGTGATGGTTGAGTGTATGATGGTGGGTATGGTGGTGGAGGTGAAAAGAACTCATCATATAGCCTCCTACATGTTTCCAAAAGCTCGTCCAACTTGACCTTATCCTCAAAAGAGAAGTAGTATACCTCACATGGTAACCTCATTGCCATATTCATCATATGAGAAAAATCCAACTCCAAAGAAGGTACTGTGGCTAACTCATGAAGAATGTCCATTATCTCCGTCATTTTCCGGTCCACCTCTTGTTGAAGGGTCTCACCAAATGTCATATTCTTATCCCCTACATGGCCATAAGAGCAAAAATCTTGGGCACCAAAATAAACATTAGTATCCATGTTAGTTTCAAAATAAGAAAATTATCAAAGAACAAAAATAACAAAAGGGAAAAACAAGAAAAAAAAAGGAGTTAGAACATATTTACATCTAACACTCCTATGTCCTCTACACCACCAATCCTCTAGAACACCTTTAGTTCCTCAAGGTTCTTCCATTTTCGGGTCAAAACGTTCTAGCGGTGGATCCGGGTGCAACCGAGTCATTCATAGATAGCATAGAAGGTGTAAGAGATATGAAAAACTAAATAATGCAGAAAAATTCTGCACTAAACCAGAAAAATAATGCAGAATTTTTATTGTGTTTTTGTGTATAAAATAGTAATAACTATGCACAAAGATCAAATCTTAAGCCTCCCCGGCAACGGCGCCAAAAATTGGTGTATGCTAAAAGCGTCGTAAATTCTTTTAGCTACAACCAACTTAGAATTTGAAGAACAAAAAGAGTTTTCCCAAGAAAAAGGGATTGAATTGAATAGCTATAGTAGTATAGCTAGTCAACCCAAGTCGTCTCTCAAGGAGGCTTATATCATTGATCTAGTGTGTATAGTATATGTAGATTTGGGATTGTCAAAGAAGTAAATAAAGCTATGAAATTGAAAGGAAATAGAAATGTAAAAGAGTCTTGGTGTTGGGACATGCATCAAACCATATTTTCCCCATCCTAAATCCACCTAGGCATTTTATCAAACACCTTGCAAGCAACTTACACATGCATAAGAATTATTCAACCAAAATGATTTGGATCCAAACCAAAATAGTAAAACTATCCTAAACATATGCAAACCTAATTCTCAATCAAGAATTATTCATACTCTCCTAGCAAATGGGCATCAAATGATAATCCTCACTCAACACCCAAAACAACTCAAATGCACAATAATCTCTTAATCAAGAAACTACAATGCATTCAAGATATACAATTAAAATCAGCAAGCATGGATCCACACAAACAAACCATAATTGCATTTGGAACCAAGAGATTAGGAAGCAAGAGCAAAATCATTCAATGGGTTTCAAGAGAAAATGTGATTCTAGCATTACCCAACACCAAGAACCAAGAAACTACTCAACCATAATTAAAACAAGTAAGAAACAAGAAATTAAAGCAATAGCAAAAATGGAAATGAAAATGGAAATTAAATTGAACTTGGAGAATTGTGTGTAATGTGTAGAGATAAAATGTAAAGAAAATGTAAAGAGAGATTCTAGAGAGAAGGGAGAGCTTCTCTCTCTAGAATAACCTAACCTAAAACTAAAACTCAAAAAATGAAAAGGTCCTGGACCCAATTACAAAAGGGGTCTTAAGTATAAAATGAACTAGGGACTAAATTGCAAATTCTGCATAATTTACTGCTGCTGTCACGACCCGGTCGCTAGCGACCAAGCAAGCATAATGCTGGTCGCTAGCGACCAGTTACAGAAAACCAAAAGATGCAGCTTTTTCTCCGGCTCGCCGTTTCGTTTGCTCGTTCGCTCCGACGCTCCCGATGCTTCCAAGACTCGAAGTAGCTCCAACCTTGGTTCCTGAAATCCAAAGACATTACCCAAGAGTGCATCAAAAGATAACAAGACCAAAGTGTCACTAACAAGCCTCAAAAAGACGTAAAATTGCCACACTAACCAAGAAAGCGAAAATATGCACAAACAATGTAAAGAACCATTATTAAAGCAATAAAGAATGCAAGATGCACATGTAAAGGTAAAGAATGCACAGAATTTCGCATCCTATCAAGTCACCATGTGCAGGGACACATATTCTTCCTTCAAACCTCCACATACCTTCTTGGTCTCTCTCAAAACCCTTCATTCTTCCTTCTTCTATCACTTTCACTAGTTCCAAAAATTCTAGATTCTCTTCTTGTGCTTGGGATATCAGAATTTTAAAGCTACTATCTACATGGAGAGCACTTAGTCTCATACTCGTCGAGGTCAGGGTTATCCCAAGATTTAGGTTCCTAAACTTCTCTAACAGCTCAACTTCTTTCACCATCATATACGATACCCGCAACTCTCGTCTACTCAAGGCATCTGCTACAACATTAGCTTTCCCAGGATGGTAGTTTAACCCAAAATCATAATCCTTGAGAAACTCCATCCATCTCCTTTGTCGCATGTTCAACTCCTTCTAATCAAACAAATATTTTAAACTTTTATGATCAGAGAAAACTTCAAAACGGACTCCATTAAGGTAATGTCTCCAAAGTTTCAGTGCAAAAACCACTGCTGCTAACTCCAGGTCATGGGTTGGGTAATTTGCCTCATGGGGTTTCAATTGCCGCGAAGAATATGCCACCACTTGGTGATTTTGCATTAAAACACAACCCAGTCCTTTCCCTGATGCATCACAGTAAACCTCAAAAGGTACTTTGGGGTCGGGTAAAACCAACACTGGAGTAGTTGTCAACCTTTCCTTTAACTCTTGGAAACTCTTTTCACATTTCGAATTCCAAATAAACTTAGCATTCTTCCTAGTAAGTTTCGTCAAAGGCAATGCTATCTGGGAGAAATTCTTGGTAAACCTTCTATAATAACCAGCCAAGCCTAAAAAGCTACGGATCTCACTTACTGTAGTAGGCCTTTCCCAACATAACACTGCCTCGACCTTACTTGGGTCGGCTGCTATACAACCTCTTGAGACGACATGTCCGAGAAACTTCACTTCACTCATCCAAAACTCACACTTGGACAATTTTGCATATAACTTCTTTTCCCTTAAGACTTCTAGGATTATCCTAAGATGACTTTCATGCTCCTCGAAGGGTTTTGAATAAATAAGTATGTCATCAATGAAGACCACAACAAACTTATCAAGATAGGGTCTGAAAATCCTATTCATGTAATCCATAAACATAGCAGGAGCATTAGTTAGTCCAAAAGACATAACCATAAACTCATAATGACCGTAACGAGTTCTAAAAGCTGTCTTAGGAATATCCTTTTCCCTAACTCTTATCTGGTGATAGCCTGACCTAAGGTCAATCTTAGAGAAAACCTTGGCTCCTCTCAATTGATCCATAAGGTCATCAATCCTCGGTAAGGGATACTTATTCTTTATAGTTACCTTATTTAGTTGCCGGTAATCTACACACAACCTCATACTCCCATCCTTCTTTTTCACAAACAACACTGGGGCTCCCCAAGGCGAGACACTAGGACGGATAAACTTTTTCTTCATTAATTCCTCTAATTGAGTCATTAGCTCTTGTACTTCTATGGGGGACATCCTGTATGGGGCTATTGAGATAGGTCCAGTTCCAGGGAGAAGTTCAATTGAAAACTCAACCTCTCTTGATGGTGGAAACTCGGGTATATCTTCGGGAAAAATATCAGAGTATTCTCTTACTATGGGTATATCACTTAAGGTTTGCACTTTCTCAACTTCATTAACGGCTAAGAGCATAAATCCTCTCCTTACATTTCCACAACCATTGGGCTCTATGGAAGTGACAAGAAAATCTACAGATTTTACAAAGGTTGAAGGTAAGGTTGGAATTATAATAGTCTTTCTGCGACAATCTAGTAGGATCTGATTGGCGGACAACCAATCCATCCCAAGTATGACTCCTAATCCCATCATTGGTAAGCAAATGAGGTCAAATACATAGGTTTGGTCTCTAAACTTAAATTCACAATCTCTACAAATAAGACTTGTTTTAATGGACCTGGAAGTAGGTGTAGAAACGGTTAAATCAAAAGGCAACTCAGATATTTTCAAGCACAAGGTTTTGGCATGTTCATAAGAGATAAAGGAATGTGTGGCTCCTGAGTCAAATAGTACAAGTAAAGTATGACCATTAACTATGCACTTACCCTGAATCAGGTTTGTGGCATCCTCTGCATTGGCAGTGAAAACTTTCCCTTGATGTTGGGGTCGAGGAACAGAGATTGGTTGAGGGTTCTTCACCATACAATCCATTGAGACGTGGCCAGGCTTGCCGCACCTATAGCACACTCTTTGGCCAAAAAGGCAGGGGCGATTCCCATGAGCTTTACCGCATTTGGAACAAACAGTGGTCGATACGTTCTGCTTTTCTTTATTTTGGGGAAATCCTCTGTAGTTTGGAAATTGCTTTTTCTGGATTCGCGACATAAACATGGTTCCTTGTGGAGCTAAGGCCTTCTTTCGGTCCTGCACCTCAACTGCTGCTATCTCTTTCTGCGTCTGTTCAAGAATTCGACACTTGCTGACCAACGCATAGTAGTCTTGGAGCTCAAACCCAGCTACAACATTCTTAAGTCTAGGGTGTAGCCCACTCTCATACTTATTACACTTCCAAATCTCGTCAGGGTGTCCTTGAAAAAGGCGTGAGTACTTAATTAATTCTTCAAACTTTGCGGTGTATTCAGTTACTGACAGGTCACCTTGCTTTAAGTCCATGAACTCCATGTCCCTAGCTTTCCGCACTGATCCTGGAATGTATTTTCTGAAGAATTGAGCTTTGAATGCTTGCCAAGTTGCCGCTATCCCAGCTTCCTCAAAGAAACGTTTGGCTTCGTCCCACCAAGATTCGGCGTCGCCCCTTAGCATATAGGTTGCAAAATGAACTTTTTTCTCTTCTGAGCAGGGTGCAACTATAAAGATCCTCTCCATATCCTTGACCCACTTATCAGCCATCCTTGGGTCATAGACCCCTTCAAAAGTGGGAGGACTTGCTTTTAGGAACTCTGAAAATTGTGCTTCATTGTTCCCTGGTTCCTTTTGCCTGTTCTGACCTTGTTGTTGTGTCTCATATTGTTTTTGTTGCTGCTCACGATGTTGATTCATGAATTCCATCATTAGCTCCATGGTCTTTGAAACACGTTCCAAAACTTCATCGCGATTCCCAGAGCTACTTGAAGCGTGATTAGCGTTGTTCCTAGCCTGCTTGGTTGGTGCCATTGGTACCTATGCACATATAAAATTAACATCAAGGTGATCAATCTTAATATTCCTGTTATATGAACATATTATCATGTGCACCTATCATAGCAGTCATGCAATCTATCCTATAGTTCACCATAAAGATTAACTCTTATGCATGAGTAAACTAACGCACTATGCTGTTAGGCATAGAAGGTCCATTTCCCCAAGCCTTATAAGGATGGACCGGCTCTGATACCAAAATGTAACACCCTAACAATTAATCCCTTATGTCTAGAACATAATGGACCAACCGTCGAGTATATACGTCTTGATCTCATAGCATTCATTTTAAGAAAATAACCTTTAAAAAAAATACATATATATATTTGTTGAAACATCAAAGTACAGGCTTTGCGAGTCGATAGCGAATACATAATGATTGCATCTTTAAGATATAGTTCATATAATTATACAATACAGTAGAAACAACTTATAACAAAGATACATAGGATTATTAAAACATACTAAACATATGTTAGGATGTAACTACAAATACTAAGCGCCTAGTCTCATAATTACTCCTAACATAAGTCTATCAAACAGATACTATGTCTACTCTTCTTTGGCTGCCTATCCTGCCTCCTTTGTCAGATGATCTGAAGGTTAGACGGAAATAAAACGGGGTGAGTAACTTTAATAAGCACTCAGTAGGTTTTAATGAGGGTTATGATTCTCATCGCCTAGCCCCCAGGCTACTTCGGGTTTATTTTGAAATAAGTGTAACATACAATGATTCATTTTAATTTTCACAATCGTTACTCCGAAGTAAACTGTATTTATATAGTCGGGCACACAAAAATAGGGTTGCAGTTCTCGTAGCTCAGCTTGTATACCAAAATAGTATATGCTATTGATAAATAGTACACCAGGTAGGTTCCCAGGAAAGAGTGGAGCGTCACGGAATAGACAACTTAAAATCATGGTCTTTCCTTAGCCAGAACTTTCCCAAAGGTGTCATACTCTGAATAATACACCTCTTTTAGAAATTAACTGAGCGTAAAACATTTTCTCGATACATATAATATAGCAATCAATTCATACAACTTCTCACACATTTATTCTATCTTTCGATCTTAACTTTATTATGCTTTAATATCTGTGGCAGTCACCAACCCTCATTCTCTTCTTCATCAAGCACCATCCCCTAGGGTATGAGCTCATACCATCTAGCCGTTGCTAGTAACAAATGGGGTAGAGAGGGTGTTTCACCTTCCCTTCCAAATTCAAATTGGTAATCGAGGCTGCCATCCCTCCCTTACCAATCCGAATTAGGGACCGAAGGTTACTCATATGTTTTCATTATCATAATATTCATAACATTCATAATATCAAACAAATCATTGACAACATCATAACATCATAAGCATACTTTGACATGAAATTCATATTTCTAATTTTTACCATTATTAGGCACAATATCATTACTTAAATATTATATCATTTAATAAATAGGCTCAATACCCCCCAAAAATTGACCCTTGATAGTCATACGAGTTGATAATGATCTTGGAATGATGAGAGTTTGGAAGTGACTTGAAATTATGATGAAGGTGGAGTATGGCTAGATTGATGTATATGGTGATATATTGTGTTATGGTGTTTATTTGTGTAAGTGGAAGCTAATTATTTGGATGGAGACTAATGAAAACTAAATATGGATGTGTATGCGTATGTTTAGTAATCTTGTATGATAAAGGGAAGAAGTGCTAGAGAAGAAGAACATAACCTTAACTTACAAACTTATGAATAACTTGAAGAACAAGATGGGAACACTATGAAACTCTTATAAAAGCAACATAAAAATGAAGAAAAACACTATGAAATGGATCTAATATTAAGTCTAATATGTGGAGAGAGTGTAGGTGTATTTTTGTGAAAAATATGAAGCAAAGATGTGGTATTTGTAGGCTTAGAAGGGAGAACCCGCGTAGCCACCAAGCTATGCAACTTGGCTGGACAGCTGTGTACTGAAATCCAGCTCTGACCCTTTGATGGTAAATTGGGCATAACATGGGCTAGAAAACTTAGATTTAGGTGATTCCAGGGGCTATAGAACGCTGAAAGAAATACCTACAACTTTGATGAAAACCATAGGTTCGGTTTCGGATGGCTACATAGCCGAAATTCTCGTGCAAGTGGACGTACCAAGTGGACATGACAACCTCAGTTCATTGTATTGAGCATAACTGGAGCTATAGATGTCGAAATCGGTTGATTTCAACGGCTATGGACAGCTTACAATATTATCTACAACTTTTATGAAGAGACCAAAGTCTAATTCAGAAGGATAAAGCTTCGTATGTGACATGCAAGATGGATGAATGCTAAGAGAGGTAAATTTTTATCACTTTACAACTTGTAAATAGTAAAACTAAATAAAAACCATCTTTTCCCATATTATGATTAATGTTTACCAAGATAAATATAAGGTTTAAAATTATTTTCCAAATATTATATGAAAATATTGTAATTTAATATATTTATGTACTATGGTAACACAATAAGTTCACATTTCAAATTATAGTGAATTCTTATTCTATCTTTCTTATATTTTAGAATATACTCATTTTTTAACATATTAATGAATTTCACATAATCATTATTTTTGTGGTATAATTAAAGTTGTACTCTATAATATATACATACTTACATCATTCCTAAAATCATTGTAATATCATATATTTATAACACATTTTAGGTAACCATATCAAATCATTCACACTCAACTATACTATTTAATTTAGGTTCATTTAGAAAAATTATATTCATGAAAGTTGCGACCTTACATTTCACCTGAAACACTAGCGAAAAAATCAAAAGGTTTCGGACCGAAAAAGCTATCTAAATCACTACTAATAACACTAGCACCTTCACTAAAAGATTGAGTATGTAAAGCGGGATTATACTCTATGTCCTCCACACCGCCAATCCTCCTAGAACACCTCAAGTTTCTCAAAGTTCGCTCAATTTTGGGATCAAAAGGTTCTAGTGATGCATCAGTGTGCGATCGAGTCATTTATAGAGAGCATATAAAGTGAAAACAACATATAAAACTAAGTGTTAGAGAAAAATTATGCACAAAATAGAAAAAGTGCAAAAAATTATTGTATTTTTGTGTTTTTGTGTATATGTAAGTATAGACTAATAATAGATATGCAATGAAAACGAAATACTATAGCTATGCACAAAGATCAACTCTTTAAGCCTCCCCAGCAACGGCGCCAAAAATTGATGTAGCTAGAGGCGTCATTAATTCCTCTAACTCACAAATCAATTTAGAAATTAAGAACAAGTTTTCCAAAAAGGATTGAATTTAATAACTATAGTAGTATAGCTAGTCAACCCAATTCGTTTCTCAAAGAGGCTTTAGGTTGTTGATCAAGTAAGTATAGTGTATATAAGTGTTGGGATTGTATAAGAGGTAAATAAAGCGATGAAACAAGAGATATTAACAATTCAAAAAGAATGTTGGTGTTGAGTTGTGCACAAAATTACATTTTCCCTATCCTAAACTCACTTAGGCATTTCATCAAACACATAGAATGCAATTTACACATGCTCAAGAATTACTAAACCAAATTGACTTTGATCAAAACCAAAATAATATAATTACTCCAAGCACATGCAAACCTAATTCTTAATCAAGAATTATTCACACTCTCTCAATGATTGAGTCAATGCATTAATTAACACATAGACCCATAAACCCCTAAATACACTTTAATCCCTTAATCAAGAAATTAAAGTGCATTCAAGGCATGATAAAAATCAGCAAATATGAATCCACACAAGCCAACTTTAATAACATTCAAAAACCCAAGAGAGTGAGAAGCAAGAAAACAATTTGATAGTGGGCTTCAAGAGAAAATATAATTTTGGCATTCCCCAACACCAAGAATGAGAAAACTACTCACACATAATCAAAGAGAACAAATGAAATAGAGAAGTACGAGCAATAATAATGCTGGAAATGAAAATGAAATTCTATTTAAACTTGGAGAATGGTAGAGCAATGTAGTAGCAAAGTGCAAGAACAAAAATGGAAAAACTAGAGAGAAGGTAGAGCTTCTCTCTCTAAAAACCCTAACTAATTTGGAATTAAACTAGAATGGTCTGTAAAGTGTCTCAGACCAATTACATAAAGGGACTTAATTACAAAAAGGGACTGAGGACTAAGTTGCAAAAACATAAAATTGGGGGTGCTGTCACGAAGTGGTCGCTAACGACCAAGCAAACATAATGCTGGTCGCTAGCGACCAGTTGCAGAAAATGCAGAATTTTGCTGCATCTTTCTCCGGTTCTCCGGTTTGCTCGCTACTTATCTCCGATGCTCCCGATGCTTTCGAGACTTGAAGTAGCTCCATCCTAGGTTCTTGAAATACCAAAGCACTACCCAAAAGTGCATCAAAAGATAACAAGACTAAAGTCTATTCAAAGCCTCAAAAGGTAATGAAATTCCACATCAACCACCAAAATGCAAAACATGCAATAACAATGCAAACAACTACAATTAAGACACTTAAGGAATGCAAGATCACTGTTATCAAACTCTCGAGTCAACTCGTAGACTCTTATGAGTTTACGATTCTAGATCATAGAAACGAGTTGACTCGCATGCAAACTCTTTTTTGAGTAGACTCAGGTAGACTCGTGCAAACTCGGTCAAACTCGCAAGTTTATGAGAGAGTTTACGAGTTTGATATGGCTACACAAAATTACCAAAACGACATCAATTTTAATACTAAAATGACCATTATTCACTAAAAATCACCATTGTACCCCTATTTATTTAACAAATCTAGGCTTTAGAAACCATTCATGTCTTCAAACTCTTCTCAGTCCCTCACTCATCTGCCGCCTCACCTCCGACCCGCCATCGCCTCACATCTGCCTCATGGTTCACCTGCCGCCTCACCTCATTTGTCTTTCGCTCTCTAGCAACGCCTCACCACTGTCTCATATTCTCTCTTCACGAAGCCTCATGAATCGCAAGGGGTTGTCGTCGCCTAATGCCGCATCGTCGTCGCCTAATGCCGCATCGTCGTCGCCTCACCTCTGTTGTTTCTGGCTCTCTGTATTTGCCTCACCTGCACTCTTCACGAATCGCTAAATTGCAAGTTGTCGTGAGCTTATCTCCTCACAGTCACAAATTGGTTCTGGCCTTTTTAATGTTCATTCTTAGTTCTCCCTATGTTCTTTCTTCAATCTTAAAACCAATATATATAGTAATTGTGATTATTGATAACGTAACATACATTTGTGATTTCTGGGTCCTAGTTCTCTTCTGGTAGTAAATTTTGAATTATATGTTCTAGTTCTATTCTGAATCATTCTGGTTTCGTATTAACTTATGTTAATCTGTGTTAATTTAAGTTAATGCATGCTTTGATTTGGTTGGACTTGAATTGACTATGTGTGTTTATGAGTTATAAATTTGTAATGGACTTATGATACCTTTATTTCAATTCTATGTAATGGATTTATGTACCTTTCTTTATATTCTATGCTTTATAATATAATTTTTAAACATATTTTTAATAGGTACGTAAACTCGTACGAGTTTACGAGTCGAGTCCACGAGTCGAGTTCACGGAGCCTCCATGAGTTTGCTTAGACTCTCGAGTTTGATTACCTTGTGCAAGATGTACATATAAGGGCAGAGAATGCTCAGAATTTTGCATCCTATCACTCCACATTACAATTATGTATGCACAGTCACTCTGACAGTCAAGCAAAATGGTCATGCGCCTCAACACTAACTAAGACACATAAGAGGCTATAAGCATGTCATAACTACCGTACATGCAACAAAAGCATAAAAGGTCCATTGCCCCAAGCCCTGTAGGATAGACCTGCTCTGATACCAAAATATAACCCCCAAGTAATTAGCCATTAATTCTAAAGTCACTTTTGGCCAATTATTAAAGGTTACGTCCTAATTTCATAGCTTTATCTTTTACTTTAAAATATAATATGCGGAAAATAGGCGGGAGTAAATTAAAATTTTCGCAAACATTTACGGTATATGAAAATAAGGGTCTTGTGTGATCGAATAATATAATCAAAGCATAACATAATTAGTTGATTTTGATTTTTCATATTTTGTATTTAAGTATACATATTCAATTTAAATTATGTCTTCATTATTAATTAATTCATATAAATAGTTTGAGTATTTATTAAAAAAAGAATTAAAAATGAAAAAAAATAAAAACAAACAAAATGAATGAAAAAATCAAAATCAGAATATATAATCATGTAAATGTAGTTAATTCGGGGGTATATAATTCTCGGTAATTAAGGGTAGTTTTAGGCATTGTGAGAATATTGCATTACTTTATTTTAGTTTTCATTATTGTATCAATTTAGCATCCATTAACTCTCCTTTATCTAGGAATCAAGCTCACATACTTCTCACAATCCTACATTCACCCAAGCCTCGTTACAACCATAATAAAGCCCTCCTGATGATTGTGTACAAATTTGTGAACTAGTGGAGAATTTAAAATCTTTGCAAGCATATGGCAAAAAACTATTAGGTCAAATTTGTTAATGTAAATCCTCATTTGGTTTTGATAATAACAAAACTAATGTAACTTTGTGAGTTTACATTGAGAAGCTACAGTGGATGTATTTGTAATATTTCAGAAGCTCTTGTATGAGAAACCATTGTTAGTATATATTGTATATGCTTCGGGTATTGTAATGTAATATTTGTATTATGTAATAGAAGCATAGAGATAGGAATAGTGTTGTATTAGGCTATATAATGTATAATCTGTAATACACACTTGAGGAAGCTAGAGGAAAGGCTTCAGAAACTGAAGAAAGGCTTCGGAAGCTAGAAGAAAGACTTCAGAAGCTCGGAGGAGTCTTCAGAAGCTCGGAGGAGACTTCAGAAGCTCAGAGGAGACTTCAGAAGCACGGAGGAGGCTTCAGAAGCTCAAAGGATAATTCAGAAGCTGGAAGCATAGCTCAGAAGCATCGCACAGGAAAAATGGCTCAGAAGCATGGCTCAGAAGCATGGCTTAGAAGCTGGGTAAGAAGCTGGCTCAGAAGATGCTACAGTGACTTAATGAGTCTCTGATCATATTCAGAAGCTGATACAGAAGTTTAATGAGCTTCTTATGTGTGAGGTACAGAAACTTAATGAGTTTCTGAGAAGGGAATTAGTTTAAAAGTGTAAATGGATAATGTTCCATTTTATCTCGTGTTTTCCCGCCAATATTTTATAGTTGTTAATGACAGCTTTATAATTTCAATTTCAAAGAGCTCTCTATAAAAAGGGATGTCTCGAGTTGTAATCGGAGAGGAGAAAAAATAGATGCAAAAATCATAACATAGAAAAAGAGAGAATCAGAATGATAGAAAAATCCTCTGAGAGAAAAAGGGCTTAAAAGAAAAAGAAAAGTCTGAGAAAGGCTCAGATACATTTTGAGAAAAGAAAGAGAAGAGCTATGTGCTAGAAAAGAGAAAAGAAGAGAAAAGAAAGGCTCAAGAAAGGTGATCACAATAATGTTCTGACTCATTGTGCTAAGAGAAGAAGAGTGATCAAGATAATGTTTTGATCGTGATTGAAGAAAAGGAGGTTCTGTGATTAAAGATTTCATAAGCTGATCAAGCTCAAAGAGTTTGAGATCGAGAGTAAAAGACCAGAAGCTAAGTTCAATTTCTCAAGATTGGTTTGTGGAAAGTGTGATCAAGTACAAGGTTCTGAAAAGTCCTTGAGGGGATATCAAGGCGGAAAATCTTTCTAGAGGGTACATCTAGGGAGTGGAAATCTTCAGAAGGGGATATTCTGGAGTGTCGAACCTTAGAAGGTTGCAAAAGATATCTTTGTATTGATACCTGTGTATGTTGATACATTTCTAGTGGAACTCAATCCTTGAAAGGTTGAAGAACTGAATGTAGGCACAATTGGCCGAACCAGTATAAATTGGTCCAATTCTCTCTACCCTTAACTCTCTTGTTTTGATTGCATTAATTGTTTGTTTTTTATTTCTGGTGAATATCTCAAGAACAACTTGAAACAACAATCTAAAAGTTAAAGAAACCAAAGTAAAAGGAATCTTTATGTGTTTAACTTTTTGATATATGATATTTGTCATTTGGGTATTTGAAATCTGAAATAAACATTTTAAAGAACATATTACACGAAGAGAAATTAGTGTTTGTGAAATCTGTAATTAGCTTTCTCAAGAACATATCTTCAGAAGCTGTGTGTTTTGTTCTTTGAATAATTGTGATTTGATTTCTGATTGTATTTGAAAGACATATCATATTGCTTTATGTTAATTGATTGTTTGTGAAATACTTCTTCAGAAGCTAATAGGTTCTGAAGTCAGAATCTGAAGCAGGTTCTGAAACAAAGTTCAGAAGCTGATTCGGAATTAGTTCAGAAGTTGATTTTCTGAAAGAGTTATTTTGGATAATTGATTTGATTGTTTCAGAAGCTTGATAATATTTGAGTTGTGATATTTGTGATCATATTCCGTTGTGCAAAGATAAAAATTAAATCATTGACATATTGATTTCTGTGTATGTCACATAATTGATTTAAGGTTCTGAGATCACAAATTATAATTTTGATACTTTGTTTTGACTAACTGTTGACAAGTTTCAAAGACTTGATCAATCTTTGAGATTTTCAGAAAGTGTTGAAATATAAAGTGTAAGACCCCAAAATCCTAATCATGCTTTAATCGGAGGGATTTAGTGAAAATCGCTTCGATCAAGGCATAATTGGGATATATGTGTATTAGGATGTATTTTGACATGTATGATTGACTAAATATGTGTTATGTGTACTATGTGGAAAAAATATGTATTAGAAATGGTAAGTGCATTGCATAAGGTTGAGAAGTTAGTATAATACAAAAATTGAGTTAAAAATGATGATCTAGGTAGGGAATTTAAGAAATAAATGTTAATTCTAGTAAGAGTATGTTTGTTGTAAGACCCCAAAATTCTAATTATACCTTAATTAGAGAGATTTAGTTATAATCACTTTAATCAAGGTGTAATTGGAATAATTATGTGATCGGGATGTATTTTGATGTATATGTGTTATTTGATATGTGTTATGTGTATTATGTTGATAGATGCATTGCATACGAGTTAAATACAATAAAATAGACTAAGAACCTTGGGAAGGAAGTTAAGAAACAATCATGAGAGAATTTGGGTATTTATGGTTATGTATAAGTTTATATAGGTGTGTAAAGGGTGTCTAGGGTGTTAGAAATGGTTTAGAGAGTGTTAGGTGCATTTTGGAGTTTTAGATACTTGAAACTGTTGCTGCTGTCATGTATCAGCAGCTGCTCGCTAGAGACCAGTTCTAGTCAAAAGGGTGAGGCGGCAGATGTTAGTCGCTAGCGGCCGTGACAAGGCGCTAGCGGGTAATGCGGTGTTGTTGGTCGCTAGCGGCCGCATGTCCCTCGCTAGAGACCAGTCTCGTGACAGAACAGAATTTCTGTCATTTTGCATTTTCACCAATCACCCTTCATTTTTTTGATTATTTCATTAGGTCCCTCCGTTCCAACCCACCTTATAACTCCAGAAGAAGTCCTCAAACATCAGAATCATCCCCTCCATCCTTCAAGAACACCTTCAACTCTCTTAAAACTCCCTAAGCTCACAAACACTCAAACCTCACTTCAATATCACCTAAACTCATCACATCAAGGAACAAACATCATAATCAGATTATCCTCATCAAACCCTTTCATTCTAACCGAATAGAAACCATCAGAAATTATAGAAATATCATCACCATCATCAAAGAAGCATAGGTAGAGTTTTAAGCAAGGAGTTCAAGAACAAAAAGTGATTTCTAGCTTGGATAGAGAAAAACTACAAGAGGTAGGGGTTTAGATTTATGTTAAGTCATGTATTAATGTGTTTTCATGCATCAGATACGAGTACATGCATTTATTTTCATCAAATGGTTGCTGTTCTGTAAACTGACATGAGTGCAGGGTCGATATGCGCGCTAGCGGCCAAATCATAGTCGCTAGCGAGTGTAGGGAACCGACTTGGGCGCTAGCGGCCACAGACGACGCGCTAGCGACCAGATCGCAGAACTTTCTGCAAAATTATGTTTTCTGCCATTTTGTTTTCATAATGATTCTAATCTCACATATGGTCTTTGAAATAAAACAGTATAAGGAATATACATATATATATATATATATCAGAACCATATTTTGATTAATGATAATGATTGGTTTAATGAAAAGAATTATATATGAGGCTAATTGTATTATATGATTACATGTATATGATGATGATTATGACATATATGTTATGAAGAGAATATGGTGTATACTATGCATTCTGATATTTTAAAGAAATTGTGAAAGGTCATGTGAATCAGAAAATGAGATTTATGAGTAGCTTCCTTTACAAAACGAGATTGGCAAGGGAGGTTGGCTCGGTCCCCAATATCGATTTGTAAAGAAAGTGAATAAAAACCCTCTTCCCCACAGAGATCTAGTAGAAAACTAGATAGGTATGAGCTCATAGCCTAGGGGCCAGGCGTATGCGGAGGTAGAAAGAGAGAGGGTAGTGCTATTGATTCATGGAAATTATAACACATGATACATATAATCGTATGCATGATGTTGATTGTGCAACTTTTATATGAATAGTTATATTTAACATGTGCCCGTATGCATAGTGTTGATTATGCAACCGTTGCATGTTAACGAACATGTTTTCAAGTATCCAATGTCAGCATGATGATGATTATTTATTGTTGCATACATTTATTTAATTAATAAGAAGTATATAGGTAAGACACTCCGGAATAAATATGTAATTGTGAAAATATTATTAATATGGTCTCTGCATATTTCACTTATTTCATAACAAACCGGAGTGATCCCCCTATTGAGTCTGTGGAGTTCACCCCAATTCCACCACCTTTTGTTTTAGATACAGGTACCCCGCTAAGTGAACGGATTCGGAGTTACAAGAGGATCGAGGCTCGGACATCCAAAGAGTTTAGAACATTAGGAATGTAGATCTTTCCGTATATGATATCATGTTATGTTATGTACCATATTTTACTCAGATGGATTTATAAAGGAAGTATAAGTGTCTGTACAAGATTATAGTTCTCTTAGGAATTCTAGTATTTATATATTTTAATATCTATTTTGAATATTACGTTATATGTGTTTTCTTATGTATGTGAGACTACATGTATGTATTGGGCCACTTATGTGTTTTATGGTAATTTGGTTTTATGTAACCTGTAGATTCATTGTTTGGTGTATCAGTTTATACCTCATCACGCACAAGCCGAGATTTTTAAATTACGTTCTCTTACGAAAATAATTGGCCCTATTTTCCGCATACCCTTAATTTCAAAATTAAACTCTGAAACAAGATGATAATTTCCGGTAATTAACTCTATGTGACTTAAGCATAAAGAGATAATTATTGGGTGTTACATTTTGGTATCAGAGCAGGTCGAACCTTAAGGCTTGGGTTATGCCTTCTATGCTTTGTTGCATAGTACGATAGTTTCATGCTTGTAGCGGGGTATCGTAAGGCATGATTTGTCTATTTGATACATGGGTGGTTGTATATGCCTAATGTGATTATTGAGACTGATCACCTCAGTGATTATGTTGGTATGTACAGATACAAATGGCACCAAAGAGATGTCAAATGAGACCAACCGGAAGTAGTTCCGAGAGTGAGCAGGGGACTAGTGAGGCATTGGCAGGGATGGCTAGGGCGGTACAACAGTTAGCGGAGGTTATGAGGCACCAGACCCCACCCATACCACATTCAGAAACGGACAGAGGAAATGCTCGATTCGCTGAGTTTCGGGGTGTGAATCCCCCAGTGTTTACAGGTTCTGTCGATCCGACAGCGGCAGGGGATTGGATAGAAGAAATGGAGAAGATATTTACTGTGATACAGTGCTCAGATCTACAGCGAATAGAAAAACAGAAAAAAAAAATAGAGGAATAAAAAATAGATATAAAAAAGTGTAATTAAATCAAATTTAACGCAAATCATGAACAATCACAATCAAATCAGATAAATTAAAATCAAATTAAACTCAATCAATTATAATAGGATATAATCCTAATTTAATCGAATAAAATCATACACAATCAATTACCGTTAAACACAAATCATAATCAGAAATTAAATCAATCCATCAACATTAATTACACCCCTATCATCTATAAAAAAAAAAAAGAGAAGAATCGTGCAAGGAAGGGGTTTTTAAAAAACACTGAAAATCACACAGAGAGAGAAGGGGGAGGACCCTCAACTCCAGCGCCGCGCTCCACCTCTTCCCGCGGCTCCGTCGCGGCGGCGCTGGCTCACTCCCTCTGTAGCTAGTGGCACCAGTCTCCCCGTCTTCCACAAAGCTCGCCTCCTTCTCCGACAGCTCCGTACCGCGACGTCTCCCAGAACAGAACCAGCAGCAGCGGCGATGGCGGCTGCGGCAACCTCCCCTCAAATAGTAGCAGAGCCACACTCTCTCTCATTTTACCACCACCACTATCACCGTTGATCACCGTCCCAGCCGCTCATCCCTGGTCATGCCGCTCTTCCTCTGTCTATCTCTGCTGGAGCTCCGCGCGCCTCCCTCCGCCTTCACAGTAGCTCCCTGGCAGAGTGCAGAAGCTACCTCGCAGCCACCTCCGCCTTCGCCGCGCGCACCGGCAAGCCAGACTCCGACCCGCGGCCGCGCCCCGTCGCTGCCTCTCGCTCATCTCTCCCATCCGTCTGGCCGCAGCTTCTCTCTCTCCCGTATCACAGCCCGACCACGCCGCGCCGCCGCCCGACCCCCTACCCTTCTTCCTCTTAACACGGATTAGGGTTAGGGAGGAGAGTGGGCACCCATTTGGTTTGTTGGCTTTATTTCGTTATTCTCCTTCCTGTTTTTTTTTTTGTTCTGTCCTATATGGGTGCGTTTGATTTCAGTTTCTCCGAGGGCAGAGACACTGGGGCACTGAAAAATAGTGTCTGTGACCTGTTTGATGAGGGAGGCGACGGAGACACAGTGCCCCCACTCATTTTGTGTCAACTTTGAAAGTGGAGTCACGGGACACAATACTCGGAGACACAAAATATTTACCTATTACCCTCTTGACCGTCACATTCTATACCCTCTTACACCATGGACCACCACCCTACTCCACCATGGACCGCCACCGATCACCACCGTCGGCCACCTCCATCGGCCACCACCGCCGGCCACCTCTGCCGGCCACCACCGCCGGCCACCTCCGCCGGCAACCACCACCGCCGGCCACCTCCACCAGCCGCCGCCGCCACCTCCGCCGTCGGTCCCCGCTGCATGCCACCACCGCCGCCGTCCAACCTTCGTCGGTCTCCATCGCTCCATTAGAGATAATTTTGTCAACTTAAAATATTTTGTGTAGTGTCCCCCAATTTTTAACAAACACCTAACAGAGACACTAGACACAAAATTTGTGCCCCCAATGTCACTGCCCTTGGTGGCACCAGTGTCTCCGCCCCTGGAGTCACTCCTAACAAACGCAACCTATGTGTGTTGTGTTAATTATTATTATTATTATTATTATTATTATTATTATTATCACATCTTCTTTTGAATTAAAATCATGTCCTTTTGAGTCAAAACAACAACATATAAAATGTTTTTTTACAATTCATAATCTCGTTGTATGATTTAATCATCCTCGAGGATCGCAATTTGTGGGATACTTGTGCGGATTATATCGTCATGTACCCTAAAAATATAATTTTCTTAAATAAAAAAATCTTTTTATAAATAAAATTCAATTAATTTCAATCAAATCAAATCAAAACAAATTTCATAAATTCTTTTTCAATTTATTATTTTGTTGTATGAGATAATCATCCTTGGAATAATAAATTGTGGATTACTTGTGCGAATCATATCAGTATCCTAAAAATATCTTTTTCTAATAATCAAAATCATTTTTTATAATATTCCATTTATTCTCTCTCAATTAAAATTAAATCAGAATTCACAAAATCTTTTTTATTATTTCGTTGTATGAGGTAATCGTCCTCGAAATTTCAAATTTTGTACTTGTGCGAATCACATTGCTCTGTACTCATCATTTTCTAAAAAAATACACAACACACAAGCATTTCCTACATGAACGGTTTAAAGCATTTTCAACGACATCCCACACATCAATATCAATGGATTCTATAAAAATTTTGATCCTACTCTTCCAATAAGCAAAATGAACCCCACTAAACATTGGAGGACGGTTTAAAGCATATCCCTCGGGTAGGATTTGATTGGAGGCCATAACCTTGAGGTTGTTAAGCCTATCACAAGGAACCCGCTCTGATATCACTTGTTGGTCGAAGTGGCCTCTAATAACTCAAGGGGGGTGAATTGAGTAGAAATGACAATTAAAAACTTTTCGAACTCCTTTTATGTATTGATGGATAAAGTGATAAGGTAGTATAAAGATGTGTATGATAAATGTAAATATAACAAGAGTAAGGGAAGAAAAAACTAACACAAAAGATTTATACTGGTTCAGCCACAACCTTGTGCCTACATCCAGTTCCAAGTCTCCCACTTGGATAGTCCACTATAATCTTCACAAGATTACAACACTTGATTGTTCCAAAGGGATACCCCACCCTTCCAATCAAGTAGACCCAAATCAAATTGATTATCACCCAATCACTTTATTTCAATCTTACAATTTGTGAGTAAAGAAAATTCTCATACAAAAACTCTCTGTAAGAGTAAATATACAATTTGATAATTCAATCCTATTATCTCAAAATGAATAGAAAGAATTTGACCACATGAGATTAAAAAAAGTGAGAGAAAGATATTAAAACACTTTTAGAATATGTCTCTCATAATTCTCATTGTTTGGAATTAGAAACCATTGGTATTTATAGAGTTTCAATCATTGTATGCATGAACCAATGTTACTCTTCAAATAAAACTAATTTAACATTTTGTAATTAATTACACCTCTTGCTAACAAGACTCTTATAATTAATTACATCATGCCTTTTCATTCAAATTTAAAATCTTTAAGAGTAAAAATAATTTCCAAACATATTAAAATAATGATCTAATATTTCAAAAGTTATCAAAGATATTTTCCAAAACGTTTTAACGCATAGTTTTGAAACTTTCATTATTTTCATGAAATCATTTAATAAAATCATTTTGTAAACCGATTTCATAAAAATTGTGGTCATTCATTTTATCTATCTTGAGATATACATAATTTAATCTAAATGACCTTACTAATTGATCTTCAAAATATCTTCAATATCTTCGAGATCAATCCATATCAACATCACGTGACTTGATTTCTTTGCTTTTCAAGATAACAACATTTAAACCCTTTTTGACATTATCAAAACCTGTGACATTAAACACACATACAACCACAGTCTCCCCCTTTTTGATGATGTCAAAAACTAATCTTGAAGGGGGTTAGAGCATATAATTAACAATGAAAAACAATACTCCCCTTTAGTGATTGTATTTCAAATATAGACTTTTGAAAAAGATGTCATTATTGTTCAAAGTAATCATAATCAAACTTAAAGTTTTGAGAGAATAATAATATATATATATAAAAAGAAACTTTATTTCTCCCCCTTAAGATAATAATCCTAACACTCATATATTTCTCCCCCTTTTTGACATAATCAAAAAGAAAAGAAAGGAGGTAGCATAGAGTATTAACTAAGAAAAAAATCATCATAATATAACATAATCAAAAACCAAATAGACAATATCACCATCATAATCAAGCATAAACCAAAAACATTAATCATAATAACCCAAGATATATCATCATCAAAGCATAATCTAATAAGTGATATATGAACATAATACCATAAATATCCATAGATCCAAAAGTAAGACAGAATAACTAGAGTCCACAAATACTAAGTCCAAAATACGATAAAACTAATAAAGTCCTAAAAACCAAAGTAATCAGACTAAATACAAGCATTCATAAACACAAGATCGCAATTACTATATACAAATGCAGAAATAATAGAATCAAAAGAAATAAAACTAGAAAGCGTCATCATCATCGGCAGGATCATCGTCAGGAGTGGAAAAGGACGGAGGTGGACGCACAGCGGTCCTCAGATCAGCAAAGTTACGCTCCACTTGAGAAATCCTAGTACCAAGATCAGCCACATCACAATCCACACGGTCGAAACGCTCTGTGGTGTAATGGCGCAAACTACGAATCTCATCAAGAACGTCTTGAACAGAAGGAGGCTGAGGAGACGAGTCAGAAGCGGAGCGCGGAGAAGGAGGAAGCCAACCAGACTTAGGGAACCATTCACCATTGAGATTCATAGCCCATCCCATCTTTGTCAAATCCGAGCCATCAATGCACAAATCATTATTCTTTTCTTTTAAGGATAGCTCATCATCCAAAGATACATGGAAGTGCTGTAAGAATCTAGAAATAAGTGCAACATAGGGTAAAGGCCCTCTAGCACGAGCACTAGACATCCTAGATCTCACCAAGAATCCCTAATCAATTGGTTTCCCATGTTGTATACCCCACATGGCAATTAAGTCAGCTTCAGTCACTTGAGCAATATTGTGCATTGTAGGAAATATAACTCTAACATAAACATAGTGAAGAAGCCTAAAATGCACTGATAGAAGACCTGCAGTAAATATCTGATCAATCCTAGCATTAGGCCTACATGCCACTATTCTAGCTTCATGAGAATTATATTCATCAGCCCAATCACTAGGAATAGCATTGTCTCCACCATACTTAGAACCATCTATTCCTAGACCAGATAAATCAGCAAATAACTTAGGACCAATCACCATACGAGTATGTTTAACTTCCGACTCTAAGGTTCCATCAGAAAGAATAACTAAATTAGAATAAAACATCCTAATTAGTTCAGGGTAATACCGAACATTTTGAGTGAGAAACTGTTCGATGCCATGATTCCTCATCAACGAAGCAAACTCAAATCCTCGAGCTTCAAAGTAGTCCAAATCGACGTATCTCGGAGGCACAACTTCCCGATCTTTGAAGTTGGTGACAAACTCCCGTTCTTGATCGACGGTGGAAAAATACTGTGGCATGGAGAGGACAATGGAGGATGAGCCACTGCTGTGACCACCTCGATTGGAGGAGGACGAACCACCGCGGCCGGAGGAGACAGGGAGGCGGCGACGCTTTGGACCAGAGGTGGAAGAAGGTTCTGCCATTGTTGATGATGACAACAGAGAAAGGTGACCGGAGCCAGGAAGAAGACGATGGATACAAGCGGAGCACAACGACAGAGAACGGCGGCGGAACGCGGCACCGGGGAACAGAAGCAGAGAAAAAGAGAAACAGAACAACGAACCGAAACTTGAGGAAGGAGCCGTTGAGAAGGAGGCTGATAGAGCACCGGAGCGTCGTTATTTCTCCGGTACTCTGGAGCAATTTAGAAAAGGGTTTGGAAAAAAAAGTTTTGTTGCTGAATTAATCTCAATACAAGCTTGGTAGCAAGTAGTAAGACTGACTCAGGTCGTCTCTCAAGGAATCTGTGTGGCAATTGTTGACGTAAACTTAGCAATAAGTAAAAAAAGGGGGGTTTTGGTTTGTTGTGCAAGGAAATTAAATTGGCAAAAGTAAAGGCGATTAAAATAAAGAATTTAAGTGCGAGCGCAAAATAAGTAAATTAGCATGAACTAAAAGTCACTCGAATGTAAAAAGAACAGGATTAAAAACTTGAATTGAAAAGAGCTCAGAAAGTAAAGAAATTGCTGAATAAAAACTTTATATTAAAGAAACGAGGGAGAGATTCAAGGTGAACTCTCCCTAAGAACAAGGTTTGAATGTAAAAGCAACAACTGAAAATAAGGAAAAGTAAAGACAATGAATTAAAATGGATGTTCAGAACAGTAAGCAAAAGCAGGAATTAAAAAGTGCCCAAAACGAAGACGGTGAACGAAGAACTGAGAGCTCTGGAAAATTAAATCCTAAAAAGTAACAGAATGCCAGCACCAGAGTGCATACAAGAGTCAGAGGACTGAAAACAAGATATCTAGAACTGAGCACAAAGGGACTATTTATAAAAAATCCCAACTGCTGCTGTCTTGGGCTGCTGCTGCGTTAGGTCTTCTCGCGCACGATCGCTGGGGCGGTCGCACCACCGCCTGGGCGGTAAGTCAAAATTCGGCGCACCCAGTTACGCGTGCATGACTGCCTGGGCGGTGTGCTCTCTGGCTGGGCGGTTGGTGCATTACTGTGAGCAGTGAGTCAACTTTCCTTGGTTTCCAGACGCAATTTCCAACATATCTTATGATTACCTGTTCCTGAGAAGCCACAATACTAAAAAAACACATCAAATGCACCAGTGGCAACAATTAGAGTAATTAATACGCAAAATGGTACTAATACTCGAAACGGTAATGCAACTCAAATATTGGGTAAGAACCCAATTTAAGCATGATTGAGAGCATACAATTACTCAAGTTATGAGGAGAAATAAGCATGAAAATACGGTTTATCAAACCTCCCCACACTTGAACAATTGCATGTCCTCATGCAACACAGAACCAAGCAATAGATATAGGGTTCTAGCACAGCAGACAACCAAGATAAAAAAGAGGGAAACAAAGCTAGAGTTTACAGACATGGTTAGCAACAGATAATGACAGTAGTGAACTAGTAAGATAATACAAGTTTCCAATTAATATCCACAGACATGTTGGCAATTTCATCAAAAACAAGTAATGAGCAGGAGAATCAGGTATGAATGCATGATCAGAGAGATGCTAAGCCTCACAAGGATATAATTCACTCAATGACACTCAGGTGTATAGGCTAGTCCCTAGAACACACAACACTAACACTCTTCCTCAGACTTGCCAAAGATGAGAATAGCCTCTCAATTCAAACTTGATGCATTAAGAAACATGCCACAGGGTTGTAATGGGGCCAAGGTACAGGTAGGGAAATATGGGAGTGTGGACTGAAGTGGAAATTAAGATCTCATGGTTCGCCTAGTCTAGAAAATAATATATTACATAAGCACAAAGACTGAGAACCAAATATTATATGCCACAAAACCCATTCTTGGCATTGGTAGCTCCAACTATATACAAGGAGCTATAAAAACAACTTATTTTTTTATTTATATTTTTTTTCTTTTTTTTTCATTTTTTTATTTTATTTTATTTTTATTTCTTTTTTTTGTATATATATATAGAGAGAGAATAAGATGAGTTTTTTATTTTCTTTCCTACCAAATACCCAAGCATTGTATACAAACCTTTCACCCCCACCAGTTACCCAATTTTCTTCCTTTGCAAGCATGTAAGAACCCCCAATATCAAGCATCATAACCCCCAAATAGTATACAAAACAAACCATGTTCACTTAACCTCCATAGGGTAATCATTGTTTTTCACTTTTTGGCTTGTAATGTGGCTAATATGAACAAAGGGGAATAAGGCTCAAATTGGCTATACAAGGGTAATTACAAGGGTAGGTCTATATGGCAGTGGGCTGAACAAAAAATAATGCATGAGTCTATCATTTACATCAAGTACAGAAGAGTTGGCTATTTGGCAAGTCTAGGATCGGTGTACCTGTGTGTGTGTGCAATAAAAAATAGTGCTGTTGAAGGCTCAAAACTAAAGGTATACAAGCATCATACATGCATCCATCCTAATTCAAATTGCTCACAATCTAAGAACATATACAACACAATTGCCAACAGTCAACAATTTCAATCAAAACACAGGAAACAAGTATCAACTAATAGTTCACCATCAAAACAGAACCAAAACTACCAGCTAACCAGTCTAGAGTAATAAAAAATCAAAATATTAACTTAATACTAACAACCTAAAAGAGAAAATCAAAACTAATAAGAAAAAATAAAAACAAAAGAAAAGAAAGAAAGTGTTACCCCTCCCCACACTTGGGATTGTCACTGTCCTCGGTGACACAATGATGCACGGTGGAAAGTGGTATGCACATCTGGAGTCTTCAGGTCCAACTGACTCCTCCACATCTTCAGAACTACATTAAGCAAGCAAGCATGGTTCCCAGCGGAGATACCGCCTGGGCAGCCAGCACTACCGCCTGAGCGGTCAATACAACCACTAGGGCGGTCAAGTGCTCCGCTAGGGTGGTCAAGTGCTCCGCTAGGGCGGTCGGCTCGTGCAGATCAGAACTAAGTTCAAAACAGAACATCCCTTTGTGCATTGAGTCATATGTTCACACTTAACAATGCAGGCAATAGAAGTAAAAGATTTCAATTGAAAAGAAAGATAAATATAAAAAGAAATCTAGAAGTTAAAAAAAAAGAAGAGAAAACAGTGGGTTGTCTCCCACCAAGCACTTTGGTTTAACGTCCCTAAGTTGGATGTGTAGAAGCTCCTTTAGGGTGGCTTATGCTTGAATTGATCCAGGAACCTCCAGCATAGCAGCTTTTTCACATTACCACATGGATCCCATAAGAAGTGGATTACCCCACAGAAAGTGATCATCTTCCTATGTCCAGACCCATGAGTCTTGGCCCTTAGATTTCTCCTTGGGGAACAACACCCACCCCTGCAAAAAGCATCCCTAAACTGAAAATTTTCAAGTGAGGAGGGATGAAAATCCTCACAAGAAGGGTTAGAAACAAAATAATTAAAATTAATTAGTATCCAGCAATTCCCACTTCGAGACGGTACCGACTCCCCACAAATAGCAAGGAGCTGAAAGTCAGTCTCGAGGCAAAAATACTCGTGGGTCCCAAGAATGGATAGAGGGACTTCGCATGATGGCTTTGAAACAACTGGAGATGATGGGGTGAAACCTATAATTTCTGCCTCGCGTGCTTCGTCAACCTCTCCTAGTGAAATAGTCTCTACAGCGACTCCCTCACAAAGGGGACTCTCATCCACACGCAAAGTATCCATCGAGGTACCAAGTGGGGGTAGAGGATCTTCATAGACTACTTCCACGTCTGAATCCTCTTCAGCCCGCCCAGTTGGTTCCTCCACCATTGATTTCAAGGTCTCCCAATCCAGTTGCTCAATAACATGACTCTCTTCAACAATTGGTACCTCCGGCTCCTCAAGTGAGAGTGGTTCTGGTGGTGGTGAAGGTGGTAGTGATGGAGGAGGTGGTAATGGTGAGGTAGCCTGAGTTTTCAATAGTCGAATTGCTTCTCCCAAGTAAGCAAGTTCTTCGAGGAGTAGTTTCATCATGGACTTGTCCTCCTCATTGCAAGGATGGGATGACGCAAGGGATTGAGGGGGTTGTGTTGGGTAGAAAGGGTCAAGGGTTGGTTGTTCGGGGTATTCGATTGGGTATGGGTAAGGGTCAGGTTCTTGGTATGTGTAAGGGTCATAATGTGGTTGAGGTTCATAATACTGGTGTGGTGGTGGTAGTTCTTGGTATGGATAAGGATCAGGTTCTTGGTATGGGTAAGGGTCAGGTTCTTGGTATGGGTAAGGATTGGGTTCTTGGTATGGGTAAGGATTAGGTTCTTGGTATGGATAAGGATTGGGTTCTTGGTATGGGTAAGGGTTAGGCTCTTGGTATGGGTAAGGATTAGGTTCTTGGTATGGATAAGGATTGGGTTCTTGGTATGGGTAAGGGTTAGACTCTTGGTATGGGTAAGGATTAGATGTTTGGTATGGGTAAGGGTCAAGATGATTTTTCCAAGAGGGATTATAGGTGTTACCATATGAAGCATTCCCTTGATTGGGGAAATTTGTGACTGCCACTGTAGGGTACTCCTCATCCTCATTTAACAGAGGACAATTATCCGTGAGGTGATTTTCTGCACAAATCTCACATACCTGCTGAATTTCCGACAACTGTTGGCGTTGGCTGAGAGTTAATTCCTTGATGGCATTTTCCATCTCTATCAACTGTTTTGTCAAAGTCCTTTGCTCAAAGGAACCAAATTCATCCGCCCTTTGATACGCGTATGGTGGTGGTGGTTCTTGCATCCCATATCCTGATTGACAACCTACAAAACCATGAGAATTGCGTTCTTGGGAGCCAAAGTAGAGGTTAGTGTTCATGTTAGTTTAGAAATGAAAAAAAGAAAAGAATTTTTTTTTATTTGTTTTTATTTTTTTATTTATTTATTTTTTTCGAACTGACCGCCTGAGCGGTTGTCTAGCCGCTTGGGCGGTTGGCTCGGGAAGAAAATAAATAAAAAGAAAGTTGCAGAAAATAAAAATAAAAGAAAACCAAAATCTTTTTGGACATTTTTTTTTTTGAAAGAAAAAAAACAACACTAGGATTAAAATCAAAAATTGCTTAGATTCTCCGGCAACGGCGCCAAAATTGACAGAGCACCGGAGCGTCGTTATTTCTCCGGTACTCTAGAGTAATTTAGAAAAGGGTTTGGAAAAAAAGGTTTTGTTGCTGAATTAATCTCAATACAAGCTTGGTAGCAAGTAGTAAGACTGACTCAGGTCGTCTCTCAAGGAATTTGTGTGGCAATTGTTGACATAAACTTAGCAATAAGTAAAAAAAGGGGGGTTTTGGTTTGTTGTGCAAGGAAATTAAATTGGCAAAAGTAAAGGCGATTAAAATAAAGAATTTAAGTGCGAGTGCAAAATAAGTAAATTGGCATGAACTAAAAGTGACTCGAACGTAAAAAGAACAGGATTAAAAATTTGAATTAAAAAGAGCTCAGAAAGTAAAGAAATTGCTGAAAAAAAACTTTATATTAAAGAAACGAGGGAGAGATTCAAGGTGAACTCTCCCTAAGAACAAGGTTTGAATGTAAAAGCAACAACTGAAAATAAGGAAAAGTAAAGACAATGAATTAAAATGGATGTTCAGAACAGTAAGCAAAAGCTGAAATTAAAAAGTGCCCAAAACAAAGACGGTGAACGAAGAACTGAGAGCTCTGGAAAAGTAAATCCTAAAAAGTAACAGAATGCCAGCACCAGAGTGCATACAAGAGTCAGAGGACTGAAAACAAGATATCTAGAACTGAGCACAAAGGGACTATTTATAAAAAATCCCAACTACTGCTGTCTTGGGCTGCTGCTGCGCTAGGTCTTCTCGCCCACGACCGCTGGGGCGGTCGCACCACCGCCTGGGCGG
This sequence comes from Aeschynomene evenia, assembly GCA_013621005.1. Taxonomy (NCBI): domain Eukaryota; kingdom Viridiplantae; phylum Streptophyta; class Magnoliopsida; order Fabales; family Fabaceae; genus Aeschynomene; species Aeschynomene evenia. The sequence goes on along the minus strand of RYYW01000070.1, from coordinate 89,470 downwards.
TAAGGCAAAATTCGGCGCACCCAGTTACGCGCGCATGACTGCCTCGGCGGTGTGCTCTCTGCCTGGGCGGTTGGTGCATTACTGTGAGCAGTGAGTCAGCTTTCCTTGGTTTCCAGACGCAATTTCCAACATATCTTATGATTACCTGTTCCTGAGAAGCCACAATACTAAAAAAACACATCAAATGCACCAGTGGCAACAATTAGAGTAATTAATACGCAAAATGGTACTAATACTCGAAACGGTAATGCAACTCAAATATTGCGTAAGAACCCAATTTAAGCAAGATTGAGAGCATACAATTACTCAAGTTATGAGGAGAAATAAGCATGAAAATACGGTTTATCAGAGGCCGTAGAGGAGCAAGCCGGTACGGATGAGAACGGAACAGAGGCGGCGGAAGAATGGCGGCGAGGCGAAGGCAGAGGCGGAGAACACGCAGGAGACGCGTCAGAGCAAAAACAGAGATGGTGAGAGGAGAAGGTGAGAAAAACCAATCAGCTGGTTTTGAAGAGGAGGTTGAGGCGAGATCAATGGTGGTGGTGGTGAGAGGAGCGGCGGTCGGAGGAGGGAGAGATGGTAGAGAGAATGTGGCGCCGGTGAGGGAGTTTCAGAGGAGAGAGAGGGGGCGCCGTTTGAATGAGAGATGGGCGCGACTATTAGCCCTAAATTGCGGGCTCGTAATCGATTACACTTAAGTCGTAATCGATTACAAGGCGGAAAAACTGCACGGAAGGTAGTTTTTAACATTGTTAATCGATTACAATCATATGTAATCGATTACAATTAATAGAAAACACAACAAAAACATAATTAAACTATACAAAACATATATTTAAACATAATAGAATATAAACAAAATTCAAACCACAACTTATTTACATATAGAAACATTTATGAGCATAAAAAAAATTTAACTTACAATATTTTACTCATAAGAGTTTCTCCATGATTTTATGTTTCTAGATACATATGCACTTTAATTATGAAGCATCATATCATGAATTTTGAGTACCAATTGATTCAATTTTCATGATATTCTTGTCTTGTGGCTCACCTACAACACAAGATTTCAAAAATATTTTTGGTACCCATATCGTTTTGGGTCCTTAGGAGTTAGTACAAAATAAAGAATATTTAGGAACCCAGATATGTTTTTCTTTCATGACAATATTTAGTGTTACCATGAATTTCTTTTAGATTATCATTCTTTTCTAAAAGATTTTTAATACAAATATCAGAATTTATATGTACCTCATTGTGATCCTCATTTGTTGTTGCCATGAGACTTAGATTTTCATCTCCATTGTCGGATTCACTTGAGGCTTCAGAGTCACTTTCTTCCCAAGTTATATATGATTGTTTCTTCTTCTCTAATAGCCTTGGACATTTGACTTTGGTGGAGGCCTTAAGAGCAATACGATTCTTGTTCGTGTCACCTTCTTCAATTTGAATAAATCTTGATAACTCTAATTCATGCTCTTGAAGTTTTCCGAACAAGATTGGAAGTGACATTGTTGCGAAGTCTCTAGATTCCATGATAGCGGTGACTTTTGGCTGTCATTCCTTACTTAAACATCTCAACACTTTATTAACCAAATCATCATTTGAATAATGCTTTCCAAGAGATGCAAGATGATTGATTATATGAGTGAATCTAATTTGCATGTGTTGAATGCTTTCCTTGGGATTCATTCTAAATAATTCATATTCATGGGTAAGGGTGTTGATCTTTGATCTCATCACTTCACAAGTTCCCTCATGAACCACATCTAGAGTATCCCACATTTCTTTTGCGGAATGACAATTGGATATTCTAAAGAATTCATCATGTTCTAGGGCTGAGGTGATAATGTTTTTGGCTATTCGATCATAATGGACTTTCCTCTTTTCCTCTTCGGTCCACTCATCTCTTGCCTTCTTTATACTCTTTCCATCAACTATCTTGGTTGGAATGAAAGGACCATTTTCAACGGCATCCCACACATCCATATCAATGGATTCTATAAAAATCTTGATCTTACTCTTCCAATAAGCAAAATGAACCCTACTAAACATTGGAGGACGATTTAAAGCATATCCCTCGGGTAAGATTTGATTGGAGGCCATAACCTTGAGGTTGTTAAGCCTATTGTAACATCCCAATTTATTAACTATGTCATGGACATAATTAACAATTTGCAATGATACATAACACCAAAAAACCCCATGTTTTTTTTTTGAAACGTATATGTAAAATATATTTTCGTAACCCATATAAACGATAAATCGATAGCGAGACTCAAAAGCCATGACCAATCAGATTCAATAGCACGATTAGATATCCTGGATAAGCATCTAGAATAATAATGGAATTTGCCAATAATATAATAAAGGCCCATACAACAATGGCAATGATATTACTATTTCACATAAACATCAGGATGAAAATATAAAAAGCTCAAGTGTATCTGAATCCTGTTTAAATACATACAGAGCAAAAATAAAGGATCTGACATGATCAAAATAGACAAGTCTGAAATCCTGGACCGAATATAAAAAAGAGGACTCAGGTAAACTGTGGTGTTGTCAATACATATGAAAGTGTATGTGTGCACGAGAAGGGGGGGGGGGTTGAATCGTGCAAGTTTTAAAAATTATTTCTTAAAACTTTTACTTAGAAAGCTGTTTTTACTCAGAAGGTAGAATTAAGAGTTTGCAGCGGAAATTGCTTTCTGAGAAGATTGAGTTTCTGAGAACTTAGTCTTTCTGAGAAAGTTTCTTTCTGAGCAATATTAAGAAAATGACTTTAAGTTAGAATTTCTTAATTGCTTTCTGATTTTAATCAATAAAGTTTTCACAAGACTTCTTAATTAAAATCATGGTGAAGTTTTCCTCAAAGATTTATGCAAGTAAAGAGTAAGGGAGAAAAGCTTAACACAAAGAGTTTTATACTGGTTCGGTTATAACCAACCTACTCTAGTCCTCAACCTTCAGTTGAGAATTCTTGGATATTCTTCTTAAAGTGCCTTCCCAGACAACACTGCCTTTACCAAGTAAAGGACTTCCACCACTTCACATCCCGAAGTGGATTTCCTTGCCTCACACTAGAGGACTTCCTTGCCTCCAACACTAGAGGACTTCTTTGCCTTAAACTCTAAAGGACTTCCTTGCCTCACAACAGAGGACTTCCTTGCCTTAATCACTTAAGGACTTTGAACTTTGCCTCAAACACAAGAGGACTTAAAACTGCCTTCAAACAACGAAGGACTTAGCGGTTTTTGGAAAGTTGTTTTTGCTTCGAAAACCAACTACTAAGATTAAGTTACAAACTTAATTTGACCCTTAGTAGACTTCTAGATTTAACTTACAAATGTAAGAATTTACACCAATTCAGAACTAGAAGATTTTGCAAAGTTAGAAGAACAATTTCGTAAAAATTGTCTTTCTGAGGAAGTTCTAAGTTTTCGCAAAATGATTTTCAATTCAACAGAGTTTTGGCACGTTTAATCAAGAGTTTTAGCACAAGAGTTTTGTCACATTGCTCTGGAATTGAACTCATATATATAGGCATCAAAGAGCCGCGAAATTAGAAGCTTTCACTTTGCTTATGTGGCTGTGTCCTTTTCAGAACGGCTCCCTGCTACAGTCAGCGCGAAATGAGGAACTTTTCAAAACTGCACAGTGCGCGTGTTCCCACTTCCTTAGCTAGTTGTAGCGAGCTTTCTGAGACTTCTTGCGATCCCTTGAGTCCAGACCTTTGGTTGCTTCTGGGTTCAACTTTCTGAGAGTTGTACGGACTTCTGAGGCGAACCTTCTGAGGGAAGACCCTTCTGAGAACTACAAGTCGCAAGGTCTTCTGAGACCCTTCTGAGGCGACAGTGTTCTTTCCTCATAAACATGTTTTCACCTTATGCGCTTCTGAGACATCCTTTCTGATATCTTTTGGCGCTATGATTTTGTCAATTGATCTCGAGGCTACTTGATGTTTTGTCTTGGTCTTTGCTCATGGTATTGCAATAATTTAAAGCTTTCTGAGACACTTACCGCACATATTAGCAAAACCTTAAGTAAAATTTGTATACTTATGGCTTACCTTGTTATCATTAAAACTTTCATAACTCTAAGAGAATTATGCCTAATTCTCTCAGAAGGGTTCTGGAGCTTACAATCTCCCCCTTTTTGATGATAACAACTTAAGTCTTAAGATAATAATTTTGCTTAAGTTCAGAAGTGTTTCTGAGTAAGTTCACAACTTATTCAGAATGCACTTTTGCTTTCTTAGTTCTGAGAGAAGGCTTCGTTATTTTCTTAGAAGGCTGTGATAATCAACAGTTAAAGTATGCAATGTATGATCACTGTTTGAGATTATCAATTACATAGCGTGTATTTCATGATGAATATATGTATGAAATTCAGAGATACCAGGCTAAGTAAATCAAGAGATGCCAAATAATAAAAGATAATCATAAAATTAAATAAAACATGAGATGCCAAAATAATGATTTTTCATTAATGGTTTTGTAGAGATACAAAATATTTGGCTCCCCCTAAGTTGTTGCTCCCCCTAAGTTCTAGCCTAGTGTTTACGTATAGCCAATGTACAAAAATTTTATCTCTATTTATCTACTCCCCCTTTGTTATATCAAAAAGGGTGGCTAAGACATAAACGCCATCATTGACTTAGAACTACTGCCTTCTGGCAATGTAGCGTAGCAGCTGGCATATCTCCATGAGAATCTCGCTCTGAGTTGCATTCGGAGCGCATTCTGGAGGTAGTTCAGAGGAAGTAGAAGGCTGTTGAGAAGATGAGGGTTGAGATGGAGGAGGGCGAGAGACTTCAGCCTCAAGTACCTCATCGATGATATCCCTCTGTTGATATTCAGGAAGTTCTTCTTCTTGGACAACTTTGTCTTCAATAGTAGCGAGTTCAATAGAGGGCTGCCTCTGAGTGTCTTCAGAAACTAGAGCAAGGTCTAGATCAGAAGGTTGCCGAGCTGATGGTTGCTCCATAGCACCAGAAGTCTGAGCATCTTCGGAGAGGTTGAAAGTTGAGATCTGGCTGTGTATGGCTTCACTGCCTTTCAACTTCTCAGTTCGACCAAAGAAAGGCCGAAATTGCACAGAGGGCGGGGTGACTACCATTCTTCCCAGCTGAAAGCTGGAACCAATCATCGAGTCCGTAATCGAGAAGGTATGACCTTGTTGATCAAAGGATGTAGGAGGAACCTCTGTTATATCTAGAGGAGGAACCTCTGGGTCCTGCTGAGAGTCCTTCTCAGATAGAGTTCCTTCTAAGGAACTGTGGGCAACAAATGCCTCAACTGCTGCAACTCCGGCAGCCATGGTAGCGTCAGCGCCCACCTCTGAGCTGAGCCCAGTGCTGGTGGTCCCTGGCACTACTTCATGTGTTGAGACATGAGTTTCCTCATGTTCCTGAGGGATCTCAGAAGAGAGGGGACCAACCTCAGAAGTTTGTTTAAGTAAGGCTTCCTCATGCTGTAGTTGTTGTTCTGGTTGCATCTGAGCAGCTTCTGGATTCTCAGAAGGTTGACCCAGTTCCTTCTAGACTTCAAGCATCGTCTGAGCCAATGACTCAGCATTCACAGTAGCAGCCTCAGTTGTGGTTGCCTCAGAAAGTTCCACCATAGAAACCTCAGATGGCTTCTTCTGGGGCGCTTTCTTGGAGCTTCCAGCATCTGGAGTGCGATGCTCAATGCGGAAGCTTGCCGCATCTTCTTCCTCAGAAGAAGAATCAGCAACATTTCCTCCATGCCCCTGAACGTCTTCTCTGGTAGGAGAGACATTCCCAGAGGGGGAGGAGTGATGAGAAGCTTCTGCTTCTTCTTCAGTAGCAGCAATAGCAGCGGTAGTAGTGGTGGTGGTGGCAGCAGCAGCAACTGCTATAATTTCTTTACCCGTCGGCTTCGGCGGGCTCTGTTTCTTAGTGGTTTTTATCCCCACTCCTTTGTGAGAATTTCCCTGATAATTCAAGGAATGCAGGAGTTTAGTTTTAAATTTGGTGGGTTTAAAACCAGCAGCAGAATCAGAAACAGGAATTGAAGTAGAAGAAGATTTAAGAAAGGAAGGTGGAGTTTTAGAGTAAGCTTTTACCAAACGACCACGTTTCTTTTTCCCTTCTGGTGGCACGTCTGGGACTTGGAGAGTTGGAGGTGCTTTCCTCTTTCTGGTCAGGAGTTTCTCAGAAGTTGTTTCTTCTGAGTCTTCAGCGACCTCAACAACCTCAGGTTCCTTCTGAGGAGTCTTCTGAGCTTCTTCAGACGCCATACTCCTTGTCACTCTTGTTGGAGAAGGGTGAGTCACCTTTGGCTGCTTCTTCTTCCTTTCTGAGGGATCAGAAGCCTTTTCCTTTCCTTTCTCAGCCTTAGAGGGCTGTTTGGTGCTAGCAGCTCCCTTGTAAGGCTTTGCTTCCTCCTTCTTTTTAGGTGCCCCCGTCTCTGGTACCTTCTTCTTCTTGATGTTGTTGAAGGTGACCATGGAGAATTTGCTGTGGTTGAAGACGTATTCATAGTCTTCAAGGGGAAAAGAGAAGTGATTTAAGATCTTGGTCAGAAGACTCCCATAGGGTAGACTTGTAAGCGCTCTTTTAGGATGTGCTTGGTGCATCATGTAGTTTAGCACCATCCTCCCAAAATCAACCCTCTCTTTCTTCAGCAGATGGTAAAGTAGACATGCGTCCATGGTGGTGACATTCCCCATGTCTCCAATCCGAGGGAGAAGGGTATGCTGGACAACTGAGAAGATGATTCTGGCCTCTTGCGTAAGATGAGGCACCTTTACGCCCTTGAGTGGTAGACTGTTGCTACCAGTCAGAAGTGTTACCACTTCTTCTTCTGAGTCATCTACCTCCTTGACCCATTCTGGGTCGTCGGCGATGACAGCACCACCATTTAAGGTCTTGAAAATTTTGTTGATGTCAGAGGAGGAGAAGCGGATCTGTTGATCAGCAATCGTGCTCTTGACCCCTTTGTTGGTGAACCTTTCTATTTGCGAATAGAATGCTCTCACCACATTTGGATAACACACGTCCTCTGAGCTCATCATGGCTGGCCATCCAGGTTGCTTGAGGAAGGTGAGTTGAAGTTCATCCACTTGATTGTATACGTTGAAAGGTAGTACCCTTCCCATAGCAAGATTTCTTGGAAGATAAGTCTTGTGGAATAGGGACTGCATCTCCTCATTGTCGTAGAGGATATCTTCGGATACTTCATTGAGGTTGTTTCTCATTAAGCCCTTAATCTCTCCAGAGAAGGCCATTTGGAAGAGAAGTTTAAGTTTGAGAAGAAATGAGAGAAGATAGAGAAGAACAAGAGAGAGAGAGAGAACAAATGAAGATTGGAAAGCGAGGGGAGGATTTGGCAGAGTTTTGGTATGTTTTAAGCGCAAAGTGCTCAAATGGAACAATGCCATGAGTATTTATAGAACTGGCTTGTAACTAGCCGTTTCTGACGCTTATCCAAAAGTTACCGTTGGTAACTTGTTTCTCGGAAGGTACCCTTCTGATAGATGTGGTCCTTCTGAGAAATACTCCTTCTGAGAAATGTTTCAGAAGATCTCCTTTCTGAGGAATGAGTCTTCTGAGAACAAATTTTCTCAGATAGAGTTTTCTGTGTTTTTCTTACTTCTAGCTCAGAAGCTTAGTTCTATTGTTTGTCTCAGAGTCTAAACTAGGACTAAGGGGGGTTTCTAAGAAGAGGTTTTTAATTTCAAAGTACTTAAAAACGTCTTAGATTGAGAAGTCCTTTCAGAACATTGAAACGATCCTCGGGTAAAGGCTTTGTAAATATATCTGAGATTTGATCCTCAGTATTTACAAATTTAAGTTCAATGTCGGCTTTTTGCACATGATCCCGAATAAAATGATGTTTTATATCAATGTGCTTGGATCGAGAATGCTGAATAGGATTCTTAGCTAAGTTGATGGCACTTGTATTATCACAGAGGATAGGAATTTTGGTGTACCTTAATTGATAATCAAGTAGTTGATTCTTAATCCAGAGCGTCTGAGAACAGCAGTTCGCAGCAAATACATATTCAGCTTCAGTAGTTGATAAGGCGATCGTATTTTGCTTCTTGCAAGACCAAGTGATCAAGCATTTTCCAAAGAAGCAGCAATAGCCACTTGTGCTTTTGCGATCGATCCTATCTCCAGCGTAGTCAGCATCACAATATCCTACAACATCAGAAGAACAACCTTTCTCGTACCAAAGACCAAGATTAGTAGTTCCACTTAAATATCGTAAAATTCGTTTAACTGCAGTTAAATGTGATTGCTTAGGCTTAGACTGGAATCTAGCACAGATCCCAACACTGAGTTGGATATCTGGTCTGGAGGCAGTTAAGTAGAGAAGTGAGCCAATCATCCCTCGATAGTTGCTTTCTGAGACTTTCTCACCATCTTCATCCAAGTCAATTGCTTGAGAGGGATGCATGGGAGTGCTCATGGGTTTGGCCTTATCCATTAGAAACTTCCTCAGAAGTTCTTTGGTATACTTCTCTTGGTGGATAACTGTCCCTTCTGACTCTTGCTTGATTTGCAATCCTAGGAAGAATTTTAATTCTCCCATCATGCTCATCTCGAATTCACCTTGCATAAGCTTGGAGAATTCTTTGCAAAGGCATTCATTGGTTACGCCAAATATTATGTCATCAACATAAATCTGGACAATCAAGAAGCCAGAGTCTTCTGAGAGTGTAAAGAGAGTTGTGTCCACTTTCCCTCCTGAGAATCCGTTTTTAAGCAAGAACGAGCTCAATCTATCGTACCAAGCTCTTGGAGCTTGTTTCAAACCATAGAGAGCCTTTGTAAGCTTAAATACATGATCCGGGAATGCATCATTCACAAAACCAGGAGGTTGTTTTACATAAACTTCCTCAGAAAGGTATCCATTCAAGAAGGCAGACTTAACGTTCATCTGATAGAGTTTGAAACCTTTGTGTGCAGCAAAAGCTAGCAACATTCTGATAGCTTCCAATCTTGCGACTGGAGCGAAAGTTTCATCGTAGTCTATCCCTTCTTGTTGGTTGTACCCTTGAGCAACCAATCTAGCCTTGTTTCTCACGACTTGACCGTTTTCATCAAGTTTGTTTCGAAACACCCATTTAGTCCCAATGAAACTTTTGCCTTTGGGCTTCTGAGTTAGTTTCCAAACTTGATTTCTCTCGAATTGGTCAAGTTCATCCTGCATGGCATTTACCCAGCTAGGATCATCTAACGCCTCTTCTATGGAGTCTGGTTCAAGTTCAGAAACCATAGCAAGATTTGTGTAGTTCCTTCTGGTTCTTACGCCACGTTCTGGATTACCCAAGACTTCATTCTGAGAGACGTTCTTTAAGTCTCTTGAGCCTCTAATCCCTTTAGGAGTAGGGTTCTGAGAAGGAGACATAGAAGGTTCTCTTTCTGAGTCATCAGAGGCTTGACCTTCTGAGAATCTAAATTCCATTGCATTTGGAGAAGTAGATTTTCTAGGTTCTGGAGCTTCGATGATGCTACTAGATTTTTCTTTAGTTAGAGATGGTTGTTCCATGGGTTGGAAGTCACTCTCATCATCTATAAGAGTTTTCTTTTTGGCTTTCTCAGAAGAGATGTTGAGTTTCTCAAACTCATCTTCTAAGTCTGCATCTTTCTGAGACATGTCCTTACTAAGTTCTTTGAACTTAATATGGATTGTCTCTTCAACACATTTACTCCTTTTGTTATATACTCTGTAAGCTTTAGAGACTGAGGAGTATCCTAGGAAGCATCCATCATCGGACTTAGGATAAAACTTAGAGAGTTTGTCCTTTGTGTTGAGAATAAAACAAGAAGAACCAAATACATGAAAATAAGAAATGTTTGGTATTTTATTCTTCCATAGCTCGTAAGGAGTCTTTTTCAGAATTGGTCTCAGAAAGACTCGATTCTGAATGTAGCATGAAGTATTAACTGCTTCAGCCTAGAAACCTTTTGAAAGTCCGCTTTCTAAGAGCATTGTTCTTGCCATCTCTTGAAGGCTTCGATTCTTTCTCTCAGCTACTCCATTTTGTTGAGGAGTTCTGGGAGATGAGAATTCGTGAGCAATGCCCAGATTTTCACAAAACTCTTCAAAAGCATGATTCTCAAATTCACCACCATGATCTGATCTAATGGCATGAATGTGCGAATCCTTTTCAGTTGAAACTCTTTTCGCAAATGCTTTGAACTTCTCAAAAGTTTCTTCCTTAGAAGCTAGAAAGAAAACCCAAGTGAATCTGGAGTAATCATCCACTATGACAAGACCATAGCGTTTTCTAGAAAGGGAAGCCGTTCTGGTTGGTCCGAAGAGATCCATGTGGAGCAGTTCCAATGGTTTCTGAGTAGAAATACCACTTTTACTTGGAAAGGAAGCCTTGGTCTGTTTCCCTCTTTCACAGAAATCGCAGGTTGCATCCTTCTGATACTTAATGTTGGGAAGACCCTTAACAAGACCTTTCTGAGAGAGTTCAGAAAGAAGTCTCATATGGGCATGACCAAGTTTCTTATGCCATAGCCATTTGTCTTCTTGGACAGAGACAAGGCACTCCACATTTTGATCCTTTAGATCATCCAGATGGATAACATAGATGTTACCAACACGTCTACCTTCTAGAACGATCTTGTCATTTGTGAGATTAATCACATGACAATACTTGGCATAAAATTCAACCTTTAAGCCTTTGTCACAGAATTGACTAATGCTTAATAGATTGTGAGTTAAGCCATCGACCAACAGTACATCTGAGATTTGGTGAGAGGAATCCTTACCAACATCTCCGATTGCAGTGACTCTTCCCTTAGCACCATCACCGAATCGCACTGTTCCGCCTTTCATGGGCTTGAGACTTCTGAACCAGTGCTTGCTTCCAGTCATGTGCCTCGAGCAGCCACTGTCAAGGTACCACTGCTCATCGTGGTGGTGGAGCAGCGCTTGATGATGTACCTGCAGTCACAAAGTTAACAGATTTAGGTACCCATTCTTTGTTGGGTCCTTGATTGTTAGCTTTCTTGGACTTTTGCCTTCTTTTCTTAGAAGGGTTATGGTTTTGAGAGTCAGAGACCTTTTGTTTGCCCTTTTCAGAAGCACTTGCTTTCTGAGAAGTTTTACCCTTCTGAGAGGGGTTAGTCTTCTTAGAAGGCTTTGCTTTCTGAATTTTCTTTTGAGCCTTCTGAGGCTTCGAGGTTTTTCCTTTTTCCAACATAGGGCATTTTTCAGAACCATGGCCACTCCTAAAACATGCGATGCACGTGCGAGGTGATTTAGTTAAAGATGGATCAATATCATTTGGTTTGAAGATTTCTTCATAACCAAGTCCACTCTTATCCTTGTAAGGTCTTTGACCTCCAAGCAAGAGTGTCATTATTTTTTCACCCTTGACCATCTAAACTAAGTCAGAAGTGAGAAGCTCATTTGTCTTTTGTAATTCTATCAAAGCCAGTTCGGCTTTTTCAACAGTTACAGAAGACATTGTTTCTAAAGCTTGATAGAGATTGTGACTTTCAAGATATCTATTTTTAAAGTCATCTCTTTCAAGTCTTAGGTTCTCTACTTCTTGAATTAGTCTAGCATTTTCAGCTTCTAAGTGTTTAAAAGACTTTCTTAGTTTGCTGAAATTGTTAGCTAATTCGTTTGAGTCTCTCAGAAGCTCTTCATAGAGTTCTGAGATCTCATTGTATGAGTATGAGAGAGGAGGAGAGTTTGGTACCTCTTCTGACTCAGATTCTGTTTCCAGAATATAGTCAGTACCGGCCATGAAGCAGACATTAGGTTCCTCTTCACTTGCTGACTCAGAGCCTTCTTCTTCTGAGTCACTCCATGTAGCAGCCATTGCCTTCTTCTTCTTCTTGGGAATGAACTTCTTCTTTCCCTTGTTCTGAGGGCACTCCGTTCTGAAGTGGCCCTTTTCTCCACAGCCGAAACATATGGCATCAGAAGGCTTTGACTTTCCTTTTCTAGGGGTGATCTCTTTGTCTTTGCTTGGTCTTCTCTTCCAAGCTTTCTTCATTTTCCTTACTAGAAGAGAGATGTCATCTTCATCAGAATCTGAGTTTTGATCGTTTTCAGACTCAGATATTTCTTCAGCCTTTAGGGCTTTTGAAGTCTTTTTTATCTGACTTTTCAGAGCCAGAGCTTTCTGAGGTCTTGAGGATGAAGATGGTCCTCCAAGCAGTCCTTCAAGCTCAATCTCATAAGTTCTGAGTGAACCAAACAATACATCTAAACCCAGCTGGTTTAGATCCTTTGCTTCTTGGATCGCTGTACCTTTGGGCGCCACTTGGTAGAGAGGCTTCTGAGAATTTTCCTCACCATCTCAGCGTTGGAGTAGGTCTTTCCCAAGACCTTTAGCTGATTTATGATGTGGAGAAACCTTATTGACATGTTGTCTATGGTTTCCTTAAGTTGCATGCAGAAGGACTCGTACTTATGCACGAGCATTGATACCTTGGTTTCCTTGACTTCATCATTTCCTTCATGCAGCATGTGTAATCTCTCCCAAATTTCTTGAGCGGTGTCGCACGACACAATCTTGTCGTATTCTACCTTGGGCAAGGCGCAGAGAAGAATGTATTTAGCTTTGAAGTTGAGTTGTATCTTCTCCTTCATCTCTTGAGTCCATTCATCCTTAGGGACTCGTCTTGTATAGGTTCTGAGTGCTGGAGGTGCCACTCCTGGCTCAGCGTCTGTTGCAACTACAACATCCTCTGTAATTATTTGCAGAGGCTGATAGTCTCCATTCTCGATCCTATCCCATAAGTCCAGACTGGTGTGCTTGATGAATAGCGTCATCCTATCACGCCAGTAGTCGAAGCTGTCTCCGAGAAACATCGAAGGTCTGTTTATTGAAGCCCCATCTGATATGAATGCAGCTGGTGAGTTCATATTTCCCTTCGTGGATCTTTTTCCTTGACACTGCGAAGTGCTCAACCCCTTAAGGACCGAGCTCTGATGCCAATTGAAAGTGTATGTGTGCACGAGAAGGGGGGGGGTTGAATCGTGCAAGTTTTAAAAATTACTTCTTAAAACTTTTACTTAGAAAGTTGTTTTTACTCAGAAGGTAGAATTAAGAGTTTGCAGCGGAAATTGCTTTCTGAGAAGATTGAGTTTCTGAGAACTTAGTCTTTCTGAGAAAGTTCCTTTCTGAGCAATATTAAGAAAATGACTTTAAGTTAGAATTTCTTAATCGCTTTCTGATTTTAATCAATAAAGTTTTCACAAGACTTCTTAATTAAAATCATGGTGAAGTTTTCCTCAAAGATTTATGCAAGTAAAGAGTAAGGGAGAAAAGTTTAACACAAAGAGTTTTATACTGGTTCGGTTATAACCAACCTACTCTAGTCCTCAACCTTCAGTTGAGAATTCTTGGATATTCTTCTTAAAGTGCCTTCCCAGACAACACTGCCTTTACCAAGTAAAGGACTTCCACCACTTCACAACCCGAAGTGGATTTCCTTGCCTCACACTAGAGGACTTCCTTGCCTCCAACACTAGAGGACTTCTTTGCCTTAAACTCTAAAGGACTTCCTTTCCTCACAACAGAGGACTTCCTTGCCTTAATCACTTAAGGACTTTGAACTTTGCCTCAAACACAAGAGGACTTAAAACTGCCTTCAAACAACGAAGGACTTAGCGGTTTTTGGAAAGTTGTTTTTGCTTCGAAAACCAACTACTAAGATTAAGTTACAAACTTAATTTGACCCTTAGTAGACTTCTAGATTTAACTTACAAATGTAAGAATTTACACCAATTAAGAACTAGAAAATTTTGCAAAGTTAGAAGAACAATTTCGTAAAAATTGTCTTTCTGAGGAAGTTCTAAGTTTTCGCAAAATGATTTTCAATTCAACAGAGTTTTGGCACGTTTAATCAAGAGTTTTAGCACAAGAGTTTTGTCACATTGCTCTGGAATTGAACTCATATATATAGGCATCAAAGAGCCGCGAAATTAGAAGCTTTCACTTTGCTTATGTGGCTGTGTCCTTTTCAGAACGGCTCCCTGCTACAGTCAGCGCGAAATGAGGAACTTTTCAGAACTGCACAGTGCGCGTGTTCCCACTTCCTTAGCTAGTTGTAGCGAGCTTTCTGAGACTTCTTGCGATCCCTTGAGTCCAGACCTTTGGTTGCTTCTGGGTCCAACTTTCTGAGAGTTGTACGGACTTCTGACGCGAACCTTCTGAGGGAAGACCCTTCTGAGAACTACAAGTCGCAAGGTCTTCTGAGACCCTTCTGAGGCGACAGTGTTCTTTCCTCAGAAACATGTTTTCACCTTCTGCGCTTCTGAGACATCCTTTCTGATATCTTTTGGCGCTATGATTTTGTCAATTGATCTCGAGGCTACTTGATGTTTTGTCTTGGTCTTTGCTCATGGTATTGCAATAATTTAAAGCTTTCTGAGACACTTAGCGCACATATTAGCAAAACCTTAAGTAAAATTTTTATACTTATGGCTTACCTTGTTATCATTAAAACTTTCATAACTCTAAGAGAATTATGCCTAATTCTCTCAGAAGGGTTCTGGAGCTTACAACATATACATGTCAAAGAGAGTGAAATCCCACGCAGGGGTACAAAAGACTCCATAAAATAACTTATAAACAAAAAGGTAAAGAGGTTAAAGGTCAGCTGCACGTCAGTTGAGGTGGTCACGGTCAATGCCTCATCTACTAGCACTCCCGGCATCCTCGCTCATGTCTGAGCCCGTGGTAGGGGAAGGCGCCTCAGACTCCACCATGATGTAATCAACGTCCGGGCAGGAACCTGCCGAGTCATCACTCTGGTAGCCCTCATCCTCCTGTGGATCTGACTCGATCGACTCCGAAGTGGGAGAGGGTGGCGGAGGTGGCGGTGGAGAGGCAGGTGCACGAGCCGGCGCTGGAGCTGGAACAGGAGCAGGGGCAGGAACAGAAGTAGGAGCAGGAGACATGTAACACCCTAATTAAATAACCTCTTATGCTTAAGTCATAAGATTTCATTTAACCAAGGGTCACGTCTTAATCTCAAAGCTTACATATTTTCTTTAAAATATGTTACACGGAAAATACATGAGATATTTTTTTTTTGTAGAATAACGCGAAAATAGGGGCAACGCAATATGATATCGTAATAATAGCGCATACATATAGTATCCAAGATAATATCCCATCACACAATGTCATACAACATAAATATAGTTATGCCGATCATTATGATTCGGACTTTAATACAATCCAATAATAATATATTAATATACTTAAATTGAAATGAGAAAACAAATGAACATCGTAGCATATCTTGAAGTGGTACTTCTTCTGCATCCATGTTTTCTGGTTCGTCTGGAGACGAAAACGGAAAGGGGTGAGTATTCAAAATAATACTCAGTAGGGGTAAAAGTGCAAGGTGTCATCGTTTTTCGTTCCAAGCCCCTCAGGTTTATTTTTGAAATAAGCGGAAGCATACAAGTTCGTTTTAATTAATTCCAAAATCGTGGGGTCTCGAGGCGACATCAATTTTACGTGCTTCTTACATACATAATACATGAATGCATCAATTCAAATAACTTAGATAAAGCATTCCATTATATTCAAATGACTCATAAGACTTTAAGTAGCATACAATGAGTAAATTTAATCTTTAATCCATCTTTTATAGCATTGTGCATCCTCACATAACTTGTTTCTCAATTATAGACATAATCCCCTAGGTTATGAGCTCATACCTTAATATAAGGGAGTAGAGGGGTAATATACCTTCCCTTACCAATTTTGGATTGGTGACTGAAGGCTTAGCTCACCTTCCCTTACCGATCCGAATTGGTGACCGAAGGTTTAACTTTCTTATGTTTCAATTAAAATATCACTATTGTTCACATCATCATGCACAACAACACATTGAATATCACATTCATTCACGTTATCAAGCACATAAGCATCATAAACATCATCATCACTATTCCATTAATTATATTTAGACAGATTTGACATAGTTTAGTTAGAAAATCACCAAAATTAGAGGACAATGAATTAAACCTTAAAATTTCACGAGAATAAACTAGATTGATAAAAAAAACACTTCCAAGAAACCAAAATCTAAAATAATTTTTATACAGGGACAAATAAGTTTTACAATTCTATTGTTGATAAGAAATGTCTGGACTACATTCAGAATTGACATACTTTGATAATAAATCTGAGGTAATTAGAAAATAACGAAATAGATCTTAAAAATTTTTGAGGATAAAGTAGACTAGTTTTTATAACACTCCCAGGAAATAGAATATAAAAATAATTTATAGCTAGAGAGAAATAAATTCTGCAATTCAGCTTACTAAAAGAACAATTGTGCTGTTGGACAGAACTGATACACTAACTTCATAGATTTTTCTGTATTAATATAGAAATGATATATCCATGAAATTTTTTGACAGTCGACCTTCATGTCTTAGGATTCTATAAAATTAATTTTTTAAGGTTTCATTAAGTATTGTATTTTTAATTAATTTTGGAACACTGCCTATGCAGAACAGAAACTGAAATTCATGCATCAACTTTAAAAATACATTTCTCTCAAAGTATAAGTCACAAAAATATGAGATTTGTGGGAAACTCTTCGTCCTTGAATTAGCTTTCAAAAAAAATTAAAATCAATATAAAATATTAACTTTAGAAAAAGAAACAAATTGTTTAGTAAAATTGGTCAGATTATGTAATATGAACATAAACATTTGATCATACAAATATAAGGAAGTGCCCCTACCTCTAGTGTAGACTTAAAATGGACTTTGAGTGCTTGATAATGATAGAGAGTCCTTTGATCCTTCCTTACTAAGTGCTTGTATTGTGCTCCTACTTGTGATGAGTGAAACTTGTGTGCTTGATTTGAGAATTCTTGAAAGTGAAGACTATATGTGAAGCTTTATGTATCTTAGGTGAATTAATGTGTTTGTAGGTGTTTGATCTTGTGTTTGGTGATAGAGGTGGCTAGTTTATGACTATAGTAGGCTTAAGAAAATAATTCTATAATGAACATAACTCATAAGCTTAATTAACTAAAGAAAGAAAGTAGTGTTAGTGAAGTGTTTGTGATGAAGGAGATGAAATGAGTATTGTGAGTGAGAGTTCTTGATGTGTCTTGAATGGTTATGACTTGTGGCTATTTATAGATGAATTTAGGTACCTAGAGGCTGCTCAAAATATTCATTTATCTTCATTTATTGAGCACAAAAAGATAAAATGCCATGTGAAGATGATATGATGAGTCATGGTGAAGGTGATCATGTTAGGTATGTTCTTGGAGTTTTTTGATCAATTCATTTTCTTTTTTTGAGTGGGAGACAAGGATAAATGGCACCTAAATGATGAAAGGATGCTGGTGGGAGTAAAAGTAATGGTGGTGGTGTCTCCATGAAAGGATAATGAACAAAATAATGGTGAAGATGAGACTTCATGTGCAAATTTTCGGCCATGTTATATACATTGAACATAGTTTAGTAAATTAGGTATATCTTGAGCTACAGATATTGGATTTAGATGATTCAATATGTGTTGGAAAGCTAAGAGAAATATCTACAACTTTTATGAAGACACAAAAACCGAATTCTAACCTATAAGGCCTGAAAATTTCGGTGCAATCAAGTGGGCAGAATAGAAAGACTAAAGTTATAGTGCACTTGCATTAATAACTCAACTTATTATTATTATTCTCATAAAATCTTCATTATCATCATCATGATTCATTTCAATCACTTATAGCTCATCCACAAATATATAATCATATAACTCAACAATCACATATTTAATCACACATAATTATACAATAAACATAGTCAATTATGAAAAATAAAAATTGGGGCGTTACAAGCAGGATACCTCGCAGTAAGCTCTGGGATAAAGAAGCGATGTACCCCCGAGATAGTGGATGCAACTATGACCGCACCGGTGGCCGGCGTGTAGCTGGCCCAAGCGAAATCAAAAGTCTCGTGGCGCGGCGGGGGCGGCGGCGACTGCTCCATCTAGAATCGAATCATCGCAAAGAGAGCGTAAGACAGAGATGTCTTAGTGAGTTACCTTGAGCACACGGATCTACGTGCTCGATGTTATCGATTCTAGCTAGTCAAAGTAATACTTGCATCAAACAAAACTTTAATTTTCTCAAAAACTCAAGTGCTTACTTTGACTAGACCAAACAACTTAATGATCCGTCTCTAAGGGGAAACCTAAGAATCCTTCTAAGTTCTCGCGGTTCCTTCAATATACAGATAATGCTCACCCCTCTCATATATCATTACAGCCGACCATATCAGTTTCATACTTGTGGTAATCACCACATCAGACTCTAACAGCAAATATACATTATTATACAACAAGCCACCACTTTTACATCGTTCATATTAGTAAAACACACATAAGGACACTTCAAATTAACATATCCAACTTTGAGGCGTATCCGAATACACCCACCTCCTAGATACCCTCTAATGGCATATTCGAATACACCCAACTCCTGAATAGCCAAGGACGGCATACTCGAATCCACCCAACTCCTAAGTAGCCGATAACAGCGTACTCGAATCCACCCATCTCCTAAGTAGCTGAGAAAGGCGTACTCGAATCCACCCAACTCCTAAGTAGCCATAATAGCGTACTCGAATCCACCCATCTCCTACGTAGCTGAGAAAGGCGTACTCGAATCCACCCATACTCCTAAGTAGCCATTAAACACTTCAATCTTCCAACTCAACACAACCACATGAAACATGTACAAGTCTCTACATATCCAGCTTAATAATCAATTAACTTTCAACATCATAGCAGGTACTTTCAAAACTCACAACTAAGTATCTCATCAATCATAATTCACAATTCAATAATTCTTAGCTTCGCACTCTTAAAGTCTTAAGCATGTACATCGATTTCTTAGTTACATGTACTTTACAAATTCCTGTATAATTTAGCATGCACATATAATAGTCAAACATTCATTACAACCCTTAAAGAATCGCTCTACGAACATCAAAATTCACCAACTCAACATTTAACACATAACACGATTATTCAACATCCTTAAATTTCCCTCATGAGTACTACTCATGGTAACACTTTATTTTCAAACGTATGATCCTTTCACAAGAGCATTTTCAAGTGTTCTCAAAATCTTTAATAACACGAAACCATCCACTTGCATATATAAATAATCACAAGGCTAGGGAAATATTTAAGCCTCACATAGTATATTAACCCCTTAATCATTATTTGAAAACTTGTACTTGAAATAAGATGAAAACAAGTGAATTTTTATTTTTCTGGTGCAGGGGATTGATCCTCAGGGGTCTGGGATCGATCCTGGGTAAAATTTTTCCTCCCGGGTAAAATTTTGCCCAGGGGATCGATCCTCAGGGGTCTGGGATCAATCCTACTTTAAATTTTGCAGAAAACTCATTTTCGCAGCACGGGGATCGATCCTCTCATAGTGGGGATCGATCCCCACTTGAAATTTTCCTAAGATAGCAAATTTTTAACATGGGGATCGATCCTCCAATGGTGGGGATCGATCCCCACAACACAGATTCTGCAGAAAATGCAGAAATCGTGTTTTAGCTCTACTCTCACCCCAAAACTCACACCCAACCATCCAAAACACTTAGAAATCATACATCAATCATACATACACATATAATCAGTATCCAAACTCAATATCTCAGATTATTACACAAAAAGACAACCCATTTTCACACATGCATGCATCAAACATTAAAAATCAAGAACACCCATGAGCTCCATTCATCACCTCAGCTAGCTATGGTGACATGCATGGTGGAGCTCGAAATTTTGAGCTCAAAATCAACAAGATATCAGAGACAAACAGCTTTGGAATGATGAAGAATCAGAGGAAAAGAAAGGGGTTGGTAACTCACTTGAATGCTTGAAGAAAATGCAAAATGGGTAGTGTTGATGGTGATTTTTCTTGCTCCCTAGGTGCTGGCCGAGAATGGTGAGGGAAAGGGAGGAGAGAAAGCTTTTGATGGTGTGTTTTGAGGAAGTGAAATTGTGTTCTAAGTGGGGGAGGTGGTGGCCGAGAGTTTTAAAGGCCAAAGGGGTGAGTGATGTGTTATTTTGTGTTGTTTTAGTGTTAAATGTGTTTAGGTGGTGAGTATGAGTATGTGTTTGAGTATGATAGTGAGTAAGAAATTGCAACTAAATTTTGTGGTGAGAGTCTAATAAATTTTGGAAAGCTCAGGGTCCTAAAAAGTTGCTCCGGTTGTGTTAAGGATCGAGCTCAGGTTCTCTCTCAGGTTACTCAATTACTCAGTAAACATCTAATATTTAAAATAAGGAAATGACATATAATCGTTACGAAAATTTCCTTAATATTATGAGACTCTCAATAAGTCCAAAATAATTATCTCGCTATATTATTAATTTCACATTATTTATATTTTAAAAGGATTTTTCCTGAAAATCGTAAAAATGCGAAATTTAATAATAATAGCTTTAAAATCATAACTTTCCAATATTGGTGGGAATATTTTCTAATTATTTTCTAAACACCAATTTGGGACTCTCAATTTAAATATTAAGGTCTCAACAAAATTTTTATAATGATCATTACCCCTCTCAGGGGTTCTCTAGCTCGTACAATAATAATATTAAGTTTGCCTTGCTTCTCAAACAAACTTGAATTATTATATAACACTTACTCACGCAAAACAAATACATGTACACTTATATACATTAATACATATGCACACACACACACACACACACACACATATATATATATATAGAGGGGATGCATCTAGTGAGAATGCTAAAATTACATGAGAGTGAGAGGAGTAAATCTTGACCATAAAATCATCCATGGATGGTCAAGATTAAAAGATTTTAAAATGTCACATGATCACTTAAAAAAGTCACATGACTCTATGATCTAATCTTGACCATCCAATAAGATCCAATGGTTCATATTTATTACTCTCACTCTCAACCCTCTCACTTGATATGTCCCCTATATACAGATATACAAATTTTTATTCACAAGACATAAATATGTACACATACATATATGCAATGTTATACTCACGTAAGCACCTTTTTCATTTTAATATACCCCATATAATTATATATATATATTACTTCAACGTATATATATATAAATAAACTTAACACCGGTTTTTCTCCTGAGTAAGGAAATTTACTTAAATCCAAACACATACACCGTTCACTTTGGTTCTGGAAAATATATCTATCTCAGACAACACCACATAGCTTGTTTCATCATCAAATATTAATCCTCATCAAATAAAATTAATTAACCATATATTTTATCACCATATATATAGATCTACTCACCGGGTATCGAAATTCGCACCGGCAACTGAGAATACACAGAAGCAGGAAAATCCCGAATTACGGGTGTTACACCTATCACAAGGAACCCGCTCTGATACCACTTGTTGGTCAAAGTGGCCTCTAATAACTCAAGAGGGGGGTGAATTGAGTAGAAATGACAATTAAAAACTTTTCGAACTCCTTTTATGTATTGATGGATAAAGTGATAAAATAGTATAAAGATGTGTATGATAAATGTAAGAGAAAACTAACTCAAAAGATTTATACTGGTTCGGCCACAACCTTGTGCCTACATCCAGTTCCAAGTCTCCCACTTGGATAATCCACTATAATCTTCACAAGATTAAAACACTTGATTGTTCCAAAGGGATACCCCACCCTTCCAATCAAGTAGACCCAAATCAAAGTGATTATCACCCAATCACTTTATTTCAATCTTACAATTTGTGAGTAAAGAAAACTCTCATACAAAAACTCTCTCAAAGAGTGAATATACAATTTGATAATTCAATCTTATTATCTCAAAATGAATAGAAAGAATTTGACCAGATGAGATTAGAAAAAGTGAGAGAAAGATGTTAAAACACTTTTAGAATATGTCTCTCATAATTCTCATTGTTTGGAATTAGAAACCATTGGTATTTATAGAGTTTCAATCATTGTATGCATGAACCAATGTGACTCTTCAAATAAAACTAATTTAACATTTTGTAATTAATTACACCTCTTGCTAACAAGACTCTTGTAATCAATTACATCATGCCTTTTGATTCAAATTTGAAATCTTTAAGAGTAAAAATAATTTCCAAACATATTAAAATAGTTATCTAATATTTCAAAACTTATCAAAGATATTTTCCAAAACGTTTTAACGCATAATTTTGAAACTTTAATTATTTTCATGAAATCATTTAATAAAATCATTTTGTAAACCGATTTCATAAAAATTGTGGTCATTCATTTTATCTATCTTGAGATGTACATAATTTAATCTAAATGACCTTACTAATTGATCTTCAAAATATCTTCAATATCTTCGAGATCAATCCATATCAACATCACGTAACTTGATTTCTTTGCTTTTCAAGATAACAACATTTAAACCCTTTTCGACATTATCAAAATCTGTGACATTAAACACACATACAACCACAAAAGTTCATATCATCAAAAAGTTGCAAGATAGTTCTCTTAATTTGCAGCAAGGGTGTTGCATCTAAATAGTTTAAAATACCTCCCTATCCTATGTGCTTATTAAGATTCTCATTGGTTAAATCCTCAAAAATTGGAAAACCAATTCTAGTAAATTATGATTATGTGGTCCTTTAAGAATTTCATGAGAAAGATAACAAAAGGATATCCCTCAAAAGTCTCTAAAGAAATAGATAAGAACTTGGCTTATAGAAATGATACCTTTGAGAAACAAAGTTGTTGGAGAAGAGCAAGAGAACTAGTTACCTCTCTAGAAAGGTAATCAACTCATTTTCTCTATTTTATTCTCTAATGAACTTCTTGAATTATTTTGATAAATCTCCTTAAAAGCTCTAAAGCATTTACAACAAACTTTCTGATTCAGAAAATGATATTTCAAAACTTTTCATTAGAAAGTAAATCTATATGAGAAGTTAAAACTTGAGAAACTTGATTTGAAAAAATATATTCATCAAGTAGTATATGAGTTTTGGAAAAAGAAGTTTTTAAAAGTAATAAGAAATTGTAGTTTCACAAGACTTTTGAAAGTTAATTAATTTCTGATATCATCTTTTTTTTCAAAAGCCCAGAAACTTTGTGAATGAAAATAATAAAGAGGAGATTCCTATGAAAATAATTCAGAAAATTATTTATCTATATATCTTTTATAAATAAATTTCATAAGAGAAAGGTTGTAGAATGAAAAAGATCAATGCAACTAACAAGGAATGATCCAAAAGAGATATGGGTACAAAAAGTTAATTACTCTATGGATACGGGTACAACTTTGCAGGAAAGATAAATGAGAAGAATATAAGTATGTCTAGTTCAGAAATCTGAGGTAGGAAGAATAAATCAATTATAGAAATAAATCACTTATGCCGTGAAAGAAAGTCTGCTGATTACAAAGCTTACAAATGGAGCAAAATGATCTGAAGATAAATATCATAGTCTTAGGACTAAGAAAAATATTAGGGTAAACCCCAAATTAGTCCCTGACAATTTTTCATGTGGACAAGTGAGTCCCTAACAATGAGAATTTTACAAGTGAGGACCTGACAATGTTAAAAATTGGACACCTGTTAGTCCCTAAGCGGTTTCCATCCAAGGGAGGATGACATGGCACACATGACAAAAATAAATAACTCATTTTAGTCTCTGCAATTACAACACATACCAGTTTGATCCTTAGCACATTTTGGCACAATAAAAAGATTCAAACACCCTCCTCACAACTCTTATTTCTCTGTTTCTCTCCTTCCCTCAAAACTTCATTTCCTTTCAAATATAACTGAACAAAATCTCTCCCTAAAACTGATAATATACATACATACATATATATAAAAGTCATACATAAAAAAAAAAGAAAAAATTGAAGAACCATTTCATTACATATATAAGACATTAGAGAAGAACTTTGAGTTGAGAAACAAGCTTGGATATGAGAGAAAAATGGAGCTTGTAAGGAAAATGCACTAACTTTATACATAATTATTCAGTTCTTATGCGAGAAGGATAAACACAAGAGAGAAACTTTGCACACTAAAAGTTATTAAACCAGTAAAAGCGGTATGTATATTTGCAGATGTGAGGTGCAGACAATCGATCACTTATTCTTTAGTTGTATCTTTTCTTGGAATATTTGGGCGGAAATATTCAATTGGTGGGGAACCCAAGTCTGCCTACATTATGATGCTTGGGTGGTGTTTAAAGAATGGGTTAGAATGAATTTTAGGGGCAAGGAAAAGGATCTGTGGATATCTATTTATTATGCTGTCATATGGAGTATTTGAAGACTTAGAAATAAAATGGTTTCTGAGATCTGGAAACCAAATTGGGAAGTTGAAATAAGATGTATCAAATTGGCTGTGGGCTGGTGGGTCAAAGGCTGACATGTAGTCCAGCTCCTTTTCAGGAGGACTCCATTATTGCAGAGCTTCGAAATTGGAGGTGCTGGTTGAGACAAGTTTCCAAAGCAAGGAATCAAAGAACAAGCATCGTGCAGATGAAAACGATTCAAGGTGTTTAATCATTGAGGAAGTGGAGATATGGTGTTTTGTGATGGGTGGGGTATATTAATCTTGATGCTGATATGCTGTTATATGTGTGTGGTGCAGGACTAATCATGATTTTATTTATATACTTGTCATGAGAGATCTCTATTTTGGAGGTTGTTTGATGTATTTTGGATTATCACTCCTAGAACTTTCCCTCTGTTCTTTGGAAGTTCTGTTATCAATCGAAAAAAAAACTTTATGATATACTTCCTCTATTTATCAATAAGTGTGACATATTTATACTGCAATATATCAAGACACAATTATCTCAAAATAAATTTAAAAAGTCATCAAATATATAATTTTGTTAAATTTACTTCTTATTTTAGGGAACCAAAGAAAGTAGTGTGGTATTATTGATGTAGCTAAAAGCGTCGTTAATTCTTTTAACTACAATCAATTTAGAAATTAAGAACAAGTTCCCAAAAAGGTATTGAATTGAATAACTATAGTAGTATAGCTAGTCAACCCAAGTCGTCTCTCAAGGAGACTTATCTCATTGATCTAATATGTATAGTATATGTAATGTTGGGATTGTGTAAGAAGTAAATAAAGGTATGAAATTAAAAGGAAACAACAATGCAAGAAAAGCCTTGGTGTTGAGACATGCATAAACCATATTTTCCCTATCCTAAACCCACTTAAGCATTTTATCAAACACCTTGCAAGCAACTTACACATGTATAGGAATTATTCAACCAAAATGATTTTGATCCAAACCAAATTAGTAAAACTATCCTAAGCACATGCAAACCTAATTCCCAATCAAGAATTATTCCCAATCTCCTAGCTAATGGGCATAAAATGATAATCCTCACTCAACACCCAAAAACACTCAAATGCACAATAATCTCCCAATCAAGAAACTAAAATGCATTCAAGATACAATCAAAATAAGCAAGCATGAATCCACACAAACAAACTTTAATTGCATTTGGAACCAAGAAATATGGAAGCTAGAGCAAGAGACAATTAATAGGTTTCAAGATAAAGTATGATTCTAGCAATCCCAACACCAAGAACAAAGAAACTACTCAACCATAATTAAAGCAAGTAAGAAACAAGAAATTAAAGCAATAACAAAGATGGAAATGAAAATAGAAATTAAATTGAACTTGGAGAATTGTATGTAAAGTGTATGAAATATGTAAAGAGAAATTTAAAGAGAACTTAGAGAGAAGGGAGAGCTTCTCTCTCTAAAATTCTAATCTAAAAACCTAATAAAAATGACTAAAAGAAAGAGTGTCCAATTCCCCAATCTGAGATGGGATTTGTATAGACATAAAAGCAAATTTAAATTACTAAAAAACTCATGCACTAAACCTTTACAAACATATAAGACAAGGGTAAATTGGAACTTGCACAAAATGTCATAACTAAGACAACTCAGCAATGTGTAGTTTCTGCCCGAAATATTGCAGCTAGTTTTTGAAGCCTTTAATGAACTCTTTTGGCCTCGAGCTCTGAAGCAAAGTTGTGGCTCTATGTCTCCGCTTTCCACAGCCACAAAATCTTCCAATTCCAGCAAGTGTAGCTCGAGATATTGCAAAAACACTGAGTGCTGCTCCAGAATACTGTCATAGACGCTTCATTAACTTTGAGTCCACTTATGAGCTTCTTAGTGACCTCAATTGCTTTCGAGCTCTGAATATGAAATGAAGCCTTGTGTCGTAGCTTTACAATGCCACTAAAATCAAGTGATTCCAAAATCTGTAGCTCCAGTTCCAGCCTCTGCAACACTGGCTGCTCAGGAATGTTGCTCCAGAATTCTGCAGCAAGCTTGAATCCACTTGAAGCTCCAATTTGAAGTCCTTATGCTTCGAATCAGCTTTTGTGTTCTTCATGAAAGTTGTAGACCTGTGTCTAAGCTTTCCAACAAGACAAAGAACACAAAATTCAAGTTTCTAGAACTCAAGTTATAAGCCAATTACAGAACAGTGTTGAAAAGAACAAAGTGCTGGAAAAATGCACAAAGCTCCACATTAAGTTCCAAATGCCAAATATGATGCAAAAGTGGTCAATTAGGCTCAAGAGTGGTTAATTGGCATGCATACAAAGAAGATTAATCAATAAAGATTATGTTCTATCAAATTCCCCCACACTTAGCCCTTGCATGTCCTCATGCAAGACTAAGCATAAAAAAAAATAACCAACAAATGAGAAGGAGGGGAATCACAAGTTGTTACTTGAATTTCAATGAATGATCAAAAGTGCTTTGGCTCAAGACCAAGGAAACAAGTGAGGTAGCAAGAGTATCCAACAACAAAGCATTTCAATACCAAGGAGCACAACATCACAAGCCAAGCAAAATCCCTTAAAATGCATAGGTGAAATGTAAGGACCTCAAGGGAGTGTCTATGCTCTCAACTCACATATATAGTGGGCTTGTCTTCCTCTCAATTCTCTTGTTAGACCAAGCATTTGGCGTAGGCTTGCCAAGACTCTAGATCTCCACTACTAGCATTCAATGCACCCAAGAATCACGAGGTCTTTGTTTTGGTTGTAATGAGGCCAAGGTTAAGGTGTGAAATGTATGGATAGGTGAGCTAAAGGACCCAAGAAAATTAGACTAGCATTGGTTATGTGGGTCTCAATCAAACACAAGGGGAAATTCAAAGCACACAAAAGCACAAGCACAAGAGCTCTGCTCCTTTCTTGCACTTTGAACCTTTAAATACTCAAACATGAGGTCTTTGACCTTGAATTTACTTTGCTTTTGTGTGCTTCTCTTCATTTGCTCATATTTTTTTTTTCAATTACATATTAATTACATACGATTCCAACCATTTTTCATATCAACACATGCATCAAGATGTCCCTCCCCCACACTTAAAAGTTTGTCGTCCACGACAAACCCCCACACTTAGACTCAAGCAAACAAAATGATAAAACCAATACTACTCCACTTTCCTAAGGTAGGGTGTAAAATGGTTTTTCACTTTTTAGGCTAAAGATGAGCTAAGATAAAAAAAATGGGATATAAGGCTCAAAGGGGCTTGCAATGGTATTGTTGAGGGTGGCAAATATGACCGTGAGCTAAAGAAGAAAAGTGCCTCTATCACACTCAAGAATGCATATGAAACGTAGCCTAAATTAAGAGATAAGGCAAACCCTAGAACGACAAAGTCACAAGAGATACACACATCAAGAATGGAATGACATGTAATGTGGCCACCCAATAAAGGCTATAAACTCACAAGGTGCATATCCAAACACAAATCATCTATACAAATTAAGATCAATCACCAAGCAAGAATTAAAAACTAGATGAAATGCAACAATGTTGGAATTCTAACCACCTAAAAATGATGAATATCTCAAGCACAACACTTACAAAGCAACAAAGAAAGACAAGGAACACACAAAGTGAACCTAAACTACCTAAATATAACTCCTAACACATGGAAATGCAAACAACAAGACTTAAAACAAGAAACTCAAGAACAAGTCTCTAATTCAAACAACCAAACAACCTGAGCTATCTAGCAACATGTGAAAGTTTACCTAAACATGCTTTATTGAATTTAAATGCAAAACATAAAGTAAAAGAAAGTTGTAGAAACTCCCTCAAGGCGGCTTGTGCTTGAATTGGTCCAGGAGCTTCCACCAAGGAGTGCTCTCAATGCCTTCGCCCGGATCCCATAATAAGCAAACGAAACCACGGAGCATGATCCTCTTCTTGTCTCCGGACCTATGCATCTTGGCCCGCAATTTGATCCTTGGGGAATGAGAACTCCCCTTTGGCCAAGCATCCCAAGAGCAACCAATTTCAAGTGAGGAGGGATGGTGAACCTCACTAGAAGCCTTCACATGGACAAAGCAAAGAGGCTTTGGTTCCCAAGATGCCTCAAGTTGAGAAGATGTTGACTCCCTGCAAATGGCTAGGAGTTGTGCATCCGTATTAAGGAAGGCGTACTCATGGCGAGAGAGGGAGAGTGGGCTTGAACCAAAGAAAATGAACTCGAGCGAGGGTTGGGAAGGCAATACCGCAACACGAACCGCTTCACATGGCCCTAGGGTGAAATCCTCCAATGAAGAAGCTCCTGCAGAAGCCTCGACACAAAGAGGAGAACTCTCCATAATTCCACTTCTTTTTTCCTCACATGGTAGCGGCGGTGGGTCCTCGTACACTATCTCATCATCATCGGAGTTCTCCTCGACATCCACTCCAAAGTCACCATCCAAGGGGTCACGAGGCTCCAAAACATAAAACATCTCAATGGGTGAAGGCTCATGGAATTGTGAGCAATCCTCCACAGGAATAGAGGGTGGTGAAGGTGGAGGTGGAGGCTCCTCAACTACCCCAGCTAGCTCTTCCACCATGGACTTCAAGGTTGTTCAATCCAATTGCTCCAGAGCATAATCCTCCTCATGTGGTAGTGGTGAGAGTGGTGATGGCGGTGCATGTGACAATTGGGGTGAGGGAGAAGGTTGTGGGTTGGATAATGGTGATGGAGATGAGGGTAATGATGCTTCTTGGTTACTAGAGGGTGTGGTTTGAGCATTCTCCAATTCCATAAGCTTCCTTTGCATTTCATCTTGTTGGCGCAAGAGCTCTTCATTTCGTTGCTTTTGCTCCCTAAGAAGCTTTATGATTTGGGTCATTGTGGAGCCTTCTGCCTCATTACACTTAGAAGGAAATGCAAGAGGTTGAGATGAGGAAGATGGGTCTATGGGTGGTGGGGTTGGATTTTCGATTGGGTATGGGTATAGAGTGGGCTCATGATAAAGGTACGGAGATGGTTCAAGGTAAGAGGGTGGTGGTGGCTCATAATATGGTTGTTGATAAGCATCATTGTATGAAGGGTGTGAGTAAGGGTTTGGGTGTGGTGATGGTTGAGTGTATGATGGTGGGTATGGTGGTGAGGTGTAGGTTTGTGTGTATGGTGGTGGAGGTGAAAAGAACTCATCATCTAGCCTCCTACATGTTTCCAAAAGCTCATCCAACTTGACATTATCCTCAAGAGACAAGTAATATACCTCACATGGAAACCCCATTGCCATATTCATCATATGAGAAACATTTAGCTCCAAAGTAGGTACCGTGGCCAACTCATGAAGAGTATTCATTATCTCTGCCATTTTTCGGTCCACCTCTTGTTGAAGGGCCTCACCAAATGTCATATTCTCATTCCCTACATAGCCATAAGAACAAGAATCTTGGGCACCAAAGTAAGTATTAGTATCCATGTTAGTTTCAAAATACGAAAAAATATGAAAGAATGAAAGTAACAAAAGAGAAAAACAAGAAAGAAAAAAAAATGTTAGAACATATTAACACCTAACACTCCTATGTCCTCAACACCACCAACCCTCTAGAACGCCTTTAGTTCCTTAAGGTTCTTCCATTTTCGGTTAAAAACGTTCTAGCGGTGGATCAGGGTGCAACCGAGTCATCCATAGATAGCATAGAAGGTGTAAGAGACATGAAAAACAAAATAATGCAGAAAAATTCTGCACTAAACCAAAAAATGCAGAATTTTTATTTTGTTTTTGTGTTTTTGTGTATTTTTGAATATAAAATAGTAATAACTATGCACAAAGATCAAATCTTAAGCCTCCCCGACAACGACACCAAAAATTGATGTAAGCTAAAAGCGTTGTTATTTTTTTTAACTACAATCAATTTAGAAATTAAGAACAAGTTCCCAAAAAGGTATTGAATTGAATAACTATAGTAGTATAGCTAGTCAACCCAAGTCGTCTCTCAAGGAGGCTTATCTCATTGATCTAATATGTATAGTATATGTAATATTGGGATTGTGTAAGAAGTAAATAAAGGTATGAAATTAAAAGGAAATAACAATGCAAGAAAAGCCTTGGTGTTGAGACATGCATAAACCATATTTTCCCTATCCTAAACCCACTTAAGCATTTTATCAAACACCTTGCAAGCAACTTACACATGTATAGGAATTATTCAACCAAAATTATTTTGATCCAAACCAAATTAGTAAAACTATCCTAAGCACATGCAAACCTAATTCCCAATCAAGAATTATTCCCAATCTCCTAGCTAATGGGCATAAAATGATAATCCTCACTCAACATCCAAAAACACTCAAATGCACAATAATCTCCCAATCAAGAAACTAAAATGCATTCAAGATACAATCAAAATAAGCAAGCATGAATCCACACAAACAAACTTTAATTGCATTTGGAACCAAGAAATATGGAAGCTAGAGCAAGAGACAATTTATAGGTTTCAAGAGAAAGTATGACTCTAGCAATGTAAGACCCCAAAATCCTAATCATGCTTTTATCAGAGGATTTAGTGAAAATCACTTCGATCAAGGCATAATTGGGATATAAGTGTATTAGGATGTATTTTTGACATGTATGATTGACTAAATATGTGTTATGTGTACTATGTGGAAAAATGTGTATTAGAAATGGTAAGTGCATTTCATAAGGTTGAGAAGTTAGTAATATACAAAATTGAGTTAGGAATGATGATCTAGCTAGGGAATTTAAGAAATAAATGGTAGTTCTAGTAAGAGTATGTTTGCACAAGTGTATAAGTACTAATAGGAACTGTTGGAAATGGTTTGGAGTGAGTTAGATGCTTTTTAGAATTTTTGGGAGTATGTTGCTGCTGTTACTGTCATGTAGCAGTACTACGTCGCTAGCGGCCAGCTTAGCTCGCTAGCGGATGAGTCGGTAGAGGTGCCTCGCTAGCGTCAGTAAAGAAGCGCTAGCGGGTAATGCGGTAAGAGCGGTCGCTAGCGACCGTGAAAAACGCGCTAGCGACCGGCTCGAGGACAGAACAACATTTCTGCAATTTTGCATTTTTCAAGCAAGCACCTCATCTTTTTATTATTTCTCCTTACTCCCTCCGTCCCTAAACACTTCCTTCACCTAGAGGTAAGCTCCCCATCATCAGAAACACAATCCTAAACTCCCAAAACACTTCCAACCACAACCCTAAACCTCCATAACCTTCAAACCACACAAACCTCATCACCACTCCACTCCAAACTCAACTCACTCATAAACTAACCCCATATTTGAGTTTCTCATCTCATCTCCTTTATTCTGAACCGAACATAACTCATCAGAGGTCATAGGAGTGTCATCATCATCATCAAGAGCTAGATAGATTGTTAAACAAGTAGCTCAAGGAAGAACAAGGTGATTCTTGTTGTTAGAGGGTTAAACTACAAGAGGTAGGGGTTTAGATTTATGTTATAATATGTATTTGTGTGTTTTCATGCATAAAGATCGGTTAGAAATCATTACTTGCTCGATTATGTTTGCTGTTATGAAACTGTTACAGATGCAGAGTCGGGATACGCGCTAGCGGCCAAATCATAGCCGCTAGCGGATGACTACGTGCTAGCGACCATAAATTAGGCGCTTGCGAGAAGTCGTGCATTATTGGACGCTAGCGGCCACAGAGGACGCGCTAGCGGCCATCTTGCAGAATTCTGCAGAATTGTTTAAAATGTTGAAATTTTGTGAAATTGTATTTTAATGATTTCTAACCCTTTTTTTTTGGATCTAAATTTCTGTAACAATTTCACCATATATGTTTAAAGCCGATAATGGTGATTATGAAAAGAATC
The DNA here is from genome assembly GCA_013621005.1 of Aeschynomene evenia. Lineage (NCBI taxonomy): Eukaryota > Viridiplantae > Streptophyta > Magnoliopsida > Fabales > Fabaceae > Aeschynomene > Aeschynomene evenia. The sequence continues at coordinate 57,339 of RYYW01000070.1, read as the reverse complement.
AAGCAAATTAAAAAGAAAATGATATGTAGATGCAATTATGTGCAAAATGATATGTTTTCAAGTGAATTATGTAATAAGTATGTTATGAGTAATTCATACTTAAATTCCAGTATATGATATTCAGTGATGAATGTGTTTACATATTGTAATGCTATGACGAGTCAAAATATGATATTGTTGAATATGAAAGAAAGGCAATAGAAGATCAAGTAAGCATTTGTAACCTTCGGTCACTAGTGTCGTCAGTAAGGGAGGGTTTGCAACATCGGTCACTGACATCACTGGTAAGGGAAGGTGAGAAACCCTCTTTCCCCGTGTGTCTAGTAGATATGAGCTCATAGTCTTGGGATTTGGTGATGTGGAGGTAGAGAGAGATAAGAGGGTTAATGCCAATATCAAATAAAGGTATAAAATGCACATATCAATGATAAGTCTATGTATATGTACTAATCAAAAATTAAATAAGTAGTGATGCTTTCAGATATATAATATATAATATATATATTATATATTATATATATATATATATATATATATTGCATACATATTAACCAAGATGCATTTAGGTAAGACACTCCGGATATAAATTGATTTATGAAATTCCCAATAATGTAAATCTTGCATATTACACTGTTTTTATATTAAACCGGAGTGATCCCCCTACTGAGTCCGTGGAGCTCACCCTATTCCACCATTTTTGTTTTAGATACAGACAGGGGTGCCGGTACATCTACAGGTTAAATGCTTCGGAGCATACATGGATTTACAGCTTGGATTCCCAAAGACTTAGGATATTAGCTTTACTTCCGTTTATGCCTTGTATTTATACTTTATGACTTTTGTCATCTTTTTGAGAACCTTTAAGGAAATTTTTAGTGGCTGTACAAGCTTATGATTTTCATAAAAGTTCACCACTATATACTTATATTATCTATGATAATTATGACATTACGTGTATCTCAGATATTGTAATACTTTACTATGTACATGTGGGCCACCGTTGTATAATCTGATGTTATGTATATACATGAGTAGTTCTTAGAATGATATAATTATTCATATCAGTTAATCCGCACAAGCCGAGTTTTTAAACTTCCGATTTCTTTTGAAAATCAAATTGGCCCTATTTTCCGCGCATTACTACTTTACTCAACTTTAATCTCTGAAAACAAGATGTTAATTTCCGATAATTAACTCAATATGACTTAAGTATAAAGAGGTAATTATTAGGGTGTTACATTTTGGTATTAGAGCGGGTCGAACCTTAAGGCTTGGGGTTATGGCCATCTATGCTTTTGTTGCATAGTGCGATAGTGTTATGCTTATAGCTGTGTAACATGAGCATGACTTGTCTGTTTGGGACATAGGTAGTTGTATGTGCATAATGTGATTATGGAGACTGATCACCTCTGTGATTATGTTGGTGTGTACAGGTACTAAAGGCACCAAAAAGACGACAGGCGAGACAAACTGCGAGTAGTTCAGATGGCGACCAAGGAACAAGTGAGGCCTTTGCGGGAATGGCAAGGGCGGTTCAGCAACTGGCGGAAGTTATGGGCCGCCAGACCCCTCGCACACCACAGTCAGAAACTGACAGGGGAAATGCCTGATTTGCTGAGTTCAGAGGGGTAAATCCCCTAGTGTTTACAGGTTCTGTCGATTTGGCAGTTGCAGGGGAGTGGATCGAGGAAATGGAGAAGATCTTTACAGTGGTGCAGTGTTCAGAATTACAGCGCACTGCTTTTGCCACTTTTATGCTGCAACAGGATGCTGGAAATTGGTGGAGGGGAGAAAAGGCCAGAATGGATGTTGCGGGGATTCCTATTCCTTTGCATAGGTTCAAGGAAATGTTTTATGATAAATATTTTCCCAGGTCCATCAGAGAGGTGAAGGAACGGGAGTTCATGAATCTGACTCAAGGAAAGATGTCCGTTGCAGAGTATACTGTTTAGTTTGAACACCTCATTAAATTCTCAGAAATGTTCAAAGGCAATCCAATGGAGTCTTGGAAATGTATGAAATACAGGAATGGGTTGAATCAGAAGATGCAGAAAGCAATGAATCACCTGCAAACTGATAGTTATCCAAGACTAGTAGAGGCTTGCAGGGTTCATGAACAAGCACGCCAATCAGATGGTAGTACCTCGACGGAGACTTCTAGGAGGAGTTTGGCACCACAGGCTCCTCAGTTCAAAAGACAGAATTTTCCACCCCGTCAGTTTCCCTCCCGACCTTTCAGAGGCCCAAATCGTGCTAGGCCTCAACAAGGACCACCACCACCACGTCAGGCTATGATTCCTAGAGCTACAGAGACACCAATATGCCCCCAATGTAATAAAGGACACAAAGGGGTTTGTTTTGCAGGGCAGAATGTATGCTACAGATGTGGCAAGCCAGGCCACATTGCCAGAGATTGTCGTCAGTTCCCTCAGCCGCAGACCTCAGCTGCGACCCCCTCCAGGCCTCAGCACCAGGGAAGAGTCTTTACAGTGAATGCAGAGGATGTTGTCCGGTCAAATGAATTAATAAGGGGTAAGTGTAAAGTTAAGAATCAAGAATTAGTTGTACTTTTTGATTCGGGAGCTACACACTCATTTATATCATATGAGCATGCTAGAGAGTTGCATTTACCTATGTGTGAGTTACCATATGATTTGCATGTGTCCACACCTACAGCGAAACCTATAAGTACAAACATTGTCTGCACTAAATGTCAATTCATGTTAGGGGATAGGTCGTTTATCTTTGATCTTATCTGTTTACCTATGTCAGGTTTGGGTGTAATTCTAGGTATGGATTGGTTATCAGTAAATAAATTCTTATTGGATTGTCATGCCGAGTTTGTTATATTCCACGATACCTCCAGTATACCTAATCCTGAGTCACCTACAGTTTCTTTTAGTTTGTCAGTACATCCTGTGGAGTTAAGTCAAAGTGGGGTTACACATAAAGGTCTTGTATTCCTTGCCTCAAATGATGTGGAAACTAAACTGAGCCTAGACGCCATACCTGTAGTAAGAGAGTATCCAGAGGTTTTCCCTGATGACATACCTGGGTTTCCTCCGTCCAGAGAAGTAGAGTTTAGTGTTGATTTAATTCCGGGAACAGGGCCTGTCTCTATGGCCCCTTACCGGATGTCACCCAGTGAGTTGAACGAACTTAAGACCTAGTGTTGTTTGTCAAGAAAAAGGATGGGAGTATGAGGTTATGTATAGATTACAGGCAGTTGAATAAGGTGACAATAAAGAATAAGTTGAAAGTGTATGTGTGCATGAGAAGGGGGGGTTGAATCGTGCAAGTTTTAAAAATTGCTTGTTAAAACTTTTACTTAGAAAGCTGTTTTTACTCAGAAGGTATGATTAAGAGTTTGCAGCAGAGAATGCTTTCTGAGAAAATTAAGTTTCTGAGAACTTAGTCTTTCTGAGAAAGTTCCTTTCTGAGAAATTTTAAGAAAACGACTTAAGGTTTGAGTTTCTTAAAAGCTTTCTGATTTTGATCAATAAGGTTTTCACGAGACCTCTCAATTAGAATCGTGGTAGAGTTTTTCTCAAAGATTTATGCAAGTTAAAAAGCAAGGGAGAAAAGCTTAACACAAAGAATTTTATACTGGTTCGGTTATAACCAACCTACTCCAATCCTCAACCTTCAGTTGAGAGTTCTTAGATATTCTTCTTAATGTGCCTTCTCAGACAACACTGCCTTTACCAAGTAAAGGACTTCCACCACTTCACAATCCGAAGTGGATTTCCTTGCCTCACACTCGAGGACTTCCTTGCCTTAAACAATTAAGGACTTCCTTGCCTTAAACACTTAAGGACTTTGAACTTTTCCTCCAACACCAGAGGACTTAAAACTTGCCTTCACACAAAGAAGGACTTAGCGTTTTTCGAAGGTTTGATTTGATCAAAAACAACTACCAAGACTAAGTTACAAACCTAGTTTTACACTTAGTAGACTTCTAGAATTAACTTACAAATGTAAGAATTTACACCAATTCAGAACTAGAAGATTTTGCAAAGTTAGAAGAACAATTTCGTAAAAATTGTCTTTCTGAGAAAGTTCTAAGTTTTCGCAAAATGATTTTCAATTCAACAGAGTTTTGGCACGTTTAATCAAGAGTTTTAGCGCAAGAGTTTCGTCACATTGCTCTGGAATTGAACTCATATATATAGGCATCAAAGAGCCGCGAAATTAGAAGCTTTCACTTTGCTTATGTGGCTGTGTCCTTTTCAGAACGGCTCCCTGCTACAGTCAGCGCAAAATGAGGAACTTTTCAGAACTGCACAGTGCGCGTGTTCCCACTTCCTTGGCTAGTTGTAGCGAGCTTTCTAAGACTGTTTGTGCTTCCTTGAGTCCAGACACTTGGTTGCTTCTGAGTCCAACTTTCTAAGAGTTGTACGGACTTCTGAGGCGAACTTTCTGAGGGAAGACCCTTCTGAGAACTACTAGTCGCAAGGTCTTCTGAGACCCTTCTGAGGCGACAATGTTCTTTCCTCAGAAACATGTTTTCACCTTCTGCGCTTCTGAGACATCCTTTCTGATATCTTTGCGCTGTGATTTTATCAATTGATTTCAAGGCTACTTGATGTTTTGTCTTGGTCTTTGCTCATGGTTTTGCACTTTCTTAAAGCTTTCTGAGACACTTAGCGCACATATTAGCAAAACCTTAAGTAAAATTTTATGCTTATGGCTTACCTTGTTATCATTAAAACTTTCATAACTCTAAGAGAATTATGCTTAATTCTCTCAGAAGGGTTCTGGAGCTTACAATCTCCCCCTTTTTGATGATAACAACTTAAGTCTTAAGATAATAATTTTGCTTAAGTTCAGAAGTGTTTCTGAGTAAGTTCATAACTCATTCAGAATTCACTTTTGCTTTCTTAGAAACTAATTTAGCTTTTTGAGAGAAGGCTTCGTTATTTTCTTAGAAGGCTGAGATAATCAACAGTTCAAGTATGCAATGTATGATTACTGTTTGAGATTATCAATCACATAGCATGTATTTCATGATAAATGTATGTATGAGATTCAGAAATACCAAGCTAAATAAATCAAGGGATGCAAAAAAATAAATAATAAAAGATAAGCATAAAATAGGTAAAACATGAGATGCCAAAATAATGATTTTTCATTTATGGTTTTGTAAAGATACAAAAGATTTGGCTCCCCCTAAGTTGTTGCTCCCCTTAAGTTCTAGCCTAGTGTTTACGATAGCCAATGTACAAAAATTTTATCATTTATTTACTCCCCCTTTGTTACATCAAAAAGGGTGGCTAAGACATAAACGCCATCATTGACTTAGAACTACTGCCTTCTGGCAATGTAGCGTAGCAGCTGGCATATCTCCATGAGAATCTCGCTCTGAGTCGCATTCTGGGCGCATTCTGGAAGGAGTTCAGAGGCAGTGGAAGGCTGTTGAGAAGATGAGGGTTGAGATGAAGGAGGACGAGAGACTTCAGCCTCAAGTACTTCATCGATTATATCCCTTGTTTGATATTCAGGAGGTTCTTCTTCTTGGACAGCTTTACCTTCAATAGCAGCAAGTTCAATGGAAGGCTGCCTTTGAGTGTCCTCAGAAACTAGAGTAAGATCTAGATCAGAGGGTTGCCTAGCTGATGGTTGCTCCATAGCACCAGAAGTCTGGGCATCGTCGGAGAGGTTGAAGGTTGAGATCTGGCTATGCATGGCTTCAATGCACTTCAACTTCTCAGTTCGACCAAAGAAAGGCCGAAATTGCACAGAGGGTGGGGTGACTACCATCCTTCCCAGCTGAAAGCCGGAACCATTCATGGAGTCCGTTATCGAGAAAGTGGGACCTTGTTGATCAAAGGATGTAGGAGGAACCTCAGTTATGTCTTGAGGAGGAACCTCTGGTTCCTTCTGAGAGTCCTTCTCAGATAGAGTTCCTTCTAAGGAGCTGTGGGCAACAAATGCCTCAACTGCTGCAACTCCGGCAGCCATGGTAGCGTCAGCGCCCACCTCTGAGCTGAGCCCAGTGCTGGTGGTCCCTGGCACTACGTCATGTGTTGAGATATGAGTTTCCTCATGTTCCAAAGGGATCTCAGTGGAGAGGAGACCAACCTCAGAAGTTGGTGCAATTAAGGCTTCCTCATGCTGTAGTTGTGTTTGTTGTTGTTGCATCTGAGCAGCTTCTGGAGTCTCAGAAGGTTGATCCAGCGCCTTCTGGACGTCGAGCATCGTCTGAGCTAATGACTCAGCATTCACAGTGGCAACTTCAGTTGTGGTTGCCTCAGAAAGTTCTACCATAGAAACCTCAGATGGCTTCTTCTGGGGCTCTTTCTTGGAGCTTCCAGCATCTGGAGTGCGATGCTCAATGCGAAAGCTTGCCGCATCTTCTTCCTCGGAAGAGGAATCAGCAACATTTCCTCCATGCCCCTGAATGTCTTCTCTGGTGGGGAGACATTTCCAGATGGGGAGGAGTGATGAGAAGCTTCTGCTTCTTCTTCAACAGCAGCAGTGGTAGCAGCAGCGGTGGTGGCAGCAGTAGCAGTAACTGCTACAATTTCTTTACCCGTCAGCTTTGGCGGGCTCTGTTTCTGAGTGGTTTTTATCCCCACTCCTTTGTGAGATTTTCCCTGATATTTCAAGGAATGCAGGAGTTTAGTTTTAAATTTGGTGGGTTTAAAACCAGTAACAGAATCAGAAACAGGAATTGAAGTAGAAGAAGATTTAAGAAAGAGAGGTGGAGTTTTAGAGTAAGCTTTTACCAAACGACCACGTTTCTTTTTCCCTTCTGGTGGCACGTCTGGGACTTTGAGAGTTGGAGGTGCTTTCCTTTTTCTGGTCATGGGTTGCTCAGATGTTGTTTCTTCTGAGTCTTCAGCAGCCTCAACAACTGTAGTTTCCTTCTGAGGAGTCTTCTGAGCTCCCTCAGAAGCCATACTCCTTGTCACCCTTGTTGGAGAGGGATGAGTCACCTTTTGCTTCTTCTTCTTCTTTTCTGAAGGATCGGAAACCTTTTCCTTTCCTTTCTCAGCCTTAGAGGGCTGGATGGGACCAGCAGCTCCCTTGGAAGGCTTTGCTTCCTCCTTCTTCTTAGGTGCCCCCGTCTCTGGTACCTTCTTCTTCTTTATGTTGTTGAAGGTGACCATGGAGAATTACTGTGGTTGAAGACTTATTCATAGTCTTCAAGTGGAAGGAGAAATGGTCGAGGATTCTGGTCAAAAGGCTTCCGTAAGGTAGACTTGTGAGAGCCCTCTTCGGATGAGCCTGGTGCATCATGTAGTTGAGCACCATCCTCCCAAAATCTACTCTTTCCTTCTTCAGCAGGTGGTACAGCAGGCAGGCATCCATGGTGGTAACGTTCCCCATGTCTCCAATCCGAGGGAGAAGGGTGTGTTGCACAACGGAGAAGATGATTCTAGCCTCTTGCGTGAGATGAGGCACCTTTACTCCCTTGAGTGGTAGGCTGTTGCTACCAGTCAGAAGTGTCAAGACTTCTTCTTCTGAGTCATCTACCTCCTTGACCCATTCTGGGTCGTCGGCAATGACAGCACCACCATTCAAGGTCTTGAAGACTTTGTTGATGTCAGAGGAGGAGAAGCGGATCTGTTGGTCACCAATCTTGCTCTTGACCCCTTTGTTGGTGAACCTTTCTATTTGCGAATAGAAAGCTCTCACCACATTTGGGTAGCACACGTCCTCGGAACTCATCATGGCTGGCCATCCAGGTTGCTTGACGAAGGTGAATTGAATTTCGTCCACCTGATTGTAGACATTGAGAGGCAATACCCTTCCCATGGCTAGATTCCGTGGGAGATAAGTCTTGTGGAATAGGGACTGCATTTCCTCATTGTCATAGAGAATATCTTCGGATATCTCATTGAGATTGTTTCTCATTAAGCCCTTGATTTCTCTAGAGATGGCCATTTGGAAGAAGAGTTTGAGTTTTGAGTAGAGATAGAGAAGAACAAGAGAGAGAGAGCAGATGAAGATTGGAAAGCGAGGAGAGGTTTTGGCAGAGTTTTGGTAAGTTTTGAGCGTAAAATGCTCAAATGAAACAATGCAATGAGTATTTATAGACATGGCGTGTAACTAGCCGTTTCCTGTCACTTATGCAAAAGTTACCGTTGGTAACTTGTTTCTCGGAAGGTACCTTTCTGAGAGAGAGGTGGTCCTTCTGAGAAACCCTCCTTCTGAGAGATGTTTCAGAAGATCTCCTTTCTGAGAGATGAGTCTTCTGAGAACAAATTTTCTCAGATAGGGTTTTTCTGTGTTTTCTTACTTCAAGCTCAGAAGCTTAGTTCTATTGTTCGTCTCAGAATCTAAACTAGGACTAAGGGGGGTTTCTAAGAGAGAGTTTTTAAATTTCAAAGCACTTAGAAACGTCTTAGATTGAGAAATCCTTTCAGAACATTGAAATGATCCTCGGGTAAAGGCTTTGTAAATATATCTGAGATTTGATCCTCAGTATTTTACAAATTTGAGTTCAATGTCGCCTTTTTGCACATGATCCCGAATAAAATGATGTTTTATATCAATGTGCTTGGATCGAGAATGCTGAATAGGATTCTTAGCTAAGTTGATAGCACTTGTATTATCACAGATGATAGGGATTTTGGTGTACCTTATTTGATAATCAAGTAGCTGATTCTTAATCCAGAGCATCTGAGAACAGCAGTTCGCAGCAGATAACATATTCAGCCTTCAGCGTTGATAGCCGCGATCGTATTTTGCTTCTTGCAAGACCAAGTGATCAAGCCATTTCCAAAGAAGCAGTAGCAGCCACTTGTGCTTTGCGATCTATCCTATCTCCAGCTAGTCGGCATCACAGTAACCTACAACATTGTGAAGAACAACCTTTCTACGTACCAAAGACCAAAAGATTAGTTAGTTCCACTTAGATATCGTAAAATTCGTTTAACTGCAGTTAAGTGTGATTGCTTAGGCTTAGACTGGAATCTAAGCACAGATCCCAACACTGAGTTGGATATCTGGTCTGGAGGCAGTTAAGTAGAGAAGTGAGTCAATCATCCCTCGATAGTGCTTTCTGAGACTTTCTCACCATCTTTCATCCAAGCCAATCACTTGATGAGGGATGCATGGGAGTGCTCATCGGTGTTGGGCCTTATCCCATCAGAAACTTCCTCAGAAGTTCCTTGGTATACTTCTCTTGATGAATAACTGTCCCTTCCGACTCTTGCTTGATTTGCAATCCTAGGAAGAATTTTAATTCTCCCATCATGCTCATCTCGAATCACCTTGCATAAGCATAGAGAATTCTTTGCAGAGGCATTCATTGGTTGCGCCAAATAATTATGTCATCAACATAAATCTGGACAATCAAGAAGCCAGAGACTCTGAGAGTGTAAAAAAGAGTTGTGTCCACTTTCCCTCTTGAGAAATCCGTTTTTGAGCAAGAAGAGCTCAATCTATCGTACCAAGCTCTTGGAGCTTGTTGAGACCATAGAGAGCCTTTGTAAGCTTGAATACATGATTCGGGAATGCATCATTCACAAAACCAGGAGGTTGTTTTACGTAAACTTCCTCAGAAAGGTATCCATATCAAGAAGGCAGACTTAACGTCCATTTGATAGAGTTTGAAACTTTTGTGTGCAGCAAAAGCTAGCAACATTCTGATAGCTTCCAATCTTGCGACTGGAGAGCGAAAGTTTCATCATAGTCTATTCCCTTCTTGTTGGTTGTACCCTTGAGCAAACCAATCTGGCCTTGTTCTCTACGACTTGACCGTTTTCATCAAGTTTGTTTCGAAACACCCATTTAGTCCCATGACACTCTTGCCTTTGGGTTTCTGAGTCAGTTTTCCAAACTGATTTCTCTCGAAATTGGTCAAGTTCATCCTGCATGGCATTTACCCCAGCTAGGATCATCTAACGCCTCTTCTATGGAATCTGGTTCAAGTTCAGAGACCATAGCAAGACTTGTATAGTTCCTTCTGGTTCTCACGCCACATTCTGGATTGCCAAGACTGTCATTCGAGAGACGTTCTTCAAGTCTCTTGAACCTCGATCCCCTTTAAGAGTAGGGTTCTGAGAAGGAGACACAGAAGGTTCTCTTTCTGAGTCATCAGAAGCTTGTCCTCTGAGAGTCTAGGTTCCATTGTATTTGGAGAAGTAGGTTCTCTAGGTTCTGGAGCCTCGATGATGTTACTATATGTTTTTTTCTTTAGATGAAGAGGATTGTTCCATGGGTTGAAGTCAGTCTCATCATCTATAAGAATTTTCCTTTTGGCTTTCTCAGAAGAAGGTGTTGAGTTTCTCAAACTCATCTTCTAAGTTAGCATCTTTCTGAGATATGTCCTTACTAAGTTCTTTGAACTTAATATGGATTGTCTCTTCAACACATTTACTCCTTTGTTATATACTCTCTGTAAGCTTTAGAGACTGAGGAGTATCCTAGGAAGTATTCATCATCGGACTTAGGATCAAACTTAGAGAGTTTGTCCTTTGTGTTGAGAATAAAAACAAAGAAGAACCAATACATGAAAATAAGAAATGTTTGGTATTTTATTCTTCCACAGCTCGTAAGGTGTCTTTTTCAGAATTGGTCTCAGAAAGACTCGATTCTGAATATAGCATGAAGTATTAACTGCCTCAGCCCAGAAACCTTTTGAAAGTCCACTTTCTAAGAGCATTGTTCTTGCCATCTCTTGAAGGCTTCGATTCTTCCTCTCAGCTGCTCCATTTTGTTGAGGAGTTCTGGGAGATGAGAATTCTTAGAGCAATGCCCAGATTTTCATAAAGCTTTTCAAAAAGCATGATTCTCAAATTCACCACCATGATCTGATCTAATGGCATGAATGTGCGAATCCTTTTCAGTTGAAACTCTTTTCGCAAATGTTTTGAACTTCTCAAAAGTTTCTTCCTTAGAAGCTAGAAAGAAACCCAAGTGAATCTGGAGTAATCATCCACTATGACAAGACCATAGCGTTTTTCCAGAAAGGGAAGCCGTTCTGGTTGGTCCGAAGAGATCCATGTGGAGCAGTTCCAGTGGTTTCTGAGTAGAAATACCACTTTTAATGGGAAAGGAAGCCTTGGTATGTTTCCCTTTTTCAACAGAAGTCGCAGGTTGCATCCTCTGATACTTAATTCTGGGAAGGCCCTTTACAAGTCCTTTCTGAGAGAGTTCAGAAAGAAGTCTCATATGGGCATGACCAAGTTTCTATGCCATATAGCCATTTGTCTTCTTGGACAGAGACAAGGCATTCCACATTTTGATCCTTTAGATCATCCAGATGGATAACATAAATGTTACCAACACGTTTTCCTTCCAGAACAACCTTGTCATTTGTGAGATTAATCACAATGACAATACTTGGCATAAAACTCAACCTTTAAGCCTTTGTCACAAAATTGACTAATGCTTAATAGATTGTGAGTTAAGCCATCGACCAAAAGTAACATCTGAGATTTGGTGAGAGGAATCCTTACCAACATCTCCGATTGCAGTGACTCTTCCCTTAGCTCCATCACTGAATCGCACTGTTCCGCCCTTTTTGGGCTTGAGGCTTCTGAACCAGTGGTTGCTTCCAGTCATGTGCCTCGAGCAGCCACTGTCAAGGTACCACTGCTCATCGTGGTGGTGGAGCAGCGCTTGATGATGTACCTGCAGTCACAAAGTTAACAGATTTAGGTACCCATTCTTTGTTGGGTCCTTGCTTGTTAGCTTTCTTGGACTTTTGCCTTCTTTTCTTAGAGGGGTCATGGTTTTGAGATTCAGAGACCTTTTGTTTGCCCTTTTCAGAAGCACTTGCTTTCTGAGAAGTTTTACCCTTCTGAGAGGGGTCAGTCTTCTTAGAAGATTTTGCTTTCTGAGTTTTCTTCTTAGCCTTCTGAGGCTTAGAGATTTTTCCCTTTTTTAACATAGGGCATTTTTCAGAACCATGACCACTCTTAAAACATGCAATGCACATGCAGGGTGATTTAGTTAAGAGTGGATCAAGATTATGTGGTTCAAAGACTTCTTCATATCCAAGACCGCTTTTGTCTTTATAGGGTCTTTGACCCCCAAGCAAAAGACTCAGCATCTTTTCACCATTTACCATCTTAACTAAGTCAGAGGTTAGAAGTTCATTTGTCTTTTGCAGTTCGATCATGGCCTTTTCAGCCTTTTCTACTGTGATTGAAGACAAACTTTCTAATTCTTGATACAGATCATGACTTTCAAGGTATCTACCTTTGAAGTCGTCTCTTTCAAGCCTTAGGTTCTGAACTTCTTGAGTTAGTCTTGCATTTTCAGCTTCTCTTCTGACTCAGATTCTGTTTCCAGAATGTAGTCAGTTCCTGCCATGAAGCAAACATTAGCTTCTTCTTCCTCACTTGCTGTTCAGAAGCTTCGTCTTCTGAATCACTCCAGGTTGCAGCCATTGCCTTCTTTTTCTTTCTGGGAATGAATTTCTTCTTCCCTTTGTTTTGTGGACACTCCGTCTTGAAGTGGCCTTTTTCTCCACATCCAAAGCATGTGGCATCTGAAGGCTTTGACTTTCCTTTCTTATGAGTGAATTCCTTGTTTTTGTTTGGCCTCTTTCTCCAGGCTTTCTTCATTTTCTTTACTAGGAGAGAGATGTCGTCTTCGTCGGATTCTGAGCCTTCATCATTGTCAGACTCAGAAGCTTCTTCAGCTTTGAAAGCTTTGGAAGACTTTCTGACTTGACTGTTCAGGGCCAATCCCTTCTGAGGTCTGGAGGAAGCGGATGGTCCTCCGAGCAACCCTTCCAGTTCGATCTCATGCGTTCTGAGCGAACCAAATAGTACATCCAAACCAAGCTGGTTTAGATCCTTGGCTTCCTGGATTGCTGTGACCTTAGGACGCCATTTTGCAGAAAGACTTCTGAGGATTTTTCTTACCATCTCAGCGTTTGAATACGTCTTTCCCAAGACTTTCAGCTGATTGATAATATGGAGAAATCTTATTGACATGCTGTCAATAGTTTCCTCAGGCTGCATGCTGAAGGACTCGTATTTGTGTACGAGCATTGAGATTTTTGTTTCCTTGACTTCGTCATTACCTTCATGCAGCATATGAAGTCTTTCCCAAATCTCTTGTGCAGTATCACATGACACAATTTTGTCATATTCTACCTTGGGTAAAGCACAGAGGAGAATATACTTGGCTTTGAAGTTGAGTTGTATCTTCTCCTTCATTTCTTGAGTCCATTCATCCTTACGGACTCGTCTTGTATAGGTTCTGAGTGCTGGAGGTGCCACTCCTGGCTCAGCATCTGTTGCAACCACAGCGTCCTCTGTAATTGTCTGCAGAGGCTGATAGTCTCCATTCTCGATCCTATCCCATAAGTCCAAACTGGTGTGCTTGATGAACAACGTCATCCTATCACGCCAGTAGTCGAAGCTGTCTCCGAGAAACATCGGAGGTCTGTTTATTGAAGCCCCATCTGATATGAATGCAGCTGGTGAGTTCATATTTCCTTTCGTGGATCTTTTTCCTTGACACTGCGAAGTGCTCAACCCCTTAAGGACCGAGCTCTGATACCAATTGAAAGTGTATGTGTGCACGAGAAGGGGAGGTTGAATCGTGCAAGTTTTAAAAATTGCTTGTTAAAACTTTTACTTAGAAAGCTGTTTTTACTCAGAAGGTATGATTAAGAGTTTGCAGCAGAGAATGCTTTCTGAGAAAATTAAGTTTCCGAGAACTTAGTCTTTCTGAGAAAGTTCCTTTCTGAGAAATTTTAAGAAAACGACTTAAGGTTTGAGTTTCTTAAAAGCTTTCTGATTTTGATCAATAAGGTTTTCACGAGACCTCTCAATTAGAATCGTGGTAGAGTTTTTCTCAAAGATTTATGCAAGTTAAAAAGCAAGGGAGAAAAGCTTAACACAAAGAATTTTATACTGGTTCGGTTATAACCAACCTACTCCAGTCCTCAACCTTCAGTTGAGAGTTCTTAGATATTCTTCTTAATGTGCCTTCTCAGACAACACTGCCTTTACCAACTAAAGGACTTCCACCACTTTACAATCCGAAGTGGATTTCCTTGCCTCACACTCGAGGACTTCCTTGCCTTAAACAATTAAGGACTTCCTTGCCTTAAACACTTAAGGACTTTGAACTTTGCCTCCAACACCAGAGGACTTAAAACTTGCCTTCACACAAAGAAGGACTTAGCGTTTTTCGAAGGTTTGATTTGATCAAAAACAACTACCAAGACTAAGTTACAAACCTAGTTTTACACTTAGTAGACTTCTAGAATTAACTTACAAATGTAAGAATTTACACCAATTCAGAACTAGAAGATTTTGCAAAGTTAGAAGAACAATTTCGTAAAAATTGTCTTTCTGAGAAAGTTCTAAGTTTTCGCAAAATGATTTTCAATTCAACAGAGTTTTGGCACGTTTAATCAAGAGTTTTAGCGCAAGAGTTTCGTCACATTGCTCTGGAATTGAACTCATATATATAGGCATCAAAGAGCCGCGAAATTAGAAGCTTTCACTTTGCTTATGTGGCTGTGTCCTTTTCAGAACGGCTCCCTGCTACAGTCAGCGCAAAATGAGGAACTTTTCAGAACTGCACAGTGCGCGTGTTCCCACTTCCTTGGCTAGTTGTAGCGAGCTTTCTGAGACTGTTTGTGCTTCCTTGAGTCCAGACACTTGGTTGCTTCTGAGTCCAACTTTCTAAGAGTTGTACGGACTTCTGAGGCGAACTTTCTGAGGGAAGACACTTCTGAGAACTACTAGTCGCAAGGTCTTTTGAGACCCTTCTGAGGCGACAGTGTTCTTTCCTCAGAAACATGTTTTCACCTTCTGCGCTTCTGAGACATCCTTTCTGATATCTTTGCGCTGTGATTTTATCAATTGATTTCAAGGCTACTTGATGTTTTGTCTTGGTCTTTGCTCATGGTTTTGCACTTTCTTAAAGCTTTCTGAGACACTTAGCGCACATATTAGCAAAACCTTAAGTAAAATTTTATGCTTATGGCTTACCTTGTTATCATTAAAACTTTCATAACTCTAAGAGAATTATGCTTAATTCTCTCAGAAGGGTTCTGGAGCTTACATAAGTATCCTCTTCCTAGAATAGACGATTTGATGGATCAGTTGAGAGGGGAAAAAGTGTTTTCCGAGATAGATTTGAGGTCAGGATATCATCAGATTAGGGTCAAGGGTGAGGATATACCTAAGACGGCTTTCCGAACTTGCTATGGGCATTATGAGTTTACAGTGATGTCCTTTGGATTAACTAATGCCCCGGCGGTGTTTATGGACTATATGAACCGAATCTTCCGACCGTTCTTGGATAAATTTGTAGTTGTTTTCATTAATGACATTTTGATTTATTCTAGGACGGAGGAAGAACATGAAAGTCATCTTAGGTTGGTTTTGGAAGTATTGAAAGAAAAGAAGTTGTATGCCAAGTTAAGTAAGTGTGAGTTTTGGATGAAGGAAGTCAAGTTTTTAGGCCATGTAGTATCTGCGGAGGGCATAGCTGTAGATCCTGGTAAGATTGAAGCAGTGGTAAACTGGGAGAGACCAACTACGGTTACTGAGATTAGAAGTTTTCTAGGATTAGCCGGATACTACCGTAGGTTTGTTAAGGGTTTTTCGCATCTTGCTTTACCTTTGACAAAACTTACTAGAAAGAATGCTCCTTTTGTGTGGTCTGATGAATGTGAAAGAAGTTTTGCAGAGTTAAAGGAGAGATTGACCACAACACCTGTACTTGTGGTGCCTGATCCTAATGTACCTTTTGAAGTATATTGTGACGCTTTAGGGAAAGGGTTGGGTTGCGTGTTGATGCAACATCACCAAGTAGTGGCATATGCTTCACGGTAATTGAAGCCACACGAGGTGAATTATCCTACCCATGACCTGGAGCTTGCCGCAATCGTTTTTGCTTTAAGGATTTGGAGGCACTACTTGTACGGAGTGAGATTTGAAGTTTTCTCTGATCATAAGAGTTTGAAATACCTGTTTGATCAGAAAGAACTGAAGATGAGGCAAAGACGATGGATGGAATTTTTAAAAGATTATGATTTTGGATTGAATTACCATCCGGGAAAGGCGAATGCGGTAGCAGACGCTTTAAATCGCAAAATGCTTCATGTGTCTCACTTGTTGATAAAGGAGACGGAACTATTGGAGAATTTCAGGAATCTTAACCTAGGGGTTTCCTTTACCCCGACAAGTGTTAGGGTTAGTCACCTTACAGTTTCTAGTAAGTTCAAGGAGGATATTATACAAGCTCAAGGGATTGATGAGGAGTTTTTAAAGTTAGTACAGGCGGCGAATAATGAGAAGGTAGAGGGGTTTAGTAAGGACGCAGATGGATTGTGGAGATGTAAAGGAAGGATCTGTGTACCTGCTTATGGTGACCTCCGGAGTAGTATTCTGGAGGAGGCTCACAAAAGCCACTTCACCATTCACCCGGGCGCAACCAAGATGTATCAAGATCTAAAGAAAATGTTTTGGTGGCCCGGTATGAAGAAAGATGTATCGGATTGGGTGAACCGGTGTTTAGTATGTCAAAAAGTGAAGATTGTACACCAAAAGGAACCCGGTATGTTACAACCACTGCAAATCCCTCATTGGAAGTGGGAAAGTATATCTATGGATTTTGTAGTGGGGTTACCAAAAACCCAAGCTGGTAATGATGCCATTTGGGTAATAGTAGACCGATTGACAAAATCGGCTCACTTTTTACCCATCAGAGCAACTTATCCCTTAGAGAAGTTAGCAAGTTTGTATATCCGAGAGGTTGTGAGGTTACACGGAGTACCCGAGAGTATTATTTCGGATCGAGATCCGAGGTTTACTTCTCGTTTTTGGGAGGCCTTGCAAGAGGCATTTGGAACCGAACTCCGTATGAGCACAGCTTACCATCCACAAACCGATGGACAGTCCGAGCGGACCATCCAAACCCTAGAGGATATGTTGAGATCTTGTGTTTTGGATGATAAGGGTAGTTGGGATAGGATGTTGCCTCTAGTTGAGTTTTCCTACAACAATAGCTTCCATGCTAGCATAGGAATGGCACCCTTTGAAGCGTTATATGGTAGGAAGTGCCGTTCTCCGCTGTGTTGGTATGATCCGGGAGAAAAGAGTACCCTGGGACCTGAATTGGTGAGAGAAACCACAGAACAAATCCAAAGAATCAAGGAAAGGCTCTTGACGGCTCAAAGTCGTCAAAAGAGTTATGCGGATCATCGGCGTAGGCCATTGGAATTTGAGGCTGGGGATCATGTGTTTTTACGAGTGACCCCTACCACAGAAATAGGTAGAGCAATCAAAGTTAAGAAGTTGAGTCCTAGATACTTAGGTCCATTTCAAATCCTAAGTCGTATAGGTCCAGTTGCATACCGCATTGCTTTACCTCCAAAGTTGTCAAACCTTCACAATGTTTTCCATGTATCACAACTCCGAAAGTACAATTCTGATCCGAGTCATGTATTAGAAATCGAAGAGGTACAACTAAAAGATGACTTAACTTTCCCTTTACCTCCTACCCGGATATTAGACCGGAGTATCAAGAACTTAAGGAATAAGACCGTTCCATTGGTGAAGGTGGCCTGGGGGCGGGGGAGAGCGGAGGAATATACATGGGAAAGAGAGGAAGAAATGAGGAATTTGCATCCTACTCTATTTACAGGTATTGAATTTCGAGGGCGAAATTCTTTTTAAGGAGGGGAGAACGTAAGACCCCAAAATCCTAATCATGCTTTTATCAGAGGGATTTAGTGAAAATCACTTCGATCAAGGCATAATCGGGATATAAGTGTATTAGGATGTATTTTTGACATGTATGATTGACTAAATATGTGTTATGTGTACAATGTGGAAAAATGTGTATTAGAAATGGTAAGTGCATTTCATAAGGTTGAGAAGTTAGTAATATACAAAATTGAGTTAGGAATGATGATCTAGGTAGGGAATTTAAGAAATAAATGGTAATTCTAGTAAGAGTATGTTTGCACAAGTGTATAAGTACTAATAGGAACTGTTGGAAATGGTTTGGAGTGAGTTAGATGCTTTTTAGAATTTTTGGGAGTATGTTGCTGCTGTTACTGTCATGTAGCAGTACTTCGTCGCTAGCGGATGAGTCGGTAGAGGTGCCTCGCTAGCGACAGTAAAGAAGCGCTAGCGGGTAATGCGGTAAGAGCGGTCGCTAGTGACCATGAAAAACGCGCTAGCGACCGGCTCGAGGACAGAACAACATTTCTGCAATTTTGCATTTTTCAAGCAAGCACCTCATCTTTTTATTATTTCTCCTTACTCCCTCCGTCCCTAAACACTTCCTTCACCTAGAGGTAAGCTCCCCATCATCAGAAACACAGCCCTAAACTCCCAAAACACTTCCAACCACAACCCCAAACCTCCATAACCTTCAAACCACACAAACCTCATCACCACTCCACTCCAAACTCAACTCACTCATAAACTAACCCCATATTTGAGTTTCTCATCTCATCTCCTTTATTCTGAACCGAACATAACTCATCAGAGGTCATAGGAGTGTCATCATCATCATCAAGAGCTAGATAGATTGTTAAACAAGTAGCTCAAGGAAGAACAAGGTGATTCTTGGTGTTAGAGGGTTAAACTACAAGAGGTAGGGGTTTAGATTTATGTTATAATATGTATTTGTGTGTTTTCATGCATAAAGATCGGTTAGAAATCATTACTTGCTCGATTATGTTTGCTGTTATGAAACTGTTACAGATGCAGAGTCGGGATACGCGCTAGCGGCCAAATCATAGCCGCTAGCGGATGACTACGCGCTAGCGACCATAAATTAGGCGCTAGCGAGCAGTCGTGCATTATTGGACGCTAGCGGCCACAGTGGACGCGCTAGCGGCCATCTTGCAGAATTCTGCAGTATTGTTTAAAATGTTGAAATTTTGTGAAATTGTATTTTAATGATTTCTAACCCTTTTTTTTTGGATCTAAATTTCTGTAACAAGTTCACTATATATGTTTAAAACCGATAATGGTGATTATGAAAAGAATCAAGCAAAATAAAAAGAAAATGATATGTAGATGCAATTACGTGCAAAATGATATGTTTTCTAGTGAATTATGTAATAAGTATGTTATGAGCAATTCATACTTAAATTCCAGTATATGATATTCAGTGATGAATGTGTTTACATATTGTAATGCTATGACGACTCAAAATATGATATTGTTGAATATTAAAGGAAGGCAATAGAAGATCAAGTAAGCATTTGTAACCTTCGGTCACTAGTGTCGTCAGTAAGGGAGGGTTGGCAACCTCGGTCACTGACATCACTGGTAAGGGAAGGTGAGAAACCCTCTTTCCCTGTAGAAACTAGAGAGATATGAGCTCATTGTCTTGGGATTTGGTGATGTGGAGGTAGAGAGAGATAAGAGGGTTAATGCCAATATCAAATAAAGGTATAAAATGCACATATCAAGGATGAGTCTATGTATATGTACTAATCAGAAATTAAATAAGTAGTGATGCTTTCAGATTTATATATATATATATATATTGCATACATATTAACCAAGATGCATTTAGGTAAGACACTCCAGATATAAATTGATTTATGAAATTCCTAATAATGTAAATCTTGCATATTACACTGTTTTTATATTAAACCGGAGTGATCCCCCTACTGAGTCCGTGGAGCTCACCCTATTCCACCACTTTTGTTTTAGATACAGACAGGGGTGCAGGTACATCTACAGGTTAAATGCTTCGGAGCATACATGGATTTAGAGCTTGGATTCCCGAAGACTTAGGATATTAGCTTTACTTCTGTTTATGCCTTGTATTTATACTTTATGACTTTTGTCATCTTTTTGAGAACCTTTAAGGAAATTTTAAGTGACTGTACAAGCTTATGATTTTCTTAAAAGTTCACCACTATATACTTATATTATCTATGATAATTATGACATTACGTGTATCTCAGATATTGTAATATTTTACTATGTACATGTGGGCCACCGTTGTATAATCTGATGTTATGTATATACATGAGTAGTTCTTAGAATGATATAATTATTCATATCAGTTAATCCGCACAAGCCGAGTTTTTAAACTTCCGATTTCTTTTGAAAAACAAATTGGCCTTATTTTCCGCGCATTACTACTTTACTCAACTTTAATCTCTGAAAACAAGATGTTAATTTCCGATAGTTAACTCAATATGACTTAAGCATAAAGAGGTAATTATTAGCGTGTTACAAGCAATCCCAACACCAAGAACAAAGAAACTACTCAACCATAATTAAAGCAAGTAAGAAACAAGAAATTAAAGCAATAACAAAGATGGAAATGAAAATAGAAATTAAATTGAACTTGGAGAATTGTATGTAAAGTGTATGAAATATGTAAAGAGAAATTTAAAGAGAACTTAGAGAGAAGGGAGAGCTTCTCTCTCTAAAATTCTAATCTAAAAACCTAATAAAAATGACTAAAAGAAAGAGTGTCCAATTCCCCAATCTCAGATGAGATTTGTATAGACATAAAAGCAAATTTAAATTACTAAAAAGCTCATGCACTAAACCTTTACAAACATATAAGACAAGGGTAAATTGGAACTTGCACAAAATGTCATAACTAAGACAACTCAGCAATGTGTAGTTTCTGCCCGAAATATTGCAGCTAGTTTTTGAAGCCTTTAATGCACTCTTTTTGCCTCGAGCTCTAAAGCAAAGTTGTGGCTCTATGTCTCAGCTTTCCACAGCCACAAAAATCATCCAATTGCAGCAAGTGTAGCGCGAGATATTGCAAAAACACTGAGTGCTGCTCCAGAATACTTTCATAGATGCTTCATTAACTTTGAGTCCACTTATGAGCTTCTTAGTGACCTCAATTGCTTTCGAGATATGAATATGAAATGAAGTCTTGTGTCTTAGCTTTACAATTCCACTAAAATCAAGTGATTCCAAAATCTGTAGCTCCAGTTCCAGCCTCTGCAACACTGACTGCACAGGAATGTTGCTCCAGAATTCTGCAGCACGCTTGACTCCACTTGAAGCTCCAATTTGATGTCCTTATGCTTTGAATCAGCTTTCGTGTTCTTCATGAAAGTTGTAGACCTGTGTCTAAGCTTTCCAACAAGACAAAGAACACAAAATTCAAGTTTCTAGAACTCAAGTTATAAGCCAATTACAGAACAGTGTTGAAAAGAACAAAATGCTGGAAAAATGCACAAAGCTCCACATTAAGTTCCAAATGCCAAATATGATGCAAAAGTGGTCAATTAGTCTCAAAAGTGGTTAATTGACATGCATACAAAGAAGATTAATCAATAAAAATTATGTTCTATCAATTACTTTCTTGCTTAATTAATTTTCTCCATATATATATATAGTTAGTTTAGACACTAGCTAATCAAACTCCATTTTACACTACTATGTATGTGTAATGTAGATGTTGACACTGGAAAAATAAAAAGCCAACAAAGGAATCCATAAATCTAAACAAAGAAATAGAAGGATCATGTAGCAACAGAAGTGAGAACAACTCAGAGATCAAGTTGGACATATCAAGGATACCACTAATATTCTCGCATTAACAACAGTACCAAATTACAAGCATACATTTCTTCACATCTTCAATATCCACTTCTAATAATTCCTCAACTAATTATGCTGCTACTCCTAGGCCTATTACTAATGCTGCAACATGAGGAGGAATATTAGTTCCTCGTATCATCTTTTTTTCATCAAACTTTTAATAATTCATCAGGGTCAGATCATCATTATCACATCATCATCCTACAATGTCATCAAAACATGTCTAAAAAAGAGAGTTTGAGCAGCATGTTTGTTATTTATTAATTATTGGACCAAGTTGGTATCATATTATAATTGTCAGGGACTAAAGTGAGTTATTTACTATTGTCATGTGCCACGTCAGCTTCCTTTGACTGAAAACGTTTAGGGACTAACGTGTGTCCGATTTTTAACATTGTAATGTACTCACTTGTCAATTTCTCATTGTCAGGGACTCACTTGTCCATATGAAAAATTGTCAAGGACTAATTTGGGGATTTACCAAAAATATTATTATATTCTTCCCACATTGATGAAGATTCTGAATCATTCATTGTAGCTCTAGAACCTTATGGAATCTCACTATCATTTTGATTCAAAACTACGAAGAAAGTCCACCAGAAAGTATGCAAGAGATATTACTCTCTAAGCGGCTTCAAGGAAGAATATGTAGCAACTTTTAAAGAAATTGGAGTATCAAAGAAATGTATCAAAGCTTGGAATCTCTGAAAGAGAACAAAAACAATTCAAGGAAACTCATAAAGACCTGTATTTGAAAAACAAAATCAATTGAAAGAAGATGAAGATCCTTCAAAATTTCAAGATGACATCAGCTCATGAATCCTTCATTGAGGTACTGTATCACTGTCCATTTATGGTAATACAGAATGCAAACTGAACTTGCTCAATATCATATCAAGCATTCTAGTTTCTGAACATAAAATATTATTCTTGATGATAGTTTTATAACTGACATTGTGTGTGGTATTATCATTAAAAAGATATATTAGTTTTGAAACAATAAAGTTTGACGTACAACAGAAATACGTCCAACTTGTATCCAACGTGTGCTATTTATGTTACAGGATGTGTGTTGTACGTATATCACATATACATATAGCACACATCCTGTAACATGGATAGCGCACGTTGGATACAAGTTGGACGTATTTCTATTGTACGTCAAATATTACTGGTTTTGAAATGTCATTTAAGTAAGGTACTATCCATCCATCCATGCCAAGATAGGATGAAACAAAGAAAAATTAAAGACATTTGGTTCTAAACCTTGTTCAGAAATCAAACAAAAGAAAGTCTCATCAAGAACATGCTTTAGAAACTAATTATATCACTTAATTGCAATATATATTTTTAGGATACAAATAAGGTACTCCTTAGAAATTGCAGGTTATTGAAGAAAGAACACAAGTAATAAATTTTGGAATCTTATGCAATGTCAAATTACTTGCCCATGGAACATGCACAATATCACAACACCTTCAATACTTAAGAAACAGATGGAGATCCATCAGAATATTGAAGCATAAATCAGAGAAAAACATCATTTTAGGTATTCTTGTATCCCTATCCATATACGAGTGTATAGAATACTAGATTGTCTTGCTAAGAATCATATGAAGCATTCTTGTTACTAGTACATTACATTTTATGCATGCAAGTATGTTCCGAAAATGGTTTTTATGTTACAACCTGGTATCATAATTAATTTATGATGCGTAGTATTTTCTAAAAAAAACTTTTACATTTAAAAGAGTTTCTATGCATTTATGCATAAATTTATATCATGGAAACTCTCCTCAATCATCTTAAGATAAGAAGATTATAAAGCTGAGAAAGATAAAGGATATATGGTTCTGAGCTTAGTTCAGAAAATATACTTTAGATTATCTTCCGAGAAAATGCCTCTTCAGCAAGCATTCAGAAAGTCATAATTAGAAAGTACCATGTTCAGAAATTACCGAGTTCAGAAAATACATGTTCAGAAAGTGCCTATTGAGATAGCATTCAGAAAGCCATGATAAGAAAGTACCATGTTCAGAAAGAATCAAGTTCAGAAAATACAAGGTTTAGAAAGTGCAGTGTACAAAAGACACAACTTTAGTCTCCATTCACGAATTTTCTAGGAACAACCTAGAGCAGATATGGACAATCCAACCGTACAAAATGAAGAAATATGAGAGATGAAGTTACTTTCAAACTTCCACCTCAATCAAAGAAGATTTCACCGTTGGATTATCAAAACAATCAAAATTGGTTAATGCAGAATTCTACTGCGGGCAACAACACTTCACAAACTTTCTGAAAGCCTTGAAGATCTTTGTTAGAATATCCCACCTTACAAATTGAAGATAAATGAATGGGGAATCTTTATAAATGTTCGTAGAGATCCCAGACAGGAAAAGACTCTCTTATAGCTTTTTGACAAGATTCAAATCCATAATTTTGAAGTCGATCTACCGGTTGACCAATGATAAATGATTATTTCAATAAATTACTTTATCCTACATTATCCTACATTACCCTCAAACTTTCACACATCCATACTCCATTTATGAATACTATATTTTTCTCACACTCTCTCAAGAATTCCAATCTCACAAATGACCTCAAACACATCCCTAGTCTATCTTATTTATAGTGGGAAAAGGAAAGAAGAAAGCAAAAAACCACCTTCCCTTGTACTCTATAAAGAAGAAGGTGCTAAGCAATTCATGGCTGACCTTGATCATTCTAAAACATCATCTAGTTCAGAATTCAATACAGATGATCAACCAACAAGGAAACATGATAGGCTACCATTCAGAAAGAAGGATCAACATACTTCAACATCCCAAGATATCCACATCAAAGAGCCAACCCTTCCAAGACTTGGTGATGTTGTATTGATGAAAGCTATTATAAGATTAAAAGTGGTTCTCATCAATGAAGGTCTACACATATTTCTAAAACACTTTCTCTTCAAATAGAAATCTCTATTCAAGTTTTTGAAGGAGTAATTCAATGATATCTTGAGCAACATCTGGTTTCTAATCAAGAAGCAAAGAATACTTATACCAAATCTCTCTACAAATAGACAAGAACTACACTCTTAAAATGCTTGACTCACCAACCACAACAAAAAAATAACAAATAAAATAGTATTTTGTCTAATCTCTTTAGCCCAACACACACATTCAAATGCCTTTGCCTTTCTAATCCACCCATTCTCACTGTCATCACTCACAAAAAGTCAAACTTTTGTTCAAACTTTGGAACTTTCTTCTCATACCATATCTAAAAGTATCTTCATCACTCTTCATTCCCACATCACAAAAACGTATTCACACCCTCTCATTCATTCACATTTGATATCACACCTCAAACTCAAATTGTCTTTTATCTAAACCTCATATTCCACTCTCTTAACCACTCCATACAACAACAATGAGTTCAAAAACTTCACTAATTTATGATAAATCTCTTACCACCTCTCCTTCTCAACAAAATTCTCATAACTACATGTACTAGAAACCACTATTACTCAACTTGTAGTTTATGAAAATATTCCAAAGTCACCATCCTTTTTCATTCTAAAGTTCAACATAATTTTTGAGAAATATCTGGAATGTGTCTTTAAGACTCACCTTCATTGAAGTTGAAGTCATACACAAACTCTAAGAGCATCGGGAAATTTAGATCAGACTTCTAGATCTACTGGAGAAAAGAGAAAAATAATCCTTAAATAGTTCAACACTTCTTTTTTATGATGCCAAATAGGGATAAAATGGAGGAAATATTTTGAAGGAAAACATATCATTAGAGGAAACACAAAGAGTAGGACATATCAAAAGAAAGGGGAAGATTGAAGAATTAGAAATATAATAAAGGAAGAACCAAGAATTTAGGGATGACTTCAAATGAAAAGTAATCATGAATTGAGGGGGAGCTTCAAAAAATATCTTATTTCAACATGCATATCAAACATATCATGAAAACTTTAGTATTACATGTTACATAAGTTTTCTAATTGAGAAATAATTTCTTTGATTCTCTAATACATCTGAAATCAAGTTTTAAATGAATTTAAATGAGTATTACAAGTTTATCATTTAAAATTGCATAGTGATGTTTTCATATCTCTAGAACTTGTATTATCCATTCGCATGGTTTCTGATGTAAGTTAGGTCACCCCAAGTTATTTTAGAAAGTTTCAATGATCAGAAACTCAAATAAATTATGGAAAGAAAAGTTAACTTATGGAAAGAACTAGTCACTAAGTTTCCGGACTTAAAGAAAACACTCTTTCAAAATGTTTCTAAAAAATATTTCCTAATTGATTTAGTATCGATCATTGTGATATCCCAAGCGGTGGGGAGTGATCGTCGGTGCATGAGGCACAAACAAGGAGCAGCTCATGGCAGGTTTCTAAACAGAGGGATCTCGAGCACTGATGAGGGCGGGGAGTGATATCCAGTGCACAAGGCACGGACAAGGAGCAGTTCCTGACAGGATTCTAAGTAGGATTGACACATGAATGAATCGAACTTACATTGGAATGAGAGGCTATCGAGTATTATAACTTGTGCTTTGCTAGCGAAGGCGACCTCTTCGCTACCAAAGTGTGCATGCAGGATGGCTTCGCTAAAGAAGGTGAGCTTTTTATTGGTAAATGGTGCTTGTGACAAAATTCTGTAAAAAATGCATATTCGGCCAATGACGCCAAAATACGCTCAAAATGACTTCCCTTGCCCCAAAACATGTCTAAACTCATTTTAGGCCCATAATACTATCATTCCAAATGCTTTTATATCACCAATCAAAAAATCAAAGCTCTCATCCAAACATTCAAGGCATAAAAAATCATACACAATGCACTAATTATATTCACCAACATACACATCATTACATAAATGCATTCAAAAAAAATTCAATAAACTCCACCATGTATAAATAGCCGTCAAAATACATAAGTAAATTAATTAGTATCTAATTGAAAATTAGCGTGTTACGATAACTTTTAATTATTTAATTAGTATCCTACTAATGTAATTATAAAAAATAATAGAAACAATTGCAGATAACAATGAATTATTGAGGGGTTTGATATTTCTTATTGTATAGGTGTTTGTGCTTTTCAAAAGCATAATTTGACAATTTATGTTTGGTAAAGCAAAAAATTGAGGTGTTTATTCTTTTGACATTTAAAAGTTAGGGGTGCTTCTAAAAGCACATATGAAGATACTTTTTAAAGATGTTTTGTGCTTTTAAAAATTAAAATGTCTAATATAACCCCTTTTATTTGATGGATACCCCTATTTTTCCATAGATTTCAAATATTTTATTTTTAAACTTTTCGTCTATTCTAGTCACACGTTTATTAATGAAAAGAAGATTAAGGTTCACAATATGAAGGAGCGTGAAACATAAAAATCAATAAAAAAATAAAGTAATTGTATCTTAATGTTTTAAATGTAAGAAATATAAATAAATAAAAGTATAAAATTGACAAAAATTTCCAAGTAGTTTAGTAGTTCGAAACAAATGTGAATAAAGAAAACTATTGGAAACAAATCTTTTAACCATCATATTCATACCAATGTGTGACGAATATTGTCAAACTTTTTCTATGTTAGAGTAAATATCTCATTTAGTTCCTTAAGATTGAGACAAAATAGTCTCTCAAAATTTGAAATGTCAACATGATCTTTGAAGATTTGATGTAATTGATAAAATGGTCTCTCAAGATATGAAAATGATATTATGGTCTTCAAGATTACAGATTTAGAACAATATGGTCTTCCAAAATTGAAAATTTAGGACAAATTGAGAGACTATGTTGTCCTGAATTTTCAATTTTGAAGAATTATGTTATCACTTTATATCTTTAGGAACTGTTTTGTCTTTCACATTAAATATTGAAAAACTACATTTTTATTTTCGTATATTGAGACTATTTTGTCTCTTGTTTAATCTTGAGGGACTAAATAAGATATTTATTTTCTATTGTTCATTTTTATTTTATTTTATTTTATTTTTCATCGTGTTTTCACTCATCCCACCTGTAAGTTGTGTCATGTTTCAATCATATACCAAATTAAGCTGAATTTCCATATATCAAATTTCAAGTTGAATTTCAATTATTTCTATTTCTGAAAAGTTTTCGTACTTTGCAATCAATCAGTGATGAAAAATGAATTACTAACAATAGACACAAATCCAAACAATCATGGGAAAAAATTAAGGTTCACTCAACTCATTGATGGTCTTAAATCTTCATCATTAAGCATAAATAGTGCTTCATAACCATATTGTGAAATCAACAAGTTTCATTCTTCAAGAGAAACTGTAATAACAGGAAAAATAAAATTGTTTGCAACAATATTAAAAAGAAAAAAGAAAGGATATGAAGTTCGTTATGATCACCACATTAGTTTTATACTTATCATTGCTAGCTGACTTTGGTGCAACTCAATCTGGGGTCCTTGACATATCAAATTTTGGTGGAGCCCCAAATTCAGATATCACCCAGGTATCATCATTATTCACTAGAATTCATGTTAAAGGAAAAAAATTTGTTCCCTATTCACATTTTTTTTTTGGCAAAATATAGCTGATTGAGTAATGTTATTTAGTTGTATTGATTTTACATAATTCATCGTGTTAATTTGTCTATCATACGCTCCCATAAATTATTAAACTTTTTGTTTTGATTTTATTTTTATCAATTTTAGTAGTTGATGATTGATGAATTGATACGATATCCCAAATAAAATGGGTTAGAACTTCAAATAACAGAATTCCAGCATCAGTGTGAAGGGTTGGGTCCTATTATTATTGTTGGAATTTTACTCTAAGAACAGTGAGTCAAAAAATGAAAAATTATTTGATAAACAGATTGAATTTTTATCATTCAAATGCATTTAATGCAAAAACTTCATTGCTGTATTATTGTACAATTATGTTCCTGTAATTGATTTGTGTCCATTTTTTTTTTAATAATCTTGTTTTGCAATTTCTCAAGGCATTCTTGAGTGCTTGGAAATCGGCATGCGCAGCAACATCTCCAACAAAAATAATGATTCCAAGTGGCACATACCAAATGAATGCAGTGAATGTGAATGGTCCTTGCAAGGCTCCAATTCAGATTCAAGTAGATGGAACAATTCAAGCACCAGCAAACCCCTCTGATATGAAGGGTGCAGATCAATGGGTTAAAATTAGTTATGCTCAATTTATAACCATATCAGGTTCTGGAACTTTTGATGGTCAAGGGGCACAGGCTTGGAAACAAAATGATTGTGGATCAAACGCTAATTGCAAAATGCTATGCATGGTAATGAATTTATATATATGGAAAATGCTACTTGTACATACAATAATACCCCTCATAAAAGTTATCAATTTTTGAATGAGTGGAAAATGAGTGGATGACACTATTATATGTACAAATAGCAGTCCCCTTTATATATTAAATCATTTTGTAATTCTCATTGTTATTATCTTTTTCTTTTAATTTCCAAATATTCTAATTTTTTTTTATCTACAGAATTTCGGTTTCAATTTCCTTAATCACTCAATTGTCCAAGACATAACTTCAAAGGACAGCAAAAACTTTCATGTCAATGTTTTGGGGTGCAACAATTTCACATTTGATGGGTTCAACATTAGTGCCCCTAAAGAGAGCCTCAACACTGATGGAATTCACATGGGAAGATCGACTAATAT
Source organism: Aeschynomene evenia (assembly GCA_013621005.1). Taxonomy (NCBI): domain Eukaryota; kingdom Viridiplantae; phylum Streptophyta; class Magnoliopsida; order Fabales; family Fabaceae; genus Aeschynomene; species Aeschynomene evenia. The sequence continues at coordinate 28,156 of RYYW01000070.1, read as the reverse complement.
TAATATTATCAATACAAACATTGCTACTGGTGATGACTGCATTTCGTTGGGTGATGGTAGCAACCAAGTAACTGTCCAGAATGTGAATTGTGGACCAGGACATGGTATTAGTGTTGGAAGCCTTGGGAAGTACACAACGGAAGAACCCATTGTAGGTTTTACAGTTAAAAATTGCACTTTGACTCAAACTGATAATGGTTTGAGGGTCAAGACTTGGCCTGATACCCCTGGAACAGAAACTATATCTGGTTTGCACTTTGAAGATATTACCATGATTAATGTCAGCAATCCTGTCATCATCGATCAAGAGTACTGTCCATATAACCAGTGCACCAAAACGGTATTTAATAAAAAAACTATGGTTTTATAGTCAAAATATCTGCATAATTTGATAATAAAATCTTTTTATTTAATGACTAACTTTGTTCATTTTTGTGCATGATTTTTTTCAATTGCTCAGAACCCATCAAAAATACATATAAGCAATGTGACCTTCATAAATATCCAAGGCACTTCACAGACTGAACAAGGTGTCACTCTGACTTGTAGCAGTGGTGTACCATGTACTGGCGTAGAACTAAATAATGTTGATCTCAAATACAATGGACAACCAGCAAAAGCTACATGTACTAATGTCAAGCCAACTGTTAAAGGAACAGCTCCAACTTGTTGACCATCATCATCTTAGAGTGATACATCTTCAGCTACCACAATATACATAGCATTGTCCTTTATTGATATAATAAGATTTTCAATTTTTTTTTTGGTTCCTTCTTTGAAGGGTAGATAAGCCTTATAAGCGAGGATGTGAAATTGTAGTAGCTACTTTGAGTTCAACAATAATTGTGTTAGAACCATTGTTAGATTTATCATACTCTCATACATATATGTAATGAGAGCTTCATATAATCAATGCCATTTGAGGGGTATCAACCTTTCACACATAAAAGTATTAATGATTTTGGTATAAAACGTGAATTTATCTGCTGGTAGATAGTTAAACATCCAATTTCTCTGATGATTCACCCAAGAACTCCCCGCCTCCAATCGATCATCATATGGCAACCAATGTCGTCTCGACTGAAGTGATATCCACATATTCTCAAGGTGAAGGTACAAGTTCTCCTGGTGGCCAATTTCTGCTTGTTTACACCCCTGCAGTCGTAGGGGATGAACAGATGGACCAATATTTTTCCGCTCCATTTGTTAAGGAAACTCCAGCATATTCACCTTCTGCACAGCTAATGGAGAAAGTACAGGAAATTATGTCTTCAGCCGATTTTCCTGATTCGGCTGCTCTTACTGAGTTGCAAAATTCTCTCAGTTTATTAGCCGTTTCAGGTGAAGTTACGACTAAATACAAAGAGTGGTGTGTTCATCTGTCCCTAGATTTGGTCGCCCTTATGTTTTCAAGCTTCTACAAATAATGACCTGGTGACCAATAGCGAAAAACGACTGAAACGCCTCGCCAACTTAGAAGGCACTAAATCTGAACTGATCCAGACGTATTTGGTCGAGAGGGAAGCCAAAGAACAAGCAATTAAACAACGAGATGTCGTCAAAGCTAGAAGGCATGAGATTGAGGCCAAGATTGAGCGGCTGCATAAAGAGCTTCATGATTTACACCCTATGGAAGTGAGGTTTGAACGGGAGAGGGAAGCTAAACTCGTAGTGCAGCGAGGATTATAAACCCAGCCATCGAGCTAGACCCTGAAATTAATCAGCTGTTGTGGGAGAAACCTCGATTGAAAACGGAATTCAGAACAAGTAAAGAAGGCCTAACTCAAGCGAAAGAGAAATTCTCTAACCTCAACTGATCTCAAATAAGTTCTGTAACACCCTACTAGATAGCCCCTAGTGCTATAGTCATTTAGGGCCATTTCATAAGGGTTACCTCCTGTTATCATACTTATACTGGTTTTTAAAATACTTGTACGCGGAAAATACATGGGAGAATTTTTTTCGAAAATCTTTTGCGGAATATAAACATAAGGGCATTGCGTATAATATAACGATAATATATGACACATGACGTAGTCTGAATAATACCTCATAAAATAAATAGAAATAAACAAACATAGTCTCCCCAAATATACAATCAAGAAAGTAAATAGTAATAGTAGGTGTCATCTCATGAGCCTAAAACTGAGACCCATAAGACTCCACGAATACAAACCATAACTGTAAAGTAAATACCGACAACATGTGTCTGGACTCAAGTAAATACGAATAAATGCTAACATATGAAATAAACATGATCCATAACGTAATAACGGAAATTGATAAGTCTAGAAATAAATAAACTGCATAAAACTAAAGCTGTGCGGGCTCCTCATCCGCTCCTGTGTCCTGCTGAATCTCATCATCTAAAATGGGGGGAACGTGGGGTGAGTACTGGGAAGTAACTCAGTAGGGGAGGCGCTCCAGGTTTATTAATTAAATCGGTGTAACATGAATGGATTCAATTTCAGTTATAAGTTCTAAAATCATCTTTCCCGGAACGACTTACCTAAGTGCCTCTTGTTCATTTTACATCATACATACATTATACATAATTATATCATTCGTGTGTGTACTCTACGTGCCATCTAGTCATATAGGGAAAACTTAATCAAATATCATGCTATGTTCTCTGACACTTTACTGGACTGTAACTCATTATCACTTTATCACTTATTATGTCTTATGGCCTATCCACCCTCCTGTAACCTCCGCTGCACCGACCCCTAGGCATGAGCTCATCCTAACGAAATGGGGAAAAGGGGGATATTCACCAACTGCAAGTGAAGGACCTGTAGTGCCGAGGATGCCAACTCCCTCCTACAGTCTCTCAATCACAAGCCGAAGGCTACTATGTATCTTTGCGCCACCCAGTGACGTCTTCATTAACTACGCGCCACTCGGTGACGTCTTAACCACATATATGCGCCACCCCGTGACGTCTCAGTTCACAACACATAACGTATACATGCATCACATAATTCACATAAACACATATAATCATCATTTATCCCATGTAAACATAACATATCAACACATCATCATCCAATCAGCATTTAAACTTGCATACAAATCATAGTTAACTCATATATATCATCCATACTAGTTGTAGAACGCATTAGGGTACATAAAGGGTCAAAACGGTTCATTTTCGCAAAAACAGCGCTGTTGTAATCGATTACACGGGCTGGTAATCGATTACTCTAATCGATTACACGAACTGGTAATCGATTACGCAGCTCTGTAATCGATTAACAGAGAGCGTCGTTTTCTCACGATTGGAAATTCAGGCATCGTAATCGATTACGAACCCGTGTAATCGATTACGACGTCGTGAAACACGACATTGGAGTTCCAAAAACACGATTTTCAACAGCCAATGGCCAAAATATGAACCCAACATCGTCCCAATCGATAGAAAACATAGCCATATCATTAACAAACATAAAAACACTTATAAAACGCTTCTCAATTCATAAAACCCCTTTCTTTTTCAAAATCAATTTCATAAATCAACCCTTTCATGAACCCTAACGGGAAAAACAACCTACAACATTCAAACTCCATTAATTCGTCAATAATCATGCATTTACATAACATTTAGAATGCCTAACCCCTACCTCTTGAAGACAATCCTTGTTTTTAGACGGAATCCTAGTTTCACGAACGGTCCGACACCAACGATGACCCTTATCGGAGAAAAGCAACCGGTAGAAACGTCCGGCTTGGTGAGAGGATCAAGAATATGTAATTATCTTTGGGATTGGGTGAGTATTTTTGGGTGTTTCTTGACGTGGAATGGCTATGGCTATGAGGGTTCTTGAGAGAGAAAACTATGGAGACGTTGGGATGGTGAGAGAGAGTGTTTTTGACCAAATGAGCTGGAAAAATAGGGTTTATCTTTTTATATTATGAGCTAATAGGGTTTAAGAGTCATCGTGGGGCCCACCCGTCATTCAAAAACATCCGAAAACTCATTCTGCGCGCTGTGTAATCGATTACATCGAACTCGTAATCGATTACCATAATCGATTACACGGTTCTGTAATCGATTACAGGCCTCCGAAAAAGCCCAAATCTGAAACTTGACTTACTGTAATCGATTACCAAGGAGCTGTAATCGATTACCAAGGAGCTGTAATCGATTACCAAGGAGCTGTAATCGATTACTGGGCACGAAAAATGCCCCAAAACACTTCCAAAGTGTCCCAACTCACATACTAACATTCATATACCCATAATAACTTAATGTAACATCAAAGCACACATAAATACTCATAAAAACACATAGCATAGATACTTTAAACTGGGGAAAACATGCTCACTCAATCCAATTAAGTTCCAATTAAAGTCCATTACCCTTAATTTCCTTTAATATAATTAGGACCTAATTAATAAAGATCAGGGTGTTACATTTCTCCCCCCTAAAAAGAATTTCGTCCTCGAAATTCGTACCTACAAACAAGGATGGAAACTGGCGACGCATCTCGTCCTCCAATTCCCATGTGAAGTCTCCTAACCGACCTCCGCCCCAAGCCACTTTGACCAAGGCACATCCTTCCGTCTTAACCTCTTTACGCTGCGGTCAACGATACTCATAGGGGGCAACTCAAAACACAAATCATCCCTTAGTTGTACACTTTCCAGCTCTAAGACATGACTAGGATCGGAGATGTACTTCCTCAACTGAGAAACGTGGAAGACATCTTGCAAGTTTGAAAGACTAGGAGGTAAGGCCACTCGGTAAGCGGCTGACCTGACACGACTCAAGACCTCGAAGGGACCAAGGTACCTAGGGCTAAGCTTCCTAACTTTCATGGCTCGTCCTATGGCTGTCGTAGGGGTAACTCGCAGAAAAACATGGTCGCCTACTGAGAACTCTAAGGGTCGTCTCCTCTGATCGGCATAGCTCTTCTGGCGGCTCTGGGCCGCGAGCATCCTCTCCCTAATCCTCTTCACCTGCTCAGTCGTTTCCCTCACAAGGTCGGGTCCTAGAACGCTCGCCTCACCTGGGTCATGCCAACATAGGGGTGATCTGCACTTCCTCCCATACAATGCCTCGAAAGGCGCCATCCCTACACTTTCCTGGTAGCTGTTGTTGTAGGAGAACTCTATCAAGGGCAACAACTTATCCCAACTCCCAAGACCATCTAGCACACATGCCCTCAACATGTCCTCCAGAGTCTGAATAGTCCTCTCCGACTGACCATCCGTCTGTGGGTGATATGCCGTGCTCATGCTCAACTCTGAACCGAGCGCCTTCTGGAAAGCTCTCCAGAAGCGAGACGCGAACATCGGATCACGATCCGAGACTATCGTCTTCGGCACACCATGCAGCTTCACTACCTCCCGAATATAGATCTCTGTTAACCTCTCAAGAAGGTAGGTCATCCCTATCGCCTGAAAGTGAACCGACTTGGTCAACCGATCAACAATAACCCATACCGCGTCGTGCCTCACCTGAGTCCTCGGCAACACAGACACGAAGTCCATGGATATGCTCTCCCACTTCCACTCTGGCAAACTCAGCGGCTGTAGCAGTCCTGGCATCCTCCTGTGCTCCGCCTTCACCTTCTGACACACTAGACACTTACTAACCCAAGCAGTTACGTCCCTCTTCAGTCCCTGCCACCAGAACATCTTCCTCAAATCCTGGTACATCTTATCTATCCCAGGATGAATGGTGAAGTGGCTCTTGTGAGCCTCCTCCAGAATCGCCCTCCGAAGGTCACCACTCGCAGGAACGCACACTCGAGCCTCAAACCTCCATAAGCCGTCTCCGTCCACCGCAAAGCCCTGCAACCTCCCCTCGCAAACAGCCTTCAACACCTTCCCGAACTCTTCGTCCTCCTGCTGCGCTCTCGCTATCTCCCTCAGAAAGACACTCGACACCTGAAGGTGGCTCACTCTCACACTGGTGGGGGTAAGGGTAACTCCTAGGTCCAGGTTCCTAAACTGCTCTATCAGTTGGGCCTCTCTGACCATCATGTGGGCTACGCTCACCGTCCTACGACTCAACGCGTCCGCAACCACATTCGCCTTCCCTGGATGGTAGTTCAGCTCAAAATCATAATCCTTTAGGAACTCCATCCAGCGCCTTTGCCTCATGTTCAGCTCCTTCTGATCGAACAGATACCTGAGACTCTTATGATCAGAGAACACCTCGAACCTGACCCCATACAGGTAATGTCTCCACATCTTCAGAGAAAACACCAGTGCCGCAACCTCCAAGTCATGAGTCGGGTAATTAAGCTCGTGTGGCTTCAACTGCCGTGAAGCATATGCCACAACGCTGCGATGCTGCATTAGCACGCATCCCAACCCCTTCCCTGAAGCATCACAGTAAACCTTAAAGGGCTCATTGGGGTCTGGTAGTGTAAGCACTGGAGTCGAGGTCAACCTTCTCTTCAACTCCGTGAAACTACTTTCGCACTCCTCCGACCAAACGAAAGCAGCATTCTTCCTAGTAAGCTTCGTCAAGGGTAATGCTATCTGGGAGAAGTTCGAAATGAACCTACGGTAATATCCGGCTAACCCAAGGAAACTCCGAATCTCAGTCACCGTAGTAGGTCGCTCCCAGCTCATCACAGCCTCTATCTTACTAGGGTCCACGGAGATGCCTCCCTTCGACACAACGTGCCCCAAGAACTTCACCTCCTCCATCTAGAATTCGCACTTCGACAACTTCGCGAACAACTTCTTCTCCTTCAGCACCTCCAGCACCACCTTCAAGTGGCTCTCATGCTCCTCTCGCGTCTTCGAATAGATCAGAATGTCGTCAATGAAGACAACAACGAACCTATCCAAATAGGGTCTAAAGATCCTGTTCATGTAATCCATGAATACCGCAGGAGCATTGGTCAGCCCAAAGGACATGACCGTGAACTCGTAGTGACCATAACGAGTCCTAGAAGCCGTCTTCGGGATGTCCTCATCCCTCACACGAATCTGATGGTACCCCGACCTCAAGTCTATCTTCGAAAACACCTGGGCACCTCTCAGCTAGTCCATCAAATCGTCTATCCTAGGCAGCGGGTACTTGTTCTTGATGGTCACTTTGTTCAGCTGCCTGTAGTCTATGCACAACCTCATGTTCCCATCCTTCTTCTTCACGAACAACACCGGCGCTCCCCAAGGTGATACACTCGGTCTGACAAACCTCTTCTCCAACAGCTCCTCCAACTGAGTCTTAAGCTCCGCCAACTCTCCGGGGGCCATCCTATAGGGTGCTATGGATATGGGTCCCGTCTCGGGTACTAGGTCTATGGCAAACTCAACCTCTCTGGCTGGGGGAAACTCGGGTATGTCCTCAGGGAAAACCTCCGGGTAATCTCTCACTACAGGAAGCTCACTCAACACCTGACCCTTTACAACCTCACTAGCGGCGAGAAACATGTAAGCATCACTCGTAACCCCACAACAGTTAAGCCTAATGGTACTAACATACAGCTCTACGGGTGTGACTAATGCAGAAGGAATAGAAGGAAAAATTACATACTTTGCATGGCAATCAAGCAAGACTCGATTGGCGGACAACCAATCCATGCCTAAGATAATGCCTAGACCTGTCATGGGCAAGCAGATGAGATCAAAGATGAATGCTCTATTATCTATATGAAACCTACATCTCATGCAAACTAAACATGTCCTAAGGGGTGCAGCTGTGGGGGTAGATACTAGCAGGTCATATGGTAACTCTAACATATGCAAACCTAGGCTCCTAGAATGATCATGTGATATGAATGAATGCAAGGCACCAGAATCATATAGTACAACTAAGGATTTTCCAAAAATCAAACAGGTACCCAAAATGAGATCGTCCGACCGCTCTGCGCCCTCCGCTGTGACCGTAAAAACCCTGCCCTGGTGTTGTGGCCTGTGAGAGGAAGAAGGCTGAGATCCTCCAACTGGGCACTCCCTAGCATAGTGGCCTGGTACGCCACATCGGAAGCACATGCTCTGACCAGCTCTGCACTGACCGCCATAAGGTTTGCCACAAGTGGCACATGGAGGTGGAGCGGGCAGTGCTCTTGGTGTCGCTACCGGCTGCTACTGTTGCGGCCTTTGCTGCTGTAGTGGGCGAGGCTGAGGTTGAGGCTTACAGGGCTGTCCGTAAGGCTGGAAGCGAGCAGGGCGGTTAGACTGCTGTGACGCCGTGCCCTTCCCGGGAACCTCAACCCTGAGAGGAGCCACTGGCCGGCTCGTCTCCTCCACTATCCTGCACGTGTCCACCATTTCGCTGTAGTCCTTTATCTTCATGTGCTTCACCATCCTCATGATGTTCTAGTTCAGCCCGGAGCAGTATTTCATGCACTTCCAAGTCTGCTTGGGGTTCTCCTGGCAGATCTCCGAGAACCTGATGAGCTCCTCGAACTTGGCAGTGTACTCCGGTATGGTCATGGTACCCTAGCGAAGGCTCAGGAACTCCAGCTCCTTGTCCTGACGGACTGACTCAGGGAAATACTTCTCATAGAACATGTCCTTGAACATGTCCCATGTGATCGGAATACCCACCGCATTAGAAGCGCAACGAGCGTCAGCCCACCAGGAGCGTGCCTCCATCTGAAGCATGAAGGTAACCAGCTGTGTCTTCTGGATCTCTGTGTAACACCCCGACTTTTATTAAGTCCTAATTAAGTGAGATTAAGGGTAATTGACCTTGGTTAGGATTTAATTCGGTTTGGGTGGATAAGTTTCTTCTAGTCAAACCCTTATGTGTGACGTGATTTAAGTGTGTATATATGTGTTCATTATATGCTATGTGAATTACGTGTGTAAATTATATGTCATGATAATTATGTGTATTTATGTGAGTGTTCATTGTGTGTGGAAGAGTATGTTGGATGCATATATGAGTTTTAATTGGTATTTAGATGATGCATGAGGTTAGGAATGATGATATAAAATATTTATATGAGTTACATGATGTTATTAGATAATGTTAGTGTTATATATTATTATTTATTTTATTTTATTTTATGTGCCTATGTGTGTATTTTAATTTATATTTAAATATTAGAAAAATTATATGAGCATTATAATATTATTTGGGGGGATTTGGAGTGTTTTAGTAATTTAAGTGACGGTGGACCCCACAATGACTCTTGACCTAGCCACTCCCTATATAAACACTAGTAACCCTCTCCAATTGAGAAAAACACTCTCCTCCTTCTTCTGAGCCGCCATAGCCATCTTTCTCTCAAGAGCTCCTTAAGCCATTGATACTCCAAACCACGAAACACCCATCAAACCTCACCCAATCCAGAAAATAAATTCATATTCTTAATCCTCTCATCAAGCCGGAGCTTTCTACCGATTCTGTTTCTCCGTTAAGAGTCTCCGGCGTCACCGGACCGTTCGTGGGGCTAGAGAGAGAGGTTTCCAACGAGAGCAACGTCGGGAAAAAAAGGGTTTCTCTTTGCATTCTAGCATTTTGTCTTCAAGAGGTAGGGGTTAGACATTCTATTTTCATGCATATTGGTGATGATTTTATGAGATTAATTTGATGGTCGTTTTTCGCATTAGGAATTTTTGTGCCTTATTATTATTATTATTAATATTATACTCATGATATATATATATATATATATATATATATACGTGTGAGCATTCCTGGCAGCTTCACGCTCGCGAGCTTTCTATATATAATATATATATATATATATCGAAATAAATAAAAAGAAGAAAAAAAACAGTTTACTAGTATATGTATATAACTATTACATATTATTATTATATAAACTTATACCTATTAGCATGTATATTAGTTAATAATAGGTAGGTAACAGGTAGAAATAATAATAATAATATGATAATGATAGTAATATTAATAGGGAAGATAATAATAAAATATTAACCCTAATAATAATAATAAAAGAATAATACAGTAAGAACAACAACATGTATAATATATGATATGTAATGATAATAGTAATAGTAACAATAATAGTATAGAAGACAAGATTGGTGATGAATAAAATATAAGAGTTTACAAGATACTTAAGGGTAGAGTACAAAGTACAAGTAAAACTAGAATAAAGTATAAGTATGAAATAATAATAAAATAAACCAGATCATATGACATGAAAGGTATAGAAGCAATGAGAATAATATTTATAAGCAGTTGTATATCATGTTTATTTGATAAGGAGATGTATTTATTTATTCTCCATGATGTCAGAGTAAGTATGTGTATGTGTTATGTTTATTCCATGATGTTAAAGAGTATAAATTGACATGTTTTTACCCTTTTATGTTCCCTAATGCGTTATACGACTTGTGTATTTGAATATATAATTATTTATGAGATATATATGTTATACTGAGTATATGTCTTGTTTTTATGATGAGTTAAATTGTTGACATGATTATATGATTTATATAATGATTAACGATGAGATATATGTGATGAATGTTATATGCCTATGATTATGTAATGTTAAAGTTTAATAACCAAAACGCGCTCAGTGACGCTATGTTAAAACGTCACGAAGTGACGCTATGTTGAAACGCCACTGGGTGACGCTATGTTAAAACGTCACAAAGTGACGCTATGTTAAAGGATTACCCCCTCTCCCCATTAGTTTAGGATGAGCTCATGCCTAGGGACCGGTGATGTGGAGGATATGACAGGAGGGCGGTTATGTCTCACAGTTAAAGAAAGATAAAGATGTTTAAATGTGTTGAAATGTATTTTATGATGTATTTATTGTTTATGATTTAAGGGCACTAGTACACGACACCGAGACGTTTATTTATTTATGCGATGATATATGTATTAATAAAATGAACCAGACGCACTTAGGTAAGACGTTCCGGGAAAAGATTATTTTAAACTTATATCTGAAATGAACTCATTCATGCTTCACTTATTTTATAATTAAACCCGGGGCGGCTTGCTCTACTGAGTCACTTCCCAGTGCTCACCCTATGTTTTTCCCACCTTTTAGAGGAGCAGCCAGAGCAGGATGTCGGAGCACACGAGGAGATCGTGCAGACTTAGTTTAGGATTTAGTTCCTCAGATATCAGAGACATGTTTTATTTCCTTATCAGATGTTATGATTTTAATGCTTCCGCTACGTTTATTCATTTATTATGTTTTCTGAGTCCGGACCTTTGTTAGCCGGCAGCTATTTATTTACTCATATTTATGGTGGAATCTCATAGGTCATAGTTTTTGGCTTATGGGGTGAGACCTAGTATTTATTTCATGTTTGTTACTTGATGGGAGTTATTTATATGAAGAGGTATTTTCAATAAATGTTTGTATCGCTTATATTATCGCTTATCATATGCACAAAGCCCTTATTTTCTATTCCGCGAATGTTTACGAAAAATCTACTCCCACCTATTTTCCGCGTATTATATTTTAAATATAAAAATAAAACATGATAACAGGAGGTAACCCTTATGAAATGGCCTAAAATGACTTAAGCGTTAAGGGCTATCTAGTTGGGTGTTACATTTTGGTATCTGAGCAGGTCTATCCTACAGGGCTTGGGGTAATGGACCTGTTATGCTATTGTTGCATGTACGGTAGTTATATCATGCTTATGCCACTTATGTGTTTTAGCTAGTATTGAGGTGCATGATCGTTTTGCTTGACTGTCAGAGTAACTGTGCATACCTAGCATTGATATGGAGCCTGATCTACTCGATGTTGACTGTTTTGTGTGCACAAGGACATGGCACCTAGCAGACGTAATAGGGACGATGCTGACGATCACGTGGATGCAGGACAGGACAAGAGTGTTACTCCTGAGGCTTTCATGGAGATGGCCAAGGCCATGCACCGCATGGTGGACCACATGACCCAGCAGCGCACTACTCCGCCTACAGCACCACCTGCGGGTAACGGCAACGGCAACTCACACTTTGCTGATTTTAAGAGGGCTAATCCCTCTCCTTTTCTCGGCACTACGAACCCTTCTGAAGCTGAGGATTCGTTGAGGGGTATTGAGGATATCTTCACCGTGGTCCAGTGCACGGAGGTTCAGAAGACACAATTAGCCACATTCATGCTACAGATGGAAGCACGCTCCTGGTGGAATGACGCTCGCCGCGCTCCTGATGCGGCGGGTGTAGCTATCACATGGGACATGTTTAGAGATATGTTCTATGATAAGTACTTTCCTGAGATTGTTCGTCAGGATAAGGAGATGAAGTTTCTAGATCTCCATCAGGGCACCATGACTATCCCAGAGTAGATCGCCAAGTTCGAGGAGCTCATCAGGTTTTCAGAGATCTATCAGGAGAACCCGAAGGAGAGCTGGAAGTGCATGAAGTTCTGTGCTGGGCTTAACCAAGACATCAAGAGGATGGTTAAGGACATGAAGACCAGAGACTACAGAGAGATAATGGACACCTGCAGGATAGTAGAGGAGACGAGCCGTCCAGTGGCTCCATAGAGGGTCGATACTCAGAGGAGGGGTGCGGCACCTCAACAGGCCAGCCACGCCGCCCCTACTCGCTACCAACCTTATGGTCCGCCAACCAGGACCCAGCCTCAGCCTCGACCACCTCAGCAGCAGCAGCAGCTGCGCCCAGCAGCGACGGCACCCCGGGCACTACCCGCTCTTCCACCATGTGTCACGTGTGGAAAGCTTCACTCTGGGGCGTGTCGCCTCGGCCAGAATGTTTGTTATCATTGCGGCCAGTCAGGCCATTATGTCAAGGATTGCAAGTGGATGGGATTCCAACCTTCTTCCTCCTTTAGGCCACAACATCAGGGGCGCGTGTTCACAGTAGGTGCAGAGAACATGGAGCTGTCAGACGATCTCATCAGGGGTAAGCGTTTATGTTTTGCTTGTTTAATGTATCACGGTGGTGACTAGCCTTAATCATCATTGTTTGGAAACCCATTTAGTGCGTGAGTACGGTGGGAATTGTGTGATGCATGTCTAGGCCTGACGCTAAGCTACTTATAGTTTTGTTAGGGTCTAGTTGAGGTTAGTTAGGGATAGTCGACCTTAGTTAAGAGTTGACTGCCTTGGCTAGTTAACCATGGATGGTTACTCATCTCTGGTTGATCTTGTCCTCCATATGTTTTCCTGTGTATTAATCACACCCTTGTCTTTTGTTTAGAAAACGAAGTGAGAAGTGTTTTCGAAAAAGGGTTTTTCATGTTAGCTACAAGACCTATTTTCAAACTTGTTTTTCACCTTTGTTTTCAAAAGAATGATTTGCGAAATTTTGTTAAAATGACGCTTGGTTTTCAACTTGGGTTTTAGAAAACGATTTCATACCCCATCGACCTTAAGGTACGAAGTTCCTTAAGGCTCTTTTTGCAAACCGTTTAGTTGCGAACTTGAAAATCGTTTTTGTTTTGTTTGAAAATACCTTGGGGATGTCTTACGGTGTCAGTCGTAATTATGAGTCGTAGGGTCCAATGTGTTTTCCTAGTTTTGTGGTTATTTAAATTATGTGTTTTGGGCATGGGTAGATGATTTCTAAAGTAACGATATAATACAAGTTGAAAGAAGTTTTCGAAAGTGATTTTTTTTATGTCATGTGAAAATGTATGTGATTAAAGGCCGTAGGAGTACAGACAATATGTTTCCATTAGAGTGGACGTGAGAAACTTTAAAATATATTTTGAGAGCATAGGATTGCCTTCGATCGCAAGCAAAAAGAGGTTTTTGAGCTTTCTGTTTGGTTTTATAAAATTAAGTAAACGTGTTTGAACTACTAGGAATTGGGAATTAACTTGGGTTTTCGAAAATTCCTTAGATGATGTTTTGAAAATGGGGATGAAGCTATTTGAGGAGAACATTGATGTTGGATCATGGACCCTAGGAACATAAGGATCAACTTGCCTTGTAAGACCATGGAATCATGTCTTTATCTTGGAAAATGTATTTCGGTTTTCTTTACGTTTATGCAACAGATGTTTTGTTCTTAAGCTTGCTTTCCGTACGACCTGTTCATTCGGGTTAGATGCTTGTATGTGAGCCTTCCCTCGAGTCTTCACGAGGGTAAGGAGCTGTTATGTTTTGTGTTGTTCTTGGTGCTAGAAGTGTCGAATTTCGAGGACGAAATTCTTTTTAAGGAGGGGAGAAATGTAACACCCCGACTTTTATTAAGTCCTAATTAAGTGAGATTAAGGGTAATTGACCTTGGTTAGGATTTAATTCGGTTTGGGTGGATAAGTTTCTTCTAGTCAAACCCTTATGTGTGACGTTATTTAAGTGTGTATATATGTGTTCATTATATGCTATGTGAATTACGTGTGTAAATTATATGTCATGATAATTATGTCTATTTATGTGAGTGTTCATTGTGTGTGGAAGAGTATGTTGGATGCATATATGAGTTTTAATTGGTATTTAGATGATGCATGAGGTTAGGAATGATGATATAAAATATTTATATGAGTTACATGATGTTATTAGATAATGTTAGTGTTATATATTATTATTTATTTTATTTTATTTTATGTGCCTATGTGTGTATTTTAATTTATATTTAAATATTAGAAAAATTATATGAGCATTATAGTATTATTTGGGGGGATTTGGAGTGTTTTAGTAATTTAAGTGACGGTGGACCCCACAATGACTCTTGACCTAGCCACTCCCTATATAAACACTAGTAACCCTCTCCAATTGAGAAAAACACTCTCCTCCTTCTTCTGAGCCGCCATAGCCATCTTTCTCTCAAGAGCTCCCTAAGCCATTGATACTCCAAACCACGAAATACCCATCAAACCTCACCCAATCCAGAAAATAAATTCATATTCTTAATCCTCTAATCAAGCCGGAGCTTTCTACCCATTATGTTTCTCCGTTAAGAGTCTCCGGCGTCACCGGACCGTTCGTGGGGCTAGAGAGAGAGGTTTCCAACGAGAGCAACGTCGGGAAAAAAAAGGTTTCTCTTTGCATTCTAGCATTTTGTCTTCAAGAGGTAGGGGTTAGACATTCTATTTTCATGCATATTGGTGATGATTTTATGAGATTAGACATTCTATTCTCATTAGGGATTTTTGTGCCTTATTATTATTATTATTATTATTATTATTATTAATATTATACTCCTGATATATATACGCGTGAGCATTCCTGGCAGCTTCACGCTCGCGAGCTTTCTATATAATATATATATATATATATATATATATAGAAATAAATAAAAAGAAGAAAAAAAAACAGTTTACTAGTATATGTATATTACTATTACATATTATTATTATATAAACTTATACCTATTAGCATGTATATTAGTTAATAATAGGTAGATAACAGGTAGAAATAATAATAATAATAATATGATAATGATAGTAATATTAATAGGGAAGATAATAATAAAATATTCACCCTAATAATAATAATAAAAGAATAATACAGTAAGAACAACAACATGTATAATATATGATATGTAATGATAATAGTAATAGTAACAATAATAGTATAGAAGACAAGATTGGTGATGAATAAAATATAAGAGTTTACAAGATACTTAAGGGTAGAGTACAAAGTACAAGTAAAACTAGAATAAAGTATAAGTATGAAATAATAATAAAATAAACCAGATCATATGACATGAAAGGTAGTATAGAAGCAATGAGAATAATATTTATAAGCAGTTGTATATCATGTTTATTTGATAAGGAGCTGTATTTATTTATTCTCCATGATGTCAGAGTAAATAAGTGTATGTGCTATGTTTATTCCATGATGTTAAAGAGTATAAATTGACATGTTTTTACCCTTTTATGCTCCCTAATGCGTTATACGACTTGTGTATTTGAATATATAATTATTTTTGAGATATTTATGTTATACTGAGTATATGTCTTGTTTTTATGATGAGTTAAATTGTTGACATGATTATATGATTTATATAATGATTAATGATGAGATATATGTGATGAATGTTATATGCCTATGATTATGTAATGTTAAAGTTTAATAACCAAAACGCGCTCAGTGACGCTATGTTGAAACGCCACTGGGTGACGCTATGTTAAAACGTCACAAAGTGACGCTATGTTAAAGGATTACCCTCTCTCCCCATTAGTTTAGGATGAGCTCATGCCTAGGGGCCGGTGATGTGGAGGATATGACAGGAGGGCGGTTATGTCTCACAATTAAAGAAAGATAAATATGTTTAAATGTGTTGAAATGTATTTTATGATGTATTTATTGTTTATGATTTAAGGGCACTAGTACACGACACCGAGACGTTTATTTATTTATGCGATGATATATGTATTAATAAAATGAACCAGACGCACTTAGGTAAGACGTTCCGGGAAAAGATTATTTTAAACTTATATCTGAAATGAACTCATTCATGCTTCACTTATTTTATAATTAAACCCGGGGCGGCTTGCTCTACTGAGTCACTTCCCAGTGCTCACCCTATGTTTTTCCCACCTTTTAGAGGAGCAGCCAGAGCAGGATGTCGGAGCACACGAGGAGATCGTGCAGACTTAGTTTATGATTTAGTTCCTCAGATATCAGAGACATGTTTTATTTCCTTATCAGATGTTATGATTTTAATGCTTCCGCTACGTTTATTCATTTATTATGTTTTCTGAGTCCGGACCTTTGTTAGCCGGCAGCTATTTATTTACTCATATTTATGGTGGAGTCTCATAGGTCATAGTTTTTGGCTTATGGGGTGAGACCTAGTATTTATTTCATGTTTGTTACTTGATGGGAGTTATTTATATGAAGAGGTATTTTCAATAAATGTTTGTATCGCTTATATTATCGCTTATCATATGCGCAAAACCCTTATTTTCTATTCCGCGAATGTTTACGAAAAATCTACTCCCACCTATTTTCTGCGTATTATATTTTAAATATAAAGATAAAACATGATAACATGAGGTAACCCTTATGAAATGGCCTAAAATGACTTAAGCGTTAAGGGCTATCTAGTAGGGTGTTACACTTTGTGCATGAAACCACTGTGAAGATGTCCTCAATTCCCCTCATCCAATTCTTAGCCTCAGAAGGATTGGTAGTGCCGTGAAAGGGTGAAGGGTTAGCCCTCCTGTAATCAGCAAAATAGGTGTGGCCTGCACCGTTACCCGCTGGTGGTGGCGCTGCGCGCTGCTGTTGAGTCATGTGGTCCACCATGCGGTTCATGGCCCTAGCCATCTCCGTGAACGCCTCAGCTGAAACCCCGTTATCCTGCCCGTTCGTCTCAGGGTGCTCCGTCTCTGAATCGTCTCTAGTACGCCTGTGAGGTGCCATGTCCCTGTGCACACAAACAAGAAATATCGAGTTGATCAGGCTCCACATTACAGTGATGTATGCACAGTTACAATGACAGCCAAACAGTACGTTCACGCACCTCAACATTAACTATGACACATAAGAGGTATGCGCGTGATAACTAACGTGACATGCAACAATAGCATAACAGGTCCATTACCCTAAGCCCTTAAAGGAAGGACCCGCTCTGATACCAAAATGTAACACCCTACTAGATAGCCCCTTGTGCTATAGTCATTTAGGGCCATTTCATAAGGGTTACCTCCTGTTATCATACTTATACTGGTTTTTAAAATACTTGTACGCGGAAAATACATGGGAGATTTTTTTTCAAAAATCTTTTGCTGAATATAAACATAAGGGCATTGCGTATAATATAACGATAATATATGACACATGACGTAGTCTGAATAATACCTCGTAAAATAAATAGAAATAAACAAACATAGTCTCCCCAAACATACAATCAAGAAAGTAAATAGTAATAGTAGGTGTCATCTCATGAGCCTAAAACTGAGACCCATAAGACTCCACGAATACAAACCATAACTGTAAAGTAAATACCGGCTAACATGTGTCCGGACTCAAGTAAATACGAATAAATGCTAACATATGAAATAAACATGATCCATAACGTAATAACGGAAATTGATAAGTCTAGAAATAAATAAACTGCATAAAACTAAAGCTGCGCGGGCTCCTCATTCGCTCTTGTGTCCTGCTGAATCTCATCATCTAAAATGGGGGGAAAAACGTGGGGTGAGTACTGGGAAGTAACTCAGTAGGGGAGTGATGGTTGTTGTCATGACAACCATAAATTTAATTTTTTTATAAAACCAAGTTCCCCTAATATAGTTTAGTGGAAACCAGGGTCGCCTCTCACAAGGAATGGCTAAGAGAGCAATGCACAAGACTAGTTGTATGACGGTTGTCACAATTGGGGGTTTTTTTGGATGCAAGGGAAATAAATTGGAATTAAATTGGAATAATAAAAGCAGTGGTTTATGGGGGTAGAACATTCATTGGGATGTTGATCATTGGCTACAAAAGAATGCATGAGTTGATTAATTACGCCGGAGTTAGATCTAACTCCTTTGTTATGATTCTAATGATTAATTGCCTAGAATGGGATTAATTAGTGAGATCTCACCTTTAGTTCTACTTTCAACAATTGTTAAAGCCAATCACATTAATCTAATTAAAGAGACTAATCAGCCAACTAATTAATCATTACCAAATCCTAATATGCCATGCATTAATTAATCAACTAACACATAAACATATGCCAATGATTTAGCCTAACTCAATCGAGTAAACCAAGACAAAGGATTAAACAAACAATTCAAGATCTCAAATTATATGCCAAGGTTTGATAATGAAAACTTATGCAAGATTAAGAACAAAGCCTCAAATTACCCCAATGATGTTCACACCCTCATAAACCACCAAGAAACTTAGTTACTCATGGAGGGAAATAAAATGGCAGAAAATAAATTGGAATAAAGAGAGTAATTAACTTGAACGATAAAGTAAAGAAATTAAATGCAATTAAGGGAAAGAATTGAAGAACGAATAACTGAATTAATGATAAAAGAGTAACTTACAAAACCCAAAGGGCTGGACGAATAACGTTGGAAATATAAACGAAGGAGCTAGAGCTAAACTAGGAAAAACGGAAATCCTAATGGAGAGAAAAATAACTCTAACTAGGAAAAGAAAAGATGTAAAAGTGATGGTGTTGAGAGGTGTTGTTTTCTGATGCATTAGCCTCCTTTAAATAAGATGAGCAGCCTCCAAACCCTAATCAATTTGGGCCCCCAACTCGTGCAGATAGGGTTTCTGCTGTGACAGAGTTGCGGCGCGGCGCTGGGACGCGTATAGCTCGCTAGAGCGCCAGCGCTGTGCACGTGATGAGTTTAAGTGAGCCTCGCGCGCTGGAGCGCGCTATAGGCGCTGGAGCGCTCGATGCTGGTTCTGGAATTCCACTGCTCCGCTTCTTGCTCAGTTCCTGATGTCTACAGCTCTAATAATACCTGTGACCTGTGCCAGAAATACAAAATATCCAAGATCAAGTGCAAAGGTCATCTTTGAATTGTAAAAACATCATAAAACTTGTTAATTTAGCCTTTATTTCTATTAAGCCCAGATTAATTCCAAGTTGTATTAAATACAATAAAAGGCCAAAATAGAGCAAAGAATTGCATACAATCATCCAAGTTAAGGGCATAAAATATTGGTAAAAACCACGTTATAAGGGAGCCGCTCCGGGTTTATTAATTAAATCGGTGTAATATGAATGGATTCAATTTCAGTTATGAGTTCTAAAATCATCTTTCCCGAAACGACTTACCTAAGTGTCTCTTGTTCATTTTACATCATACATACATTATACATAATTATATCATTCGTGTGTGTACTCTACGTGCCATCTAGTCATATAGGGAAAACTTAATCAAATATCATGCTATGTTCTCTGACACTTTACTGGACTGTAACTCATTATCACTTTATCACTTATTGTGTCTTATGGCCTATCCACCCTCCTGTAACCTCCGTTGCACCGACCCCTAGGCATGAGCTCATCCTAACGAAATGGGGAAAAAGGGGATATTCACCAACTGCAAGTGAAGGACCTGTAGCGCTGAGGATGCCAACCCCCTCCTACAGCCTCTCAATCACAAGCCGAAGGCTACTATGTATCTTTGCGCCACCCAGTGACGTCTTTATTAACTACGCGCCACCCCGTGACGTCTCAGTTCACAACACATAACGTATACATGCATCACATAATTCACATAAACACATATAATCATCATTTATCTCATGTATGAAAGTGTATGTGTGCACGAGAAGGGGGGGTTGAATCGTGCAAGTTTTAAAAAAAAAAATTACTTCTTAAAACTTTTACTTAGAAAGCTGTTTTTACTCAGAAGGTAGATTTAAGAGTTTGCAGCGGAAATTGCTTTCTGAGAAGATTAAGTTTATGAGAACTTAGTCTTTCTGAGAAAGTTTCTTTCTGAGGAATTTTAAGAAAATGACTTAAAGTTAGAATTTCTTAAAAGCTTTCTGATTCTAATCAATAATGTTTTCACGAGCCCTCTTAATTAAAATCGTGGTAGAGTTTTTCTCAAAGAGTTATGCAAGTAAAGAGCAAGGGAGAAAAGCTTAACACAAAGAATTTTATACTGGTTCGGTTATAACCAACCTACTCCAGTCCTCAACCTTCAGTTGAGAGTTCTTAGATATTCTTCTTAGTGTGCCTTCACAGACAACACTGCCTTTACCAAGTAAAGGACTTCCACCACTTCACAACCCGAAGTGGATTTCCTTGCCTCACCCTAGAGGACTTCCTTTCCTCCAACACTAGAGGACTTCCTTGCCTCACAACAGAGGACTTCCTTGCCTTAAACACTTAAGGACTTTGAACTTTGCCTCAAACACCAGAGGACTTAAAACTGCCTTCAAACAACGAAGGACTTAGCGTTTTTCGGAAAGTTGTTTTTGATTCGAAAACCAACTACTAAGATTAAGTTATAAACTTAATTTTACCCTTAGTAGACTTCTAGATTTAACTTACAAATGTAAGAATTTACACCAATTCAGAACTAGAAGATTTTGCAAAGTTAGAAGAACAATTTCGTAAAAATTGTCTTTCTGAGAAAGTTCTAAGTTTTCGCAAAATGATTTTCAATTCAGCAGAGTTTTTGCACGTTTAATTAAGAGATTTTAGCGCAAGAGTTTCGTCACATTGCTCTGGAATTGAACTCATATATATAGGCATCAAAGAGCCGCGAAATTAGAAACTTTCACTTTGCTTATGTGGCTGTGTCCTTTTCAGAACGGCTCCCTGCTACAGTCAGCGCGAAATGAGGAACTTTTCAGAACTGCATAGTGCGCGTGTTCCCACTTCCTTAGCTAGTTGTAGCGAGCTTTCTGAGACCACTTGCGATCCCTTGAGTCCAGACACTTGGTTGCTTCTGAGTCCAACTTTCTGAGAGTTGTACGGACTTCTGAGGCGAACCTTCTGAGGAAATACCCTTCTGAGAACTACTAGTCGCAAGGTCTTCTGAGACCCTTATGAGGCGACAGTGTTCTTTCCTCAGAAACATGTTTTCACCTTTTGCGCTTCTGAGACATCCTTTCTGATATCTTTTGCACTATGATGTTATCAATTGATCTCGAGGCTACTTGATGTTTTGTCTTGGTCTTTTCTCATGGTATTGCAAAAATTTAAAGCTTTCTGAGACACTTAGCGCACATATTAGCAAATCCTTAAGTAAAATTTTTATACTTATGGCTTACCTTGTTATCATTAAAACTTTCATAACTCTAAGAGAATTATGCCTAATTCTCTCAGAAGGGTTCTGGAGCTTACAATCTCCCCCTTTTTGATGATAACAACTTAAGTCTTAAGATAATAATTTTGCTTAAGTTCAGAAGTGTTTCTGATTAAGTTCACAACTTATTCAAAATGCACTTTTGCTTTCTTAGAAACTAACTTAGCTTTCTGAGAGAAGGCTTAGTTATTTTCTTAGAAGGCTGTGATAATCAACAGTTAGAGTATGCAATGTATGATCACTGTTTGAGATTATCAATTACATAGCGTGTATTTCATGATGAATATATGTATGAAATTCAGAAATACCAGGCTAAGTAAATCAAGAGATGCCAAATAGGCTCCCCCTAAGTTGTTGCTCCCCCTAAGTCGTTGCTCCCCCTAAGTCCTAGCCTAGTGTTTACGTATAGCCAATGTACAAAAATTTTATCATTTTATCTACTCCCCCTTTGTTATATCAAAAAGGGTGGCTAAGACATAAACGCCATCATTGACCTAGAACTACTGCCTTCTGGCAATGTAGCGTAGCAGCTGGCATATCTCCATGAGAATCTCGCTCTGAGTCGCATTTGGAGCGCATTCTGGAGGTAGTTCAGAGGAAGTGGAAGGCTATTGAGAAGATGAGGGTTGAGATGGAGGAGGGCGAGAGACTTCAGCCTCAAGAACCTCATCGATGATCTCCCTCTGTTGATATTCAGGAAGTTCTTCTTCTTGGACAGCTTTGTCTTCAATAGCAGTGAGTTCAATAGAAGGCTGCCTTTGAGCGTCCTCATAAACTAGAGCAAGGTCTAGATCAGAAGGTTGCCGAGCTGATGGTTGCTCCATAGCACCAGAAGTCTGAGCATCTTCGGAGAGGTTGAAGGTTGAGATCTGGCTATGTATGGCTTCACTGCCTTTCAACTTCTCAATTCGACCAAAGAATGACCGAAATTGCACAGAGGGTGGGGTAACTACCATTCTTCCCAGCTGAAAGCTGGAACCAATCATCGAGTCTGTAATCGAGAAGGTAGGACCTTGTTGATCAAAGGATGTAGGAGGAACCTCTGTTATATCTAGAGGAGGAACCTCTGGTTCCTTCTGAGAGTCCTTCTCAGATAGAGTTCCTTCTAAGGAACTGTGGGCAACAATTGCCTCAACTGCTGCAACGCCGGCAGCCATGGTAGCGTCAGCGCCCACCTCTGAGCTGAGCCCAGTGCTGGTGGTCTCTGGCACTACTTCATGTGTTGAGACATGAGTTTCCTCATGTTCCGGAGGGATCTCAGAAGAGAGAGGACCAACCTCAAAAGTTGGTTCAAGGAAGGTTTCCTCATGCTGTAGTTGTTGTTCTGGTTGCATCTGAGCAGCTTCTGGAGTCTCAGAAGGTTGATCTAGTTCCTTCTGGACCTCAAGCATCGTCTGAGCCAATGACTCAGCATTCACAGTAGTAGCCTCAATTGTGGTTGCCTTAGAAAGTTCCACCATAGAAACCTCAGATGGCTTCTTCTGGGGCTCTTTCTTGGAGCTTCCAGCATCTGGGGTGCGATGCTCAATGCGGAAGCTTGCCGCATCACCTTCCTCAGAAGTGGAATCAGCAACATTTCCTCCATGCCCCTGAACATCTTCTATGGGAATAGAGACATTCCCAGAGGGGGAGGAGTGATGAGAAGCTTCTGCTTCCTCTTCAACAGCAGCAGCAGCAGTAGTGGTAGTGGCAGCAGCAGCAGCAACTGCGACAATTTCCTTACCCGTCGGCTTCGGCGGACTCTATTTCTTAGTGGTTTTTATCCCCACTCCTTTGTGAGATTTTCCCTGATAGTTCAAGGAATGCAGTAGTTTAGTTTTAAATTTGGTGGGTTTAAAACCAGCAACAAAATCAGAAACAGGAATTGAAGGAGAAGAAGATTTAAGAAATGAGGGTGGAGTTTTAGAGTAAGCTTTTACCAAACGACCACGTTTCTTTTTCCCTTCTAGTGGCACGTATGGGACTTGGAGAGTTGGAGGTGCTTTCCTTTTTCTGGTAAGGAGTTGCTCAGAAGTTGTTTCTTCTGAGTCTTCAACAGCCTCAACAACCTCAGGTTCCTTCTGAGGAGTCTTCTGAGCTTCCTCGGAAGCCATATCCTTGTCACCCTTGTTGGAGAAGGGTGAGTCACCTTTGGCTGCTTCTTCTTCCTTTCTGAGGGGTCAGAAGCCTTTTCCTTTCCTTTCTCAGCCTTAGATGGCTGTTTGGTGCTAGCAGCTCCCTTGTGAGGCTTTGCTTCCTCCTTCTTCTTAGGTGCCCCCGTCTCTGGTACCTTCTTTTTCTTGATGTTGTTGAAGGTGACCATGGTGAATTTGCTGTGGTTGAAGACATACTCGTAGTCCTCAAGTGGGAAGGAGAAATGGTCGAGGATTCTGGTCAGAAGGCTTCCGTAAGGTAGACTTGTGAGAGCCCTCTTAGGATGAGCTTGGTGCATCATGTAGTTGAGCACCATCCTTCCAAAATCTACTATTTCCTTCTTCAGCAGGTGGTACAATAGGCATGCATCCATGGTGGTAACATTCCCCATGTCTCCAATCCGAGGGAGAAGGGTATGTTGAACGACTGAGAAGATGATTCTGGCCTCTTGCGTAAGATGAGGCACCTTTACGCCCTTGAGTGGTAGACTGTTGCTACCAGTCAGAAGTGTCACCACTTCTTCTTCTGAGTCATCTACCTCCTTGACCAATTCTGGGTCGTCGGCGATGACAGCACCACCATTCAAGGTCTTGAAGACTTTGTTGATGTCAGAGGAGGAGAAGCGGATTTGCTGATCAGCAATCGTGCTTTTGACCCCTTTGTTGGTGAACCTTTATATTTGCGAATAGAATGCTTTCACCACATTTGGGTAGCACACGTCCTCTGAGCTCATCATGGCTGGCCACACTTGATTGTATACGTTGAGAGGTAGTACCCTTCCCATAGCAAGATTTCTTGGAAGATAAGTCTTGTGGAATAGGGATTGCATCTCCTCATTGTCGTAGAGAATATCTTCGGATACTTCATTGAGGTTGTTCCTCATTAAGCCCTTGATTTCTCCAGAGGAGGCCATTAGGAGGAAAAGGTTTAAGTTTGGAATGAGATGAAGGGAGATAGAGAAGAAATGAGAGCAGAGAGCGGAGAGAGAGAGCGAGAGGATGGAGATGAAACAGATGAAGATTGGAAAGCGAGGAGAGGATTTGGCAGAGTTTTGGTAAGATTTAAAGCGCAAAGTGCTCAAATGAAACAAAGCCATGAGTATTTATAGAAATGGCTTGTAACTAGCCATTTCTGACGCTTATCCAAAAGTTACCGTTGGTAACTTGTTTCTCGGAAGGTACCTTTCTGAGAGAAGTGGTCCTTCTGAGAAACGCTCCTTCTGAGAAATGTTTCAGAAGATCTCCTTTCTGAGGGATGAGTCTTTTGAGAACTAATTTTCTCAGATAGAGTTTTCTGTGTTTTCCTACTTCAAGCTCAGAAGCTTAGTTCTATTGTTTGTCTCAGAGTCTAAACTAGGACTAAGGGGGGTTTCTAAGAAAGAGTTTTTAATTTCAAAGTACTTAGAAACGTCTTAGATTAAGAAGTCCTTTCAGAACATTGAAACGATCCTCGGGTAAAGGCTTTGTAAATATATCTGAGATTTGATCCTCAGTATTCACAAATTTGAGTTCAATGTCGCCTTTTTGCACATGATCCCGAATAAAATGATGTTTTATATCAATGTGTTTGGATCGAGAATGCTGAATAGGATTCTTTGCTAAGTTGATAGCACTTGTATTATCACAAAGGATAGGAATTTTGGTGTACCTTAATTGATAATCAAGTAGCTGATTCTTAATCCATAGCATCTGAGAGCAGCAGTTCGCAGCAGACACATATTCAGCTTCAGCAGTTGATAAGGCGATCGTATTTTGCTTCTTGCAAGACCAAGTGATCAAGCATTCTCCAAAGAAGCAGCAGCAGCCACTTGTGCTTTTGCGATCGATCCTATCTTCAGCGTAGTCAGCATCACAATATCCTACAACATCAGAAGAACAACCTTTCTCGTACCAAAGACCAAGATTAGTAGTTCCACTTAAGTATCGTAAAATTCGTTTAACTGCAGTTAAATGTGATTGCTGAGGCTTAGACTGAAATCTAGCACAGATCCCAACACTGAGTTGGATGTCTGGTCTGGAGGCAGTTAAGTAGAGAAGTGAGCCAATCATCCCTCGATAGTTGCTTTCTGAGACTTTTCTCACCATCTTCATCCAAATCAATTACTTGAGAGGGATGCATGGGAGTGCTCATGGTTTGGCCTTATCCATCAGAAACTTCCTCAGAAGTTCTTTGGTATACTTCTCTTGGTGGATAACTGTCCCTTCTGACTCTTGCTTGATTTGCAATCCTAGGAAGAATTTAATTCTCCCATCATGCTCATCTCGATTCACCTTGCATAAGCTTGGAGAATTCTTTGCAAAGGCATTCATTGGTTGCGCCAAATATTATGTCATCAACATAAATCTGGACAATCAAGAAGCCAGAGTCTTCTGAAGTGTAAAGAGAGTTGTGTCTACTTTCCCTCTTGAGAATCTGTTTTTAAGCAGGAAAGAGCTCAATCTATCGTACCAAGCTCTTGGAGCTTGTTTTAGACCATAGAGAGCCTTTGTAAGCTTAAATACGTGATCCGGGAATGCATCATTCACAAACCAGGAGGTTGTTTTACATAAACTTCCTCAGAAAGGTATCCATTCAAGAAGGCAGACTTAACATCCATCTGATAGAGTTTGAAACCTTTGTGTGCAGCAAAAGCTAGCAACATTCTGATAGCTTCCAATCTTGCGACTGGAGCAAAAGTTTCATCGTAGTCTATCCCTTCTTGTTGGTTGTACCCTTGAGCAACCAATCTAGCCTTGTTTCTCACGACTTGACCGTTTTCATCAAGTTTGTTTCGAAACACCCATTTAGTTTCCAAACTTGATTTCTCTCGAATTGGTCAAGTTCATCCTGCATGGCATTTACCCAGTTAGGATCATCTAACGCCTCTTCTATGGAGTCTGGTTCAAGCTCAGAAACCATAGCAAGATTTGTATAGTTCCTTCTGGTTCTTACGCCACGTTCTGGATTGCCCAAGACTTCGTTCTGAGAGACGTTCTTCAAGTCTCTTGAACCTCTAATCCCTTTACGAGTAGGGTTCTGAGAAGGAGACATAGAAGGTTCTCTTTCTGAGTCATCAGAAGCTTGTCCTTCTGAGAATCTAGGTTCCATTGTATTTGGAGAAGTAGATTCTCTAGGTTCTGGAGCTTCAATGATGCTACTGGATTTTTCTTTAGATGGAGATGGTTGTTCCATGGGGTGGAAGTCAGTCTCATCATCTATAAGAATTTCTTTTTGGCTTTCTCAGAAGTGATGTTGAGTTTCTCAAACTCATTTTCTAAGTCTGCATCTTTCTGAGACATGTCCTTACTAAGTTCTTTGAACTTATATGGATGTCTCTTCAACACATTTACTCCTTTTGTTATACACTCTGTAAGCTTTAGAGACTAAGGAGTATCCTAGGAAGCATCCATCATCGGACTTAGGATCAAAACTTAGAGAGTTTGTCCTTTGTGTTGAGAATAAAACAAGAAGAACCAAATACATGGAAATAAGAAATGTTTGGTATTTTATTCTTCCATAGCTCGTAAGGAGTCTTTTTCAGAATTGGTTTCAGAAAGACTCGATTCTGAATATAGCATGAAGTGTTAACTGCTTCAGCCCAGAAACCTTTTGAAGGTCCGCTTTCTAAAAGCATTTTCTTGCCATCTCTTGAAGGCTTCGATTCTTTCTCTCAGCCACTCCATTTGTTGAGGAGTTCTGGAGATGAGAATTCGTGAGCAATGCCCAGATTTTCACAAAACTTTTCGAAAGCATGGTTCTCAAATTCACCACCATGATCTGATCTTATGGTATGAATGTGAGAATCCTTTTCTGTTGAAACTCTTTTTGCAAATGCTTTGAACTTCTCAAAAGTTTCTTCCTTAGAGGCTAGAAAAGAAAACCCAAGTGAATCTGGAGTAATCGTCCACTATGACAAGACCATAGCGTTTTCCAGAAAGAGAAGCCGTTCTGGTTGGTCCAAAGAGATCCATGTGGAGCAGTTCCAGTGGTTTCTGAGTGGAAATACCACTTTTACTGGGAAAGGAAGCTTTGGTCTGCTTCCCTTTATCACAGAAGTCGCAGGTTGCATCCTTTTGATACTTAATTCTAGGAAGGCCCTTTACAAGTCCTTTCTGAGAGAGTTCAGAAAGAAGTCTCATATGGCATGACCAAGTTTCTTATGCCATAGCCATTGTCTTCTTGGACAGAGACAAGGCACTTCACGTTTTGATCCTTTAGATCATCCAGATGGATAACATAGATGTTACCAACACGTTTTCCTTCCAGAACGATCTTGTCATTTGTGAGATTAATCACATGACAATACTTGGCATAAAACTCAACCTTTAAGCCTTTGTCACAAAATTGACTAATGCTTAATAGATTGTGAGTTAAGCCATCGACCAAAAGTACATCTGAGATTTGGTGAGAGGAATCCTACCAACATCTCCGATTGCAGTGACTCTTCCCTAGCACCATCACCGAATCGCACTGTTCCGCCTTTT